>JAWLRI010000086.1:3813598-3832446 GCA_034781795.1 Crypturellus tataupa
GCCCCGCCAGGGCCGCCGAGTCACCGCGGCCCGTTAGGCCGCGACGCGCGAGGCGGAGCAGGAGCCACCAGGGCTGCCCCCGCTCCGCGTCCGTCAAGGCGGCCCTGGGTCCCCCGCGGGCTCCCGCAGCGCTTCGGAGAGCCGCGAGGCAGCGTCTGCCCCGGCTTGCGGTGCCCGGAGCTGGCGGGAGCTGCTCCGTGCTGCAAGGCCCCCGGGAAGGTGCCCTGGGTGGGAAGTGTCGCCCAAGATGCCCCGGTTCCAGGACTGTGAGATGTTGGGGTTGACGGGGCTGGAAGTGAGCCTGTATCCCAGCCTGGTGCAATGAGTTTGTATGGTCGTGAGCCAGAACTTGCTTGTTCAAGTGTAAGTGTCCAATGTAAGGGAGCCGCTTGCTTGGACCTCTTCTGAAAAGACTGGTATTGAATAAGAGTGTTAAAAAACAAACAAAAGCCCTAAAATTGTGATGCAACACTTTGCTTTCTCACTGAGTAGTGTGTTTTCTCCCTCAGTACGACCTGTCGGCTTCCACGTTCTCTCCAGACGGTAGAGTGTTTCAAGTGGAATATGCTATGAAAGCCGTGGAGAACAGTAGGTAAGATACAAGTATCTTTATCTCTTTGTTAATTGGCATTTTTTAAATGGATACGGTGACTTTGCAGACAAAAAGGTATTATCAGGAGAAGTTACAGAGCAGCTCTGTCCCTGTCCTTGTCTTAGGAGTTTTCAAATAAAATGTAAAAGGGATTTAATCACTTCTGCTTGCCCTGTGGTGCTGTAGAAACAGAGATGATGTTAACGGAGAATACAGAGGAGGGCAGGAAACTCATGCATGCATGTAAAAGGCAATAAAATTCTCTGCTTTGAGACAGCTGGGTTGCAAGGCTCATTAATAGATGCAGGGTGCTTGGCTATTGTGGTAATAGCACCGCAGAAGTACCTGAAAGCCCATTTAATGCACGTGAATTGAGACAATGCAAATCAGACTAGCTTGAGGCCTCATAACTTTGTAGCAAAGTTATTTGGCAGTTCTCAGTTTCTTGAGGAATGCTCCACACTACAGCAGTAACAGCTGCTCCCTACAAATGTGCCTCTTCCTTGGGCAAAGGAAAAGCTGCAAAGCAAAAATCCCACCTCTGCTCGGAGCAAAAGCAGGACTGATTAACCTGGACGGGATCAGTGCGGGTGTCTGGTCCTGGTGCACACTGCTCGGTAGGGATCAGTGCCAGTGTTTTATGGGGGATGCAGTTTGTGTCGTGTTTGGTCATTTGTGCTGGATCCTGCCTTTCTGGAGGGTCATAAGAGACTGTCAAGTCACCTGTGCCCTGAATTTACCAGGGAGAGATTAAAAAGTCCCTTGTTTTCATGTTGGTCTCATACAATCTATGCTTTTCCTAACAGTGCTGCCACCACATGCATTCCTGCTCGGTTATTTGGGTAGGGACTTGGCAGCCCCCTCCCTACCCTTGTATGAGAATGTTTTATGTAGGTTTAGTGAGCTTCTTATTCTATCTTTTTTTTTCTCCCCTTGTCTTCAATGTTAAAATGGAGTCCTACAAAGATCATACTATGGTTCTACTTTTGTGGAAACTATCATTATTTTTAGGACTTTGTTAACTCTCTTGTTTATTCTTCCCTCCCAAATCCAGTGCACTTCCGGGTAAGTGAGAGATACCTTTTTCTTGTTTTTCAGTACAGCAATTGGCATAAGGTGTAAAGATGGAGTTGTCTTTGGAGTAGAAAAACTAGTTCTGTCCAAGCTTTATGAAGAGGGTTCCAATAAACGTCTCTTTAACGTCGATCGACATGTTGGAATGGTGAGGTGCTATTTAACTTCAACTTTTCAAAAAGAGAGATTTCCTGCAAAGTAGATGAAGTGATTTAAAAAATCTCTGTGTACCTAGTCAGAAATGCCGATGGATTTTTAGACTATTTTCTGTAATTGGTTGTGTGTGCATATGTGTTTATTTAGATAGAAGTAAAATATAAATTGAAAAGAGAAGATAGGTGTGTATATTCTGAGGCTGTTCTGATTTTCTTGGAGGAAGTTTGATTTGAACAAGTGGTAAAGTTGGCTTTCCTTACTCAGTAAATGAATAAGGCTTGTGAAGAAGCATGACGTGCTTGTGCCTGTCACTTATGCACAAGATTCTCTCTTTCATCTTGATGATGTGGGATCTAAGAGGACCCCCTGAAGGCTGCCAGGTGGATCTTTCAAATTGCTGGCTAATCTGTAACAGTCATGTCAGCATAAATAGAGATTACTGCATGAGAGAAATGCCTGAAACTGTATGCATTTATCACTAGTATTGGGAAGAAGCTGGGTTTGCTTCTCATTTCCCCCTTCAAGTTGTACAAAACAAAGGGAAGGACACATTGCTTTGGTTAACATCAGTAACCTCACATAATTAAACTTAGTCCATTGATCTTAAGAAGGTCTTACAGGAAAATGTTTTGCCTAACTGATAGTTTCTGTCACTGCAGGCAGTAGCAGGACTTCTGGCAGACGCTCGCTCCTTGGCAGACATAGCTAGAGAAGAAGCTTCTAACTTTAGGTCTAACTATGGCTACGATATTCCACTGAAGGTAAGGAGATGGCATGGTCCATTTGGTGTATTGGCTTTCTGAACCTCAACAGGGAGAATAACTTCAATTACAAGAGACTTAATTATTTCTGCAGATGAAGCTTTCTAATTTCTTTTTTTCTTTTCCACTTAGCATCTTGCAGACAGAGTGGCCATGTATGTGCATGCATACACGCTATACAGTGCTGTCAGGCCTTTTGGTTGCAGGTGAGTCTTTCAAGTATATATTTACCCGTGAAGATCTTTAGTAACCTAGAGATCATGATGTAAACAGCTTTCTTTTTTTGGGGGTGGAAAATCTTGCAGAAAACTAGGCAAAGAATTCATCCTTGCCTAAGAGTGCACAGAATGTCATCCTAAGCTTTAGATTTATGATAGATAATGGTCATAGCACTAAATAGATTCCTTATGTAATCATCTTGCTTGCCCTCATTGGGGTGGAATATGTTGTAATGGCCTGTACTTATTAGCACACAGGGACTAATAAACTGTTGAGAGCTGCAAAGCTGCTGGCTGCTTATAGAACTAGTAAAATCTTGCATGTCTAGTAAAATCTTACTGGCAGCTTCTACATTGTGGGAGATCAGGAAAATAAGATGTTTAGATTAAATAGATAATAAGATATATATAGTGTAGAAGTGGTCATTTTGCTTCAAGATGAATGTAGGAATCTTAGTTGGATGTAGTCTTTTTTTTTTGGTGGTGGAACAAATACTTTGAATTTTTTCTTATCTTTACTTTTTTTATCTAGTTTTATGTTGGGGTCTTACGATAAAGATGATGGTGCACAACTGTATATGATTGATCCATCGGGTGTTTCATACGTGAGTGTATTGAAGTATTTCCATTTTGATATAAGCTTATCTTTTAAAAGTTCCTAATTGACAATAGTAAGTGTCAGTCTGGAAGATCTGATTATCTTCCTGAGAAGATCACTGTTTAAAGTGAACAAGTATGTTTTTTTGCTCATCTTCATGTCTTTATTAAACACGTATATGAATGTTTCTTTGAAAAAGTATGGTCTTTGTGAAATTAGTTTTAAATGCTGTTTATTAGAAATTTAGGAGTTCCACCTGGTTCTAGTACCATTCCCTGCCCCAAAAGGTGCATGTATTATAAGCATATTCCAGTCACAAAATCCTTCTGGTAAGAGAGACTTGGCACTGGCTTCTAACAGCAAGTCAAATGAAAATAGATACTTAATTTTGTTAATCATTATTAGTGCTATCTCCTTTAGCTGTGTATAATACACAGGATGTGCATTATGTGTGTATAATCCATGCTTCTGTACTAGAGGTGTTGGTACTTAATCTAGTAATTGGATTTTGTGATGAGCAAATTAGGATTCTTACGTGAGAAATGCTTTCTCTTGCTTGTGAATTTATAGACCAATCCCAAGATTTTTTGAGTATTAGGGGTCTTGTTTCAGAGTGGACAGTACAGCACGAATGCTAGTGGCTTAGTATTTAATTGTATTTGTTTTTCCATTCCCTTCTTTTTCTTCTAGGGTTACTGGGGCTGTGCCATTGGTAAAGCCAGGCAGGCTGCAAAAACAGAGATTGAAAAGCTTCAGGTAGGATGCTAAGGTTTGGATTTGCTGTTTCCAGATGGATATTCCAAACTTATATTCGTACCTATTAAATGCTTAAAACATTTATATAAAATGTATAAAACATTTATACATTTATAAAACATATAAAACATTTATATAAAATGTATAAAATACCAGAGAAGGAGTTGAAACATTTTCTTTGTACATTTTAGAAGATATTCTAGCCTCTTTTAATAGCAGTATTTTTCAAGTCTTGTTCCAGGGCAACAGGAACTCCATAGGGAGCACACATTTTTAAAGCTAAACATATGCTCCCATTCATGCCAGCAAGCAAACTATTTGAATGAATATAAACGTATAACTAAGCTTTTTATTTAGCAGTGAATTAAAATCTTCGGAGACTGTTGTGCAGGGCAGCATACCTATTCCTTTCCCAAAGATTTTACATGATCCTTTTATTTAAAAATTGAAATATGTTTGTCTTCTAAGGGAGAATGAGTGGAACTGCAAAATCCTGTGCGATCATTGGAATCTTATAACTTTGAAAATGTTAATGGAGAAAAAATCTTTGCTAGATAAGACTATTTCCCAGCTAGCTAGTGTTGAGGTATTCCCTTAAAAAAAAAAAATCCTTGTAAGGACCTGGAACTTGTTGTTGCTAACTGGCTATACTGCTTTAAAATATTTTTGCATTTCTGATGAAAAGAGCTGTAGTACTGTGAACTTCAGTGACTATATAAATTGCAACAGGAAAAGAACTTTGTAAATGTTGCATAAATGTATATTGTTAACTCTGGCTATATCAGAGTAGCTATTTATAAGGGCATCTCAGTTTATAGCAAAAAAAAAAAAAAAAAATTCTTCTATACTTGAAGCCAGTATCATTTCTCACATAGTAATTTTCCAACCCTAGAAGAAAAGATCCTGCTTGAGGGGGTGAGGTCAGTGAGTAGTGTAAATTTCTCACATAGTTCTGAATACCTCTCAATATACTACAGGTTACTGAGAGGTATGTAAAATGGTTTGTAACTCTGCAAACCATGAATCTTTGGAAGGAAACTCATGAGGCAGTGCAGGATTTACTGAGAAGCTAGAACTCGGTGGAGCTTTGTTTGGGGAATTAATATTGCAAGTAATTATCCTGCAAAGTATTACATAAATTAAATTACATAAATTACATAAATTACATAAATTAAATGATTTCTCTGATTTTGACCAGATTCACTTTGTGAAGTAGAAATACGAAGTTGTCTCAGGACAAATGAAGCAACTTGGGAATTTTTGTTTCCTCCTCTGCCTTCCCCATCTCCTTCCCTCCCTCCCCCTTTTAGTGCCTGTGAGCAGATGAGGAATTTAGAAAACTGGTAGAAAACATTGCAGTTTTGCCTCTGGGCAAAATATTTGGGGAAATCCCCCCCCCAAATCCCCAAATATCCCTCTAAACCAAATACCTTAAACAATTGAATGATAAGTATGAGCTTAAAATCTTCTCAAATGTGTGTAACTATATGATATCATCATTGTACAAAATAAGTGTCTCTGTTCAAGGCCTCCTGTTTGCCCAATACTGTAATTAATTGTTTGTTAATGAGCATTAGAAGATGATTCAGAGAGTACTCTTTAGTTTTCCTTGCTGCTTTTTGCTGAGTTTTGTGCATTTCCTGGATTAGTAGGAAAGTGGATGATTGTCCTGTAGTCATCCCGCCTGATTTCCTGAGCTTTTGGAAAATTTACCTCCACTTTGAACTCTAGTGTTACTTGTTACTTTAGATTATGAAGTTATATATTAAAATTACATAATCATGTAAAGATATAAAATGCTGCAATACTTAAAGTAAGAGTATTGATGCATTATGAGACTTCTTAATTGAAATGTATATTTATTGTTTACAGTTTTGAGGCTGAAGTGAGATGCACATAGAGAAATAATTCTGTAGCCTGAGCATGCAAGCAGTTGACTGTAAGAGCTGGTCTACAGAGAGAAGAGTGCACTGAAATGTGCTGAAGTACACCCTAAGCTGATGTAGAACTATGTTAAAATCCTAAAAGGCTTCTGTGTTTGTGTTTCTTTTAATACCTGAAGCCGAAGCCCTTGGAGTTAGAGGCACTTAAAAAGGAAAAGCCTTTTCATGCTGTGTTACGTGCAATGCTTAATTTGTGCTCTGCTCGCATCTTCAATCTGCAAAAGCACCACATTGCAGTTGCTCACTGAAATGCTGATAGTTTATTTTGTTGCTTGTTATACTTAAAAATCTGTTTATGGTAGTTTTGCATTGTAACTGAAAAATAACAGGAACAATTAAAATGTTCTTAATCTGCTTCAGTTCAATCTTAAACCCAGTCAGATGTAGGCTTCCTGCTTTTAATGTAAAATACAAGATCATCTGATCTTGACATGAACCAGTCTGAGAAATCAAAATTTCAATTTCAATCTGTGCAAATTGGCAGAAAGATTTGATACTCTGGGTAGTATATAATCTATAAAATTTTTTTTCTGCGATGCTGAGGTTTTTTTTTCATAACCCTTGTACAGCTAGTGGCCTGTTAACAATAAGTTTATGGGAATCGTGCCGTTTTGTGTGGTGTGACTACAGTTGTTCAGGGGCTTGTTTGCAGAATGCCTTCAGTAATGCCTATGTTCTTCTCAGAGCAACGTGAAGCAAGTGCAGTCTTGCACATGGCTGCTTTTTGCTAATAGTAGTGACAAGTTTCCAGATCTGAGTCCATTTTGATAAGATGAATTTGTGATTAAATGTCATAACTCAAATATCAAAGAGATAAAGGGGTGATAATGACCTACAGAAACCCATGTGCAAGCAGGCAACGCTGCTTGGTTTGGTGCACTTACACAAATGTGCAAGGGAAAATTGTACTTGTGTGCACAGTACTTCAGTCTTTCAGTCTTTAGTGCTTCTCATGCACCTCAGTTGCTACTAATTACATTTTTCTTAAGATTTGGCCACCGCTGTAATTCCTGTGGTAATGATGACTGTAACAGCTTGCAGAATTAATGCATCTTAGAGGTCAAAGAAGGATGGCAAAATACAACGATGCCAAAGTTGATTTTTTTGGCTATAGAGTTTCAGGTCTTGTAGTTTCACTACTAACTCTATATGCATAAATACACATAGTAATGTAAATGTTTGTGTGTTAGTCAATTTATGTTTGTGTACAGCAGTCAGATATCATGGAAACTGGCATTTAATCTTACAGTGTTGTCATTGTCTAGTATGAGGCTTGTGCTTAACTGTGATTAAAATGTCAGAAGATTGTAAAATAAGTGAGAAAACCCAAAATGATATATTAATACCACAGTTCAGGCATGCAGTCTGCTGTTCACATCTAAGTAGTAGTCTGCCCTTGGAGCATCACTTAAAACCAAAAGTCAAAATTACCAACCAACAAAATCTTGGTAAGACCAGAAGTGTTACTGTAGAACATAGGAAGTATATGAGCATTATATGTCAGAATATGACATCCCCACTATGCTGTGCAGGTGGTTATTTTAGGTCAAATAAAGCACCTAGGAACAATTCTAGCTTCTAACATACCTAAATTATTTCCTCAGCATTAGGCTCTGAGCAGTGGAGTGCTTTAAACTGGGAACCTTTCAGCATAACCATTTTTTTTCACCTAGGCATTCACTCGTGAAATCCTTCAGTGGAAGAATGACTTGTATGTTGCAGACTGAACAAAAGTGAAAGACAAAATGGTTTGATCCTACTTGTAACTATTTGCCAGTACTGAAGAGCAAGTTCATTAGGCATGTGAATAGACACTCATGTTTTGTCATGGGGGAAATGGAAAACACTATATTCTCTTAAGCAGTGTGCTTTCCTTCTACAGATGAAGGAAATGACCTGTCGTGATGTTGTTAAAGAGGTTGCAAAAATGTAAGTCTCCTCCTTTTCTCTTTTTCTTTTTTTTTTTCCTTTTTATTTTCCCCCTAACTTGACAGAAGTTCATGTGGGTGAGTTTGCCATGGTTTCAAACTGAAGTTGTTCCTTTTAAATTGAGTAAATCTGTAGGTGTAAAATACTTTAGGGCTGTTGCTTAGAACATTTTTATAAAGAAATACTAAACACTTCTACCATCAGTGCTGCAGTGTATGGGTTAACTCACCTGCCACTGAGCATGAAACACTACATTGTGGTTACACTGTTACTGCTATTTTCATGAGTATTTTTACCTTGCAGACTAGGAGCTGATTTCACTAGTCTGGATGGCACTGCAGATGCTGTTATACCACTTGTAGTTTAAATTCTGATCATGTTTGCCTTCAGAATAGCAGTCAGTAGGCAAATCAATGTATAGGCTTCTAGTTTGTCATGCAAGATATTGTAGTTCCAACTCTGCTGCTATTTAGTCTTAAATATAAACTTAAGTTTATTGGAGAAATACAGGACATGTCTAGCTCTGTTCTAACTAAGCCAGCAAAAGTAGGCAGTGATGATTGCCTTGTTTAGAGCTTAAGTTCAGTGATATTTAAACTCTGAACAGTGCATGTTTTAAAGGTACTGTATTTCCCCCTATGATACTGGCCTAGATAAGTAATTTGTATCTTAGTTCCAGTTGTAATTATTAGTGTAAGAATACATTACATGATTACAACCATCTCTGGTGTTTTCCTCTTTGTATATGTAGAGGAGAAAACCTGGGGAGAGCTTCTACTGACAGCAATAACAATATTTCAATAGAAGAAATCTGTAAAGGGAGGGAATACATTCAGCCTATTGAACAGTTGGCTCTAATCTGTACTCTTTTTGTTATTTACAGAATCTACATAGTTCATGATGAAGTAAAGGATAAAGCTTTTGAATTGGAACTCAGCTGGGTTGGAGAAAGTAATGCATTTATTTATTATTATTTATTTATTTCTGTAAACATTATAGAAGATTTCTAAGCCTCTGTAGCTGAACTATAACACTGTTTCTAACTTCACCCTGCATGTGAAAGTCTTCATGTGAATTCTGCCTAAGATGTACTTTTTTTATTGACAGTAACCAATGGAAAACATGAAATTGTTCCCAAAGATATCAGGGAAGAAGCAGAAAAATATGCCAAGGTAAGGCCCAACTTTTGGGGAGTCATCTCAATGGTCTGCTTGACAGATCCAGAATAGAATGAATTAACTGGCATTTAGGCTTCTAGTGCAGTGAACAGTGACAGCCAAAATCACTTTAACTGTTAAATGAAATTATTTGGAAGAGAGAAGTGCGTAATCTTGGGATTCTCTTCAAAAACAGGGCAATTCAACAGGCCTTCCCAAATGTCATGTTTCTCCTTCAAAAATAAGCTTTCAGCAATAATGTAATACACTTAAGTAGGAGAGACAATAAGTCTGATTATAACTGTTTTTAAAGATAACAAGATGGAAACAAAATTAAAATATTCCCCATGTTTAACAGATCTCCACGTGCTCCAAAAGTAATGATGGTACTAAATTGACCTGCCTAAAGATGTGAACAAATTGACAACATTACAAATTGACAACATCATAAAGCTCTACAGCAAAACTCCCTTTGCTTAGTGTAGGGCAACTTATAAAACTGTTAAACCACAACTAGGGTGTGTCTTTTACTAAGCTGACTTTTTTTTTTTTTTAATACAGGAATCTTTGAAAGAGGAGGATGAATCAGATGATGACAATATGTAACATATTGTTACTTCATGACAAGTTCAACTTTTCTTAGTACAGGTTTGTTTATAATGTATTAACCATGGGATGCCATTATGTACTTGATGGAAGATACTGAGTGACCAACTTGCACTAATAAATTTTCCATTTAACTCTCTATGTTAACTTTTACTTAAAAATAGTATAGGCCAATATTATTCAGAAGCAACTGTAGTGAAGTTAATCTATCAAAAATGGAAAAAGAAAAAACATTTTATGAGGCTAGTGGCAAAGAAAAATGGTCTGCCTCCAATTGTGACAAGATTAGTCATTCTCCCATGTTCCATAGGTTACAATATAGAGCTTGACTACTCCCTGCATAACCTGTATTGTGACTTGCCATTCAGACAGCCACAACCTACCTCTGGCACCTCAGAGCGGGGAAAGATGAGAACGTAGTTCTGTAAAAGAGCTGCTTACAGGTTTGGGCGGTGATGTGTGCAGCTAATGACAACCAGTCAATGGCACTAGCGGTGTTCAGGAAAAGGAATTTTGTTCTGATGTAATTTTGGGAGTTTTTGATCTGCTCTAGGCTTAAGCCTACCTTTTTTCTGAAGAATAGAAGAAACTAAAATTTTAAATGTGGCGAAAATAGTATTTATGAGCCCTAAAGATGTCAGATTAATTAAGCTAAATAAATGGAATTAATGCTTGAAGAGCTAAACCAGTCTTGTTTCAAACAGCCTGCAGAATAGAAGTTAAAAGCCACACCAGTGTGTAGTTACATGCATCTAGCCAATTTAAATAACAGTCATTCAGAATTGGGGACAGGAGTTATAAAAACAATTCACATAAAATAGGTTTCTTTGCTCTCCTTGCAAAGTCAAGTGTGCATAGAGAACCACCTCCTTTTTCCATTCATAATCTCAAATTGGATATTTAGCCAAGAATATGGCATCTAAAGTCTTCTTTGAAGAAAAAGGGCTCATTTATTGCTTGTCAGAATAATTATTCACCTTTTTTATAATGAGAAGCAATTTAGGAACCTAGGCATTCCATTTTATAACAAACCATACAAAATGCTGTAGTCAGTCTCATTTGTCACAGCAGCATTCAGGTAATAATATCAAAATGATCATTATTGTCAGTTTTTATTTCCAAATTAAGTTTTAACTGAGTTGTCAAGAATGTAGGCCCCTGGTTCTTTCTATGCCCCTTTAATCTAGGGAAAGGAAAAGTGGCTGTTATTTCTATTTCCATTGACTGCAGAGATCAATATTCCCCATAATGTTTGAAGCAGTAAAAAGCTAACTTGTCTACATGGCATTAAGCATTGCTAGCTTTTAACTGTAAAAAAAGGATGAGGGAGGTTTAGTTGATTATTTGGAGTCTAAAAGAACTCTCCTTTCAATAAGAAAACTGTTGCAAAATCCCTATTGCAACTAGTTTCATAGCTGCTGAAGTGCCAAATGAGATACATTTGTTAAAGCAGTATGGTTGAAACTTTTATGCTACTTTGAAGCTAGTTAGTCAATGATTACCTATGAATTTGTGCACCAACCTTCATACTGCTTCCCTACTTTAGTCCACAGCTTGTCAGGAAAAAAAAATATCCCCTTTTAATGAATCTTGCTACTATGAACTAATAGATATGAATTATGACCACAGTCAAATTTTGTATTACTTATGTTGCTTGACACACAGTAGCAAATAACTAGGACAGGGAATAAGGTCTTCCAAAAGAAGAAAGTGGCTTACACAGCCACTGACTGTGTAAAATATCTAAACATTGTAGGACAACACAGCATCATTAAACTTTGAACAACTGGAGAGTTTTTTTTTTTTTTTTTAAATATATACAGAGCTGTCTCTGGCAAATCACTTAAACTAAGATCCTGCAGGGCTAAAACTGGAGCTGCAATGATCATTTAAGGGAGGGCTATGTTGGTTATAGAACAGAACCAGAGAAAAGGATACTAAATCTCAACCCTTAGAAAATGGCCACTACTAGAAGCTAGGCAGTTGTGTGGTTTTTAACAACACACAACCAGAAAAATCTAACTATTGTAGATACTCCTTCACTCTCTGGCCTTAAATTTCATTCCCCAGGGAATAGACAGCAGTGACTAAAGGAAAAAAAGTTTTGAAAGTTGCTCTAGCTTCTTCTGTGGAGGATGCTTGGAGAAAAGCATGCTGCAGAGTTAGGCTTAAAGAGCAGCTTTTTCTGAAGCTCTAAATAGACCTCATGCTTGTACTGAAATCTTAGCAGTTCTTGGCAGCAAGTCACTTAAGCCAGGACCTTCAGCAGAGTCCAGCTGGCTGACTTAGAACTAAGATGCTTGTAACACATAAAAGCCCAATATCACAAACTGAACTGTAGCAGTCTGCACCAGTGACATCCGAACCAACCTTAATTAAGAAGAGAGCCAAGATGCTCTCCCACAGAAGCAGGGCTTGGCTTCTGCTTCTATTGTTGGTCTGAAAATTTTTGACTTCGTTTTACAGTAAAATGTGACAAAGCGTTGGAAGGCTAAGACCTGTTCTCTCAGCAGGGTGAAGATTTCTGAGTCAGAGATTTGAGCAAGAAGTAATGCCCTCTTTTGCGATCTAATTTGATTACTTGTGCCCAAAGCACTGGAAAAATTTTAATTCTGAAAATATCAGAAATACATAATTAGACTTATGCAAAACATCACCTTTTTGCTTCAAGTAATCTTTGAAGTCAGACACTGGCCATTTATGGGAATACATTGTAGAGCAGAAAGTCAAATACTCGCTTGGAATGTGTAGCTGTAGCACTTGCCAGGTTGAAGCATGTAACTTCAGAGTTTTAGTACCATACACTGTTGCTGCAGACCCAAACCACGTGTTTAGCAGAACATCAGAAAAATCAGACTCCTACTTAGCTAAAAATAATGCTTTCACCCAGGGCTACATGTGGGAAGTGCCCAGATCCAATAATGAGCTAAGTAGAATGTACACTACTATGTGTATTCTCCTTAAGGCTCACATGTCACCTTACTATTACTTATTCACCCTCTAATGAATCATTACTCTGATATTTAATTAGACAGGGCATGACTAAATAATTATAACAACAGGAAGCATGACAGTAAGTCCACACACAGAAGCTTTGCTCAGGAAGTTAAAAAAGAGACACAGGTGAACTCTACAAGTGACAAAATGTATTCAGCAGTATCTAGCTTACATACACGTGCATGACTGTACCAAGAAGGATTTCCGAATTTGCAATTGGACTTGTACTGTTTAAAATAATGTTAGGACTGCAGCAGTGAAATAATTTCCATTGTTTGTACCGCTTTTACACAGCCTTGAAAACTAGTATTTCAGATAGTATCTTCTTCACAAGTGACTAATACTGCTTATGAAGCCAGGATAAGATGGAACTGTTTGAGTAGATATAGGTATTATCCATACTAAACAGGTTTCTAGCACAGTAGATGTACATAAGGACTTTACCCAAATATATATGTACATATATAAATAAAACTTAGCTGTATTTGGTAATGACTCTCAGAAAAGAAACATTTCAAACAATGTCACATGTAGATGTGACATACACCAAGCATCAGCTCATTTATTATTTCTTTCCTACTACCAAAAATAACCGTCTAGCTTAAGGTTGCTCACCTGCTTGATGCATGACTGTG
Source organism: Crypturellus tataupa (assembly GCA_034781795.1). Lineage (NCBI taxonomy): Eukaryota > Metazoa > Chordata > Aves > Tinamiformes > Tinamidae > Crypturellus > Crypturellus tataupa. The sequence continues at coordinate 3,827,021 of JAWLRI010000086.1, forward strand.
CATACAGACATACTAATGTCAGAGATGCTATCTGTCTAGGTAGCCTAGGTTGCCATTAAAGCAGCAGCTTTTCTTTAAGATAAAACTATGATCATGAAAAGGAACAGTAAATTCAGCTACTCATCTTACCCATTTATCAGCTATAAGTCAAGCTAATTATTACTTTTTTAAAAAGTGCAAAGTTTCAGGATCCTAAAGAGAATAATGAGATATTAGTTGTCATAGTAATTTTGAGACAGTGCCAAAAGGAGACTCTTTTCTCCCCCTCATTTTCTTTCTTCAGTTGCAGCTGCCTGTAAGACAAGGACTATTTTTTTCTCCATCCAGTTTTTCAAGTTACATGTAGCAAAGGAAGTTGCTTTCACTTTAGTACTGAGAGCTATTTAGAGATACCAACTGCTTTTAACTTGAAGATCTTGCTACCTATTATGTCCAATTATACAAAGAGGCAAAAAACAGGTTGTAGAAGAGACAAGGTAATCTTACTGTCTGTCCAATAAATATTCTGGAATTTGAGAGCCTGGGATCTACACCCAAGCTCCAAAGTCTCCCACTTCCAGATTAACTAAGCAACCACCATGCAGTGTTCCTTGATCTTCAGTGCACTGCTATTAAAGGACTCTGAAACAGTTGTTTAAAAATGGTTCATACCCATAGCTGGGCCAACCAAAAATGGATAGCTGGAATAAAGCAGGAGGCAGCCTCTCCAAGTTTATAGTCCAAACATGTACAAAAACAATATTTCCAGGAGTCTGCCCTACAAACAACATAGGAGTTGTATATTCCAAATACCATTTTAATTAACATAAGTCAAATATAATTTAATAAGAAAATGGACTGGTTCACTGCTACATGAAGTTAGATATGATTTGGGATGACATGTGTAGTCTATATATCCACAACACACTAGAACCATTCACATTCTACTTTCAGCAGTAGATTTTACTAGTAGTTACATTATAAAATATAAAAATTTATAAATTATAGCAGATACATGTGGAAGTTGATATATTAAAAAAAAAATCCAGATCTATCACCAACCACAAAGTTCTTGAAAGTGAAGCTTATATTATTCACAGGGCTTTTGGAAAAAACACAAATCTGTTATTGTCACCATTTAGGGCAGGACAGAGACCCATGATATTAGACAGCACTAACACATTTCAGGAGCAGCACAGGAAGTGCTGGATTACTTTAACAGAACACTTTATATAAACATTAATTTCAGCTCTCATTTTGGCATCTGATAAAGTGACACACTACAAAGAGGCTAGTTTCCCCACATCCATTTCTACACCCTTCAAGAATAAATAAAAAAATATGAAATACTATCAGAACCAAAATGAAGCTTTTTTTTCGTACCCCTCTGTGAAAAAGGCAGTTTAACAAGCTTAATTCCTCCAGCCAAGTTGTCATTTCTACTCTAAGCAGAAATATAACTGTACTGTGCTGCTTGTAAGGAGATGATAGGGGAAACCAGCAGCACACAAATAAAAGATCACTTCTTAATCAGAAAGACATGTATTTTATTCTTTCACAACTCCATAAGTAAGAGCACCGAATCTCAATTATTCTGTTTACAGTGCAGCTGTTCTGATGCACCTGAGGTGGTGGCAGACTGCACAGAGCCGAAGTTCCTTACAGGAGACAGGACATCCTGTTAATTTTCCACAGTAGTGACGTAATGGAACAGCCACTCCCACAAATACATAATTTTTCCATCTAAGCTGCACCATGTACATTTGATTTAGATGAGAAGCAACTCAAAAACTAGCAGCTCTTAATCTTACTCTAAATTTAGAGATTTAGATACAGAACCACAGAATGGTGGAGGGTGGAAGCGACCTCTAGAGATCGTCCAGTCCTTGCTTCTCGCAGGGACACACAGAGCACAGGGTGGCAACCAGGCAGGGTTGGAAGATCTCCAGGGAAGGAACCTCCACAGCCTCTCTGGGCAGCCTGTGCCAGGGCTCTGGCACCCTCACAGGAAAGACGTTTTTCCTCACATGGAGGTGAAACTGCCTGGGTTTCAGTTTAAAAAGAAAAACAAAACAAAAAACAAAAACAAAACAAAACAAAACAAAACAAACAACAACAACAAAAAAAAACACTTTTCAACACAGGAATACTTAAGTCACATTTATTCTGTATGCACACTAGCATTAAATTTATGTTAGAGAACTATTCCTGTAACCTTTTATATAAGTATCTCCCCTTGAGAGAGATCTAGTTAGATATAAATTTCTGCTGATAAAATGTTTATATCAGTAAAATAGTTAAAACAATAATAATAATACAATTCAGAAGCCAGGGTGGCAAGAAGAAGTTTAAACTGCTCTTTTTATTTTAATTAACAAGTTTTTTAAAAAACACTGAATGGCAGATAAAGTAACCCATGTGTGCAACATTTCTAGTACTAAATCATCTCTTGTGCATAGGTAAAAACTGAAACAGAAGGTGCAATTACTCATTAACAGATATAGCTAATCCTTTGCCTTTACTCTTGGCCTTGACAGACAAACTGCTATTTTGAAAAAGCACATACATGGATGTTCATATGAAGTACATCACCAGCCAGAGTAACCACCAAATCACCTCAATGAATTTGAGCTATTTACTTAAAATTTAGAAGGACAGACTGATCACTTGTTTCCAGGTGACTATAACTGAAGCTCTACATTAGGCCCCAGAAATCACTAGCAAACTGCAGGGCATATAAGGCTCTTTGGGCCTCTTAAGCACTGCAATGCATTGGGACTTCCACCATCACAGCACACACACAACAAAAGCACAAGAAGTAGAATGCCTAATTAAGTTTGATTTTGAATAACTCAGCACCTGTCTTTGTGAATAAAGGCAGGAACATGCCAGAGCTGCAAAAACTGCATATAAGCATTTCACATTACCAAAATATATGTGAACATGCTTCTATGTATATTTACATATACATGGAACTTACTGCTGGTGGTGGTTGAGAGTAAAGCACTCTTTTCCTCTCTCAGCTAAAGTTCATTTTTATAAGCCAGATTCTACTTACTGAACTTTTTGGTGTTAATTTTCACATTTCTCCATGTCCTTTCTGTCCCCACTTCATTTCTTCCACCATGTATTTCTGGATATCAAATAGTTAAGTTTTTGACATGCTTCTTTCCATGTCTATTCAGACACTTTTTATATTCAGCCAGTGCACCTGCAGGTACACAACTGACATCTTCATTTGCTGATAAATACAGCGGTTTTGTGCAGATGTTTCTGAACCTTAAGGCAGATGTTTGTTCAACTATCAAGAGTACTACCTATTTACTGACAGAAACCAAGGGGAAGAATATTTAAAAAACAAAACAAAAAGACATCTTCTGGACACCCATGGAGTTGGGCACAGAATGACATATTGTTTTATTACCTACATCCACAGCCAAAATATTCCAAAATACTGATTCTTGTTCTAACAGCAAGTTTCTTTGTATGTATATTCCGAGTTCCTGGATGTACATGTAAAGGCAGTAGGTCAAGAGCAATACAGTTTTGAACAGAACTGACTGACTTAACCAAGAACTCCCTCTAATAATATTGCCTCTCTTCTCAAGAAAGCCACATGAGACCCTCAATAATTGCATTTGGCTGCCACTTACATTCTTTTAAGCAGTACCATGGTTAGAGAAGTCGCTGTACTTGCCTCTTGAATGAGGGATCTGTAGAAAGTTCTTTGAACCTTCAAGTATTTTTCTATTGTTAGCCTATTTACAGGGAGAATAGATAAAAAAGACATACTGTAATTCAGTCTCATTCTGTATCTTTTCCCAATGTGTTAAGTCCATATGATTAATTGGTTTGTGACAGGAAAATCTACCGTTTTTTTTCCTCCACTCATTTCAAGTTTTCTCTACAAGAGTTCTTGGGGATAGACGATAAAGGGGGGGGAAAGAGAGGATAAATTTAAGCAATAGAATTTCATTATCATAATGTAACTTTGAGCCCTGAAATTCCTCTCCTAATTAAAAGTTATTTTAAAATATCAGAGGTTTTCTGGCTTGCCAAAAGGACGGCATTTTCATTTCATTACTGCAATATTTCATTCCATTCTACCAGACGTCATCCCCAAGTTGTGTCAGCATGTTTGGACTATTTGGTGAGCTGCCTAGCTCGGCATTCTTAAGTGCTTTAAATACCATAAAAGAACAAGTCACCCTCCTGTTCAACAGTAACATAGGAAAAATAAAGCCCTTTTGCTCACAGTAGTTAGACGGCTGATGTGCCTAAACATTCCAACTGCTACACATACACACAGGTGGCTGGGATTTTTTTCTGCTAGAAATCAGAAACAACACTGATTAGTTTAATCATGAACTGATATTTATTGAGCAGCACTATACTTAGTACAGAGATACAAATGTGTCCTCAAAATACTGAAGATTTAAATTGTAACTTCTCCAATATATTCCACAGCTAAGAGACCAACATTTTACATTTAAAGAGAACTTTTTAAGTCTTACTAGAAGTAGGATTTATTTTAAACAACAATATGCTCTTCAGCTGACTACTTCAGAAAGCAGAATACTTTACTGCAGTACACACAAACTATAATATAGAAATGAGTCCAATTCATCCCCCCACATTACAGTTTCAAGCATCTTTATATTTGCAATTTAGACCCAAACTCCAGAAAATCTAAGTTACCCTGCCCACACATCAAAGATTTACTTATAGTCAAACCCAAATAGTCTCTATGTTAATTAACTTTTAATATATCTTTAAGTCTTATCCATCCTGTATCCTACCACTCAGAAAGTTCCCTACAGAATTGTACTTGTTCCTGCACCTCCCTTTTTTCCCATGAAGTATCAGGTTTAATTAAAATAAACAAACACTGAAATCACAACTCAAGTGGAAACTGGCTCTGGTAACAGTCCATTTCTGTCACTATCGGCACAGAGGCCTCAGAACTATATTGTTGGTCCCAAAATCGCTGCTTTAGAGCATCCCAAGGCACACCAGAATACTGGGAATAAACACTGCCAAGGATACAGCATATATTGCATGGGAGACACCGAGCCTACATTGCATTTCATCACAGACCAAGCTGTGGACAGATATCTAGAACACGAAGCTACTACTACAACTCGAGTACGCTCCCTGCCTCGTGTGACAGTACCTTTTAGGAAGTTTCCATCACAGACACCGAAGTACGGGGCCGGACCTTAGCTTTTTTTGGCTGGTTGTTTTGCACGAGAGCCCCAGCTCCCACGACCGCCTCGCCGCTTCCTGCGTCGAGATGAGCTCAGCCGCTTGGCCGCGGGCCAGAGCGACGCGCCGAGGAACGGACGGGAAGCGCCGCCTCCCCCGCGCCCTACCTGCGGCGCCGGCGGGGCCTGCCGCGAGCTCGGCGGGGAGAGGCCGCGCGGCCCGCGCCTCACGAGGGCACCGGG
>JAWLRI010000086.1:3833718-3864732 GCA_034781795.1 Crypturellus tataupa
GGCCGCAATGGCGACGTGACACGGCCGGGCGGGAAGCGGCGGCCCCGCGGCCGGGCCGGGGCGAGGCGAGGCGGCTCCCTGCTCCTCCTCCTCCTCCTCCCGCCTCAGCTCTCCTGCTGCTCCTTCACTCGCTCCCTCTCTTGTTTTCCAGCCTTTCCGCCCCGCGCTTGTGGCCGCCAGGAGCCTTGGAGCTGGAATCCCTCAAATAACCCTCAAAGATGAAGGTAAGGTGGCTCGCCCGCCGCCGGGGCGCTGCCCGCCTGGCCACGCCGAGGAGCAGCGGGATAACGGCGGGCCGAGCCGGAGCGCGGAGCCCATCCCGGCGCTGCGTCCTGCGGCAGAGCCCGCCGAGCTGCACCCCGCGTTCCCCGCGCTGTCCTCGGCGCCGGGGGCTTTAAACGCTTCCTGTATCGGCAGCTGCGAGTTTGCAAAAACCGCAGCTTTTGTCCCGCTGTAGCCGCTGTCCTCCCAGCGCAGCGGCTTAACAATGCGGGGCAGCACACAAAAGAGGGCAAAAACTTTTCTCGCCTGCGGACACGAAGGAATAGCTGTTCTTCTTTTAATTATTATTTAATATTCTCTGCTGATCTTCCTACCAACGGACTGTTTCAGCATGGTAACTTTGTCCTTGTTTATCGGTTCTTACGAGCCCAAATAAAGCGAAATGTTAAGCAATAAAGTCCAGGTAAAATAATATATAATTAGAAATGCCTAATTTTTCTTCTCTCTCTTTCTCTCTCTCTCACTTTCTTAAATTTACAAGCAATTAAGCTTTTACAAAGGTATTTCGGGGGAAAAAAAGAAACTGGATGAAAGGTTGCAGCAAATTTATCTAGAGGTCTCCTAGTCAGCAGAAAAAGAATCTCTCTGTAAACTGCTACAGACTTACCTGTAGATATTAGGATGGTAGTAGCAATCTGAAGTGGTTTTAATAATCCCTTCATCTGCATTGCTTATAACTGATAAAACTGCAGCCAGCTCTTATGCTGCCTTCTTAGAGGCATAAGAGATAGCTGTGCATTGTAGAGGAATGCCTTGAATTAACAGTTATTCCTCTATATTCTTGCCTTCTTTGTAAGGACAAGTCTCAAATATCTGTTCAACATTTCCAAAGATATTTCTCAGAGAATAATCAAGCTGATAAATTTGGGATTCAACATAACCAGTGAAACAAGACTTTGCTCAACATATCCGTGTAGAATCAACTATTTAGCCAGTCTATTATTTTTAAATTTCATAATAAAAATATTTATTTTACTTATAAAGATTTCTGTATGATGCGAAATACCACTTTTTGGTATTTATCTCTTAACAAAATTCTCTAAGAAGTTACTCTTTTTTATTGTATTTTTTATTTTAATAGTTGACAGTTGATTGTTTCATGTGTCATTTTACAGTAATTCTGTAGATTAAAAAAAAGTTTCATAAATTATTTAGAAATGTTTGGTCAGAATAGCTTAGATAAAAATGTCTAAAGATCATGGGTCCTTTCCTGGTTCATTGCTTCTGTTGCAAAAGACTGATGGATCTTTGTTAAATTCAGTAAACACAATGGAAATTTTAATACACACCACTCTCCAGTGTTTGTTTGTTTTTTAAGAGCAGTATAATTGCAGTTTTGAGTTGTGCAGACATTCTTTATGGCTTAAGGATCAATAGCAATAAAAGTTTAGGTATAAAATGAAGTGTAAGACAATGCAGCTACTGAAGACAATAAATTCTTCAAATATGTTCTATAAAAATAAGTAAGAGGGACTAAACTTTCTTGATTTTTTTTTTCTTAATAGGCAGCAGATGAGCCTGCCTACCTGACAGTGGGAACTGATGTCAGTGCCAAGTACCGTGGTGCCTTTTGCGAGGCAAAGATTAAGACAGTGAAAAGACTAGTGAAAGTCAAGGTATTGTACTATGCTTGTTGCTGATTTTATCATAGCATTGCATTAAAACAATTTTCAGAAAAAAATCGTAATTCTAAACGTTAGAAAATTGTCACTGCTTTATGCTGTTAATTTTAAAGAGTACTTGAGTATTTTGGTCTATTTATGTTTTTGCTATTATTTTTAGTTTTCCTTACGTGGGTACTGCAGTAAGAATGGGTTTAAAAATTACCTATTCTTGCTATTTATTTCCTGATCACAGTTTCTTTCCATTTGTGAGTGCATGAGTCTTGCAACAGTCAGTTTTGATGTCACAAACAAGAGGATTATGGCTTTACATGAGTAATAAGGAAAAAGAGCAAACTCTTCAGAAGCAAAAATACCATTTCATTCTAGCTGACATTCTCAGTTCTATATTTTGGAAGTTAACAAGCAATGCAAAAAAAAAAAAAAAGGTGTGAACAAAAAAAGGTGGCTGTAATTACTTCTTAATCCAGTTTTTAGAATTGTCCAGAAAAATATTTGTTGGGTTTGAGCACCTCACTTCTGGATAGCCTTGCTTCGAAAGTGTTTCTTTACTGTAACTGATTTCCTGCACAGGCATAATACTGGCACTTAAATTTTCATTCACACTTACTGGTTTGATGCCAAAACACCCCTCCCTGCTCCCCAAAGAAAGCAGAACTTTCATGTTGTATTATTATTGTCAATGTAGGAAAAGAAAGTATAAAACCAGGTTAAATGGAAGTTGAGAATGCAAAGTAAACACAGAAATTGTTCTTGTACTTTGCCCTCTCAAAATCTTCCTACTTTTTAGTCTACTGTCCAGGATATGTAAATAAGGCACTAGTGACCCAAAAACACCCAACAAATAAAGAGATGAAAGCTTCTTTTTATAACTACTCATCTAAGTTTTCATGTGCTTTAATGCTTAGATCAAGTAGAGAAGCTATCAGTCTCTTTAGTTACATACGTAGATCAAATCACTTCATCAGTGTGCTTTTCGTAATAAAAAATAATCAAACCAAATCCTTCAGTTTTTTTTTTCCATGTTCTTAATGAATTCTTCCAGAAATTTAGGATGTTCTTGGAAATCTGCGTCAACAAGCTGCTCTGTGGGAAGCAGCATGCTGCCCTTTTTAGTCTGACATTGTTGATTCTGTAGCTGTAGTGGTCTGACGTAGTATTTAGCCTGTTCATTAGCATGATTTTCTTCTTCTCTTGGAATCATATCATTTATTACTCCATGATAAGATTTGGAAGTATATTAGACTACTGCAACTTGGTGGAAATTCCTGTCACTATCTCGATTACATTGCAACAATTGAAGTGTTAACAAGCTAAGTCTGATCTTGTAATTAAGAGGATGTGGGCACACCCTGGCATGCTTGCCAAGTCTAGTGAATTCAGTAGTCTATTCCTGAGATTCCTCAGGAATTCCTAAGAAATTCCAGACTTACCTGTATTCACCTCCACGTTGTTGTAAAATTTAAATAATGATTACATGAACAGTATTATTATTCTGAAGTCATATTAATATAAATAATACTTTGTGTGTCAGTTTTGTTATTTCACTAATACTATGTTTTAAAATCCCATTACAATGTATTCTATGTTTGTGGTGATTTTGTAGTAGCTGGAGCGCTGGACATCTTTGGAGATGGAAAGAACATTTGGGGATTCCTAGAACTGATTTTTATTTCATTATACTTTAAGTGATTTGCATCTTTACCATGGAAAGTACCCCTTGCTCAAAGTGTCAGATAGGGCAATATTATAGCCAGTCTGTGATTTTGATCCATGTTTAATAAGTAGACCTTTACATTTTGCAGTTCTGTAGTAAAGAAGGAGCCTCAAAAAATGTGTTGTTAATAAAATATTGCAGTTAGTGTAGACAGAGTTTAAAAGTCTCTTTACGCTTCAAATCGGGAGACCCAGTTCCAGACATATCCTGGATTGTGTCAAAATCTAACCTCAGTTTAATCAAAAATGTGTGTTCTTTTCCTTGTAATGGCTGATGCTTGATTTGACTTTCTTCTTTAGTTAGGATGTTTCAGATTGACAAATAAATGTGATTCCTAGGCTTCCTGTAAGTAAAGTCACTCATGCTAAATGTTTTGCATTAAACCATGTTTGAGTCTGTATGGTCAATGAAGATTTTATTTTCTGTGCTGTTTCCATAAAGACTCTTTCATATCCTTTTTATGTGCTGTTTAGATAAGAATAAATATGTTGATGAATATCTTTCCAGGTGGTCCTGAAGGGGGATAACTCAACTCAGTTAGTGCAAGATGATCAAGTGAAAGGACCTTTACGAGTATGTATATTGCGTGACTACTTGTTTATACAGATGCCTCTTCTACAATGTTTAAATCAACAGGAGAAGACCTGTTGCTTTGGATCAGGTTGATTCTGAGTAAACTTTTGTGGTTTCTAAAAGCTGTTTCCACTTTTCCATATGGTATAATTCATATGCAAATAGTATGCACGCAGTGCTGTCTGCTACCTTCTGTAACTTCTCATAACTAATGGAAAACTTGATTTTATGTGAAGCAAAGCTTTAGTCTGTTACACAATGGGAAATATGAATGCTATATTCACTTTTTAAAATAGTTAATATACTTAATATAAAGTATGAGTTTGCATATTTTCAATATGCAATATTTATCTGCTAAAGCAGATAGCTGCATTATGAAATGCTGAGTGCAAATTCAGCTCCTCAGTAAAGTGTGTTTGTTTGTTTGTTTGTTTGTCTTTCTTTCCTCTGTATCCCCTAAAAAATCATCAGTGTGCCTTGTAGACCGTTACTGAAATTTTGGCCTGCTTGACAGCGTAACACAGAATAAAAATGTTTTAATTTAGACAAATTATATAGTGTTGAAAAAAATCAGAAATAATATAAACTATATAAACCCAAGAGTAAAGTAATAGTTGCTTTGACTCAATTTTTGAAAACTTCTATGAAATTAACCTTCTACTTTTTCTGTTGTAAGTCCTGCTGGGTATTTTGAGATCCTTACTGCTTTGCTGTGTACTTGGAGTTTAGCTCCTGTGCTTAAGGCTCCTGTGCTTTGTTCTTACAAGCTATATAACTGGTATTTATGTTTCATGAAGCAACATGTAGCTAAAATGAGTCTTAAAAACATCTAGTCCACTAGAGGAATTAGTGTGAATGTCTGTGTTTCTTCCACTGCACGAGTTTAGGATTATGTGTAACCTCAGGATACTCCCTTTTGCAGGTTGGTGCAATGGTTGAAACCAAAATGCCTGATGGATCCTTTCAAGATGCTGTTATCAGCAAGTTGACAGATGCTAGTTGGTATACTGTAGGTGAGTAGCCACATACTTTCACTCAGCACTTGAACAATGTATTTCTCACTACAGATAATATAGTGTAAGTAATTCTATCTTGCATTTTAAGATCAGAGAGAGGTTTTGGAGGAGACTTTTTTTTTTTTTTTTTTTTTTTCTCTCTCAAGTTCCAGGTCTTGTTCTTTTTCGATTTAAAATTAGGGATAGCTATTTCATGGTGAAGCAGTCTGTTGGAAATTTAATTGCAGGACAGAGCAATCAAGATTTATTTGACACAATGTATGTATAATGATGCTGGTTTCCGTCACTGAAATCCAAATAATGTATTTCTTGATTTTTAAAAGAGACTGAATTTTAAAGTTTCGCTTCTAGCTGAAAACTCCTGGCCTATAATGAATGACTGAGTTGCAAACATTCTTTTACTATGTTCAATCTGTTGCTATACACAAGAACATCTCTAGTATCAATACTTTCTTTGCATTCTGAAATATTTTCTCTGTTTAGTGAAGAGCTGAGGGTCATCTTTTTGTATGAAGCAATAGGAGAAAGGTTTTTTATTTTTTAAGGATTGGTACATTCTGCCTTAAAAAATACGGAGCATTCTTTTATAACTTAATGTTAACTGCTGTTTTAAAAATCGTTTTCAAGTAAAGACTAGCTGAAGTGAAATAGAAGACTATTGTGCTTCTTCTTTCAGAAGCTCATGCTTATTTTGGTTTACAGAAATGGAAATCATTGAATCCAGGTTCAGTGTAATTTGTGTTGAACAAGAGTTTACTGCAAGATAAATTTCATTATTTTGTGTAATAAAAGCTGCCTATTTTCATCTTTATATCTTTCCAACACAGCTTTAGAGATAGTAATAAAAATCAGCAACACTCAAGTGGGTAGGCCAATAAGAAAAAACAGTTTTAGAATCAGGTAGCTTTGCAAGCAGCCATCCTTTCACAGAGCTTTTTTACAGCAGTGGAGGGTTATATTCACAGAGTGTGTTGTGGAGGGAACATTCTCCTCTTAACTGACCTATCCCATGCTACTCTTCTGCATTGCTTTTGTCATTGTTATTTACAAATTTTAGTTGTTGTTTGTTAGTTTCTACTGGCTGCCTTGTCTACTGAATATATTCCACATTACATCATATTCTTCAGTGTTCTGCTGAGTTCTGAATAGTATGGAGTCAGCTATTTTGGTTTATTAATGTATTCTTTGAGATAAAGGAGCTGTTTTCAGCTGTCCATTTTTTTTTTTACATTGCAATAGGTCAGCTTATATTTCCCTTGGTGGAATCAGGATAAGACTCTTTGCAACTATTTTAGAAGGATTTATCACTGTGTAGTTATCATTGCATACTTTAAATGCGAGCTTGTTGACTTACCAATTGATAAATTTCATTGCTCTTTGTATTTTCCTTCAGGAGCATAAAATTACTGTAAAATTCTAGAGTAGCTGTAAAATCATGGTGTGTCTGAGGTGGGATGGAAAGGCAGAGTGAATTTGTAATGCAAAGACTTAAGATCTGCTTGGTTTAATGCGCTGATATGATGTACTTGAAAAATACTAGACTTTTCACTTTCATCTATATTAACTTAGAAATTCACCATTCTGATACAGGAGAAATAAATACTGTCTTGCATGAATAATTCTAGGGTTAGTAACATTTCCATTTTAAATCACTTTCTCAGTTTTAAAATAGCTTTGTATGTTTCTTTTTGTTTGAATTTGGATAAAAAGATTTATACCTACGTACCTCTTTGAACTATTAATTGATAAAATATGAAAGCTTCTTTGTGTTTTTGCGTTTGTCAGGTAAACCTTAAAAACTTTCTTGTTTTCTTTTTAAATTGAGAGGATTTTTTTTTTTCACGGCTTTGAGCACAAAGTCAAAAATCTGTATTTAATGGTCAGATAACTTAGGTACAGTTGAATTGGCTCCTTTCCAGTAGAGAGCGGGCCATACTGCTTGGCAGTCTTATTGACTGATTCAGGCAAGACTAAGGGTCTGAGCAGGGAGTGGGTTATACAGTCCTCTCATTTCTAGAATGTGTTTCTGAACATGGTCAGGCTTGAGTTGGAGAGCACAAGGGAAAGCTTGTGTTTCAGTAGTGTGTGCTTTTCTTGTATAATTTATTTTCTGTTTTACTTAACATCCTTTTCAGTGATCTAAAAGACTGGTAAGAATAGGAAAAACAGTAATACATTAAAAAATCTGAGTATTAACTACAAAAATCTGGAAAAAAAAACCAAACAAAACCTTACATGCGACTCATGTCTAATAAGAAGAGGTACTTAAAGAAAAAAAACCTCTTGAAATAACTTTGTTTTGCTCAGTAACGTGAGCCAGTACAAGTTCTGCATTTAATTTGCTGTAGTACGGTTCTTTGCTGCCAACATAATGACGGAGACCCAGTGACGATCAGCTCAGTCTATTTTAATAGTAGACCATTGGATTATTAGTAGGTAATACTCTGCTCAAAATAACAAAGCTTTTATTTGATTGTTCATGCCACAGAATCATTACTTTACTTAATTTTACCTAATAATGGTAGCACTTAAGATATTTAGTGATATTGGAGTTCTCAGCTGTGACTTGGAAATGCTTTTGAAATTCATCTCTCTAAAAGTATAAGTGAAGAAATAAAAGCTGTTTGGAATGAAATTTTAACAGTGTCTGGAAAGTGTTGTTGTAAAATTCAGCCCTTTCATCTACTGAATTGAAACAGGTGGGATGACAGTAAGTACTCTTAACTTGTGTAGGAGCAGGTTTGTCTTTCTTCTTTCAACATTATCTTAATATGGCAAAATATTTCACTATGAATAGAAAAGACCTTATTTTTGTCCTTTCTTACAACTCAGTAAAGCCAGTGCAGCGAGTTTTTCTTTCTGGCTGTGCTACAGTGTTGTACACCAGCATGGCCCTACTTTGTCTGGTCCTTAGAGCAGACACCACTGTTGAGGCTCCTCTGTGAGCTGCAAACCTCTGCTTGTGCTGCTGTCTGGAGTCACACAGTGATAACTTCATCCTCTCATGTGGCAGTTTGCTGAAAATGCTGCTGTCTAATTTAATCCATGCCAAAACTTTATTTATTTTTTAATAACTTCTACAACGCGCTTGTTGCTGTACGTATAAGGCACTAGTCATGTGCGTGTGACTGGTTTGACCAGCTCTTCTTCACAACATCCTGTTGAGCTCAACATCTCAGAAGCATCACTTCATCTGTAAATGTGTCATTCAGGAATCCTAAACCACAAGTCTTGCAGGGGTGCTGGAGCTGTCCCCACGGAGCTCATGCTGTGTGTCTCCCTGCACTCTTCTTGCCTTGGAAATGTTGTTTGGGTGGATCCTGAGGAAGCTCTGTATTTGTCTGAAGTCTTTCCAGAGGGCATATCATAATCCGAGTGTGTCTGTGACACATATGTAACTATACAGTAGCTCTCTCCATTGCTTTCTAGACAGTCTAAGAAAAGAAAACCAATAGCACTACGTCTTGAATTTAGGGCAAATTAGGCAGCATGCAAGTAGAGAGGCAGATGAGGTGGGGGGAAAAAGTACATAAACTCAACCTTGTTACTTGTTACAAGTCAAGTGGTTACTGCCTTGGGTTATAAAACCTCTTTTGTTACAGTGTGAACTGCATGTGAAAAAGTAATTGTGTACAAATAACACTACCTGTTACATACTTTTGCAGAAAGCACAGAGGTAGATTTTTTTTCTCTCTTCCTCATTTATGTACATGTAACAATAGTATGATTACTAGAAAGTCTGAAAAGGCGCCGTTTCAGACAAAACGGGTTTTTGTTGTTAGGAGATGGTCCTTTATGAATAGTCTCCAAGTTCACACTTTGGTGCTTTCAGTTCATATGCATCTCACAGTTAATATGCATTTCTGTAGATGAACTGAAACTTATTTAAAACAATTTTAAAACCTTAATTTTGTAGTCTTTACAGCAGCATGTTACACTGCAGCATCTTCCTGTTAAGCCCTGTCACTGGGATGAGTTGTTAATGAGTACAGTATTGCATGGCTCTTGTACTTCCCCTATTGCTTCCACAATGGAGCAGGAAAACAATAAAATGCAGAGAGTGAATAGACATTCATAGATGCACAAACTCATGCAGTCTTAGTATCTCTGACAACTTACAAATTACTACTTTGCCAGGCACTTAGGGGAAATAGGTGCACATGGTGGTGCTGGAGCAATTCTTATTTGTTGGTATGTATTTTCATTGTCTTGGTGGCTTTGAAAGTTTTTGAACAGAGTGAGGGGAAATGAGGGAAAGTGTTTGCATGGTACACAGTATAGGATGTTTGCTTGCTCAGTAGCAACCGTGTAACTTATTGAAGTTAGCATGCAGGTAGAGCACCGAGAATCATTATTTCCTTTGTACGTGTCTTACAGGACTGTCCTGCTCTGGTAAGGCTGGGGTTGCTCTGTGAATAGGTAATATTGTAATTATTAGGAGGCTCTTTTCATGAGAACTGATGTTGTGGCAGTGTTTTTGTGAGGAAGGATCAGGATTGTTTTTGCTGGGATTTAAACAGTGTACACAGGCCTCATACAGCCAAGGCATGGAAGGTGCTTGTTCATCAATAGTGAGCTGAATGTTGCACCATTTAACTCATTTTTGATGTACTCAGCCTCTAACCAGGGAGAATTTTGGTTTTGACTTTTCATAAGTATTGGATTGATTCCCACTGGATTTTTTTTTTCTCTATTGTGAGTTTCTTTCCTAAACTTCCACAAACAAAACATCTAATTTCTGTTTTTTTTCCCGTTATTATCAACAAGGTTAGGATGCAGTGAAAGTTTGAAGATTTCCATTTTACTTCCACTGTTTAAATATGATCTATCTGGAGCTTCCCTCCTTGGGAAAAGGACTAGAAAAAGTGATCGTAACGCTGTAATGGAGACTGTTCTAGCTCATGCTGTGTAGTCGTCTTTTTTCTCCTGTCAGTGTTTTTCATTAAGCAGCATGCATGGGAAGAAAGGCCTGTGGTCAGCATAAATGTTGCTCTTCTCATGGTAATTCGTACTTTGTTATATTGACTTTTAGCTAGCAGATCTCGGCCCCTGGCTAGTATGTATTCTTCTCTTTCCAGAAGTATTTACTGAAATAGTCCGATGGTTTACGGTATCTCTGCAACAAGTACATGCCCCCTTTTTAAGATTAGGCAATGGTGATACTTAAAGGGCTTCTGCTTTTTCATATTTGTTTCTTTGGAAGGACAGAGTCGGAAGTTCCTCTTAAGATAAACACTCTATCACTATAAACATTTCTTTGAACAACTACGTGATGGGTATATAGGGAGATATTTCACTCTCTTCTGTCCATGTTTCCTTTCTTCCTTAACGCCACTATGTATGAATAATATTCCATTTTCTTACGAAATATAATTCCTAGAATTTCTGCTATCAGAAATTTGACTGACAATGCTACTTTATTTAAAAAAATGGTAAAGTAATGAATAAGTTGTTCAACATTAATTTAACAGAATTTAATTTCGTAATACTAAGCATTTTAACAAGAATTAAGCAGTCTTCTGTGTGTGATTGAAAACAGGAATAAGCTTGTAATGGAGCAAATTCTAACTGTGTTAAGTTATTTTACTATGGCTTCCATGATAACATCAAAGTATTGTATAACTTAAAAAAAGGTATTCTGTCCTGCTGTCTATATTTATGAAATCTTTACTGTATGACAGTACTTTCAAAGACACTCTCCTAAATCCCCTACAACCTGTATTAAACAGTCATGCATAGGGTGGCAGTAATATTAACAGTATTTTTTGTGAAGTGGATTTTTCTTAAGGGATGAGATGGAAACCCCAAAAGTCTACCTGTTTTTCAGAAAAGTATTTTTAAAGGTACTGAAAATAGGAATGCCTCCTTCTAATTAACCTTTTCAGTAAGGCACAAACAAGTTTCTTCAGTAGAAGAAACTTGAACCCTAGAAGCTACTTAAAGTAGCTGCATTTGCGAAATATTTCATGTTTTGTGATTAATCTAAGAGTGTTCTTTCTTAGTCCCACTTTAACAATTAAAAGCTATATTTTGCATAGAAAACTAGTTATATCCTTTCTCTAGTGACATTTTATACAACGATCAGTCCTTTAAAGAAAAATAAATTTATTTAGAGAGAATAGAAAATTTCTTGGATTTTTAGGTACTCTCGCATGGTCAGATAAAATTACGTTCTACCCCTGAAGCAATGAAGTATGACATAAAAAGATCAAAAAACCCATCACAATTCTTGGACCTCTTTGCCTCATGATCCTCATCAAGATACACAAACACAAAAAGAATCTCTGGCACTTTCCTATTAATATATTAATTCCTATTAATTCCTGTTACTATTTGGCTTTTACAAAAACCAAAACGCTTTTAAAAAATTCTGTGGTATTTCCTTCTTTGTAACTACATTTATTTTTTGTTATTTTTTAAGTCCTATTGTAAGTTTTTAAACCAAGTAGGTGATGTCTGTAGGTACCAGTACATGTGCAAATAAGATGAGGATGATAAAAGTTCTTTAATTCTGTAATTTGTGTGTTTATAAATGTATATCTTTACATATGCATATAAGAAAATCTCAGTGATTGAATGCCTTGACTCTGTCCTTTCAGTTATGCCAATTGCTTGACCGACTGCAGTTCAGGAAGGAGGACTGAAAATTTGTGTTTCTCCACTTTCCCTTCCTGAAGAGGCAGTGTTAACTGCCTTTTTTTATGAAAGGAAGGAAAAGAAAATACTTGATCCCATCAGAAAGACTGTTTTTTTTTTTTTTTTTTTTGAGCTCCCCTTGTTTCAGTTTTATGAAATTCAGGATGGAGAATGGCCTAGCACTTTCCCCTTCTATGGAAAGGGCCCAGCAGCTGGCCTAGGACAGGCTAGGCTTGTAGCTATTGCTGAGGAAAGCAGAGAGAAGTGATGGGAAAAATCTTGCAAAAAGAGGACTTTTTCTGAGGCAAAAAGTAGTTTCATCTTCATTCAAGTGCAAAGCTGGGAATACAAGTGATAGCATGACTGTCGTGATTGGAAAGCATGAGTATCTCTGAGTTAGAAGAGCAATTAAAAGGGAAAAAGATAGTTCTGTGATGCATTATTGATTCTTCTTCCCAAGAAGAGAAGGGGACTTTGCTCTTTTGCCCATGAAAGTGAAATAGAAATTTATGAAGCTGATACTTCTGATAACATTTTTTGCAGTCTATGTTTGTCTTGTGTTTGTTAGGAAAATCTAATTATATGACTTTCTGAGCACTGGTTAGGAATATATAACAATATGGCTTTTTTAAGCTGTGAGTTAACTTGAATGCTTATTTAACTTGAGAAGTTCAAAATATCTCACAGTTTCTTAATTCTCATGATTTCTGTGTGTCCTAGTTTGTTTAATATATTTTACTAATGCATTTTGATTGTCGCTCAGTATTTGTACAATTTTTAGCATGCCTAAAGAAGAAAATACATGTTTTAGAAAAATGAAAGTTTCGTAAGACGATATAAGATGCAAGTGTGGGGGGTTGGTGCTGTTATGGAGTAGAGGGATAAACATTTTGAGCATTTTAAATGCCCTGTAGTGTGATATGGTGGTGTTTTGCCAACTGGCTTGATAATGAAAACTGTTGTGGTTTATGAATGATTTGCTTGATTTCCTCCTCTCCTGTACGAGCTTTAATTAAACAGATAAAACTTCAATACTGGAGATACATGAGGCTGATGTCTTTGCTATTAATTGTCAGGTTCTGTTTGCTGTTTTCCATAAAGTTACTTCTTGTCGATCACCAGCTTTTTGCTCCAGAAATACTTATTCCTTATTTTGACTTTAGTACTGAATGTATTCAGCAAAAGAGAATGACAATAATCTGCCTTCAAACCTTTTTAAAGCAATGAGAAATGACAACAATTGTGGGGTCCACAAAACAATTAAAATGAAAATTCAAAAAAGAAGCTGAAAAAGGTCTTATAAGAATATATAAGGAGAGACAGTGATCTAAACATTAAAAGTCGGTAATGAAACTCATAGTTCAAAGTGGTTGGAAGATTTGATTTATTCTTATTGAGAATCTATAACAGCACAACCTCAGGTTTATTCTGGAACCTTTGGCCCTTGTGCTTTGCTAATCAGTGGGCACCCATACTGTATTGGTGACAGAGAGGAGAGAGCTCATACTTTGCTTTACCCATTAGTGCAAAGTGTAACAGTAAAAAAATAAACAAAAAGTTTTGTGTAGTATTAGTGCTCCTGAGTTTAGGTTGACTGGTTTTACTGTATAGTTTTTGCTTTTGTGTGTGTGTGTGTATATATATGTATATATATAAGTGTGTATGTATGTGTGTGTGTGTGTGTGTATATATATATATAATTATATATGGCTACCTGTTGGTTAGAAGTAGAAAAATCAGTAGTTTTGCATATTTGGGTATCAAGACGTAAGCCATTAAGATAACTCCATAGCAGAGTATAGCACAGCAGTATCTTTATTCTGATGGTATAAAAACTTTAAAGCATTATTTTGCAAATGCAAACTTTATTAATCTTGATATTTTTCTTATATAGTTATTATTGCAGTCTGTAGTTTTAAGATTGTGAGAATGTCACAACCATGTCGCTGTAGTTGACAGCAAAATAGATACTTCTTACACTGTACTCAAACTGGTTTTGCTTGCACTGTACATATATTTGATATTCATATTAGCTCAAGACATTTTTTTTTGAATAAAGATATACTTAACTTATATTACTGCTCCATGAAATGCTCTTGCCACTTAGAAAATATAAATAAATACATTTTAGAGTTCAGTATTGGAGAAACCAAGTTTCAGTGAGTTTAGGTATAGACAAGTGCGCTGTATCCTGCACTTTGACCCATGCAAACAAACTTTTACCTGCCTGGAATGCCAGGCTGCAGTCACCTGGTCTCTGCTCTTTGAAAAGGGCCTGTTCACATAGCTCAGATAGTGGGATATGCACCACAACATGGCAAAGTGAAATGCCCATTGCCAAAATATACATTCTTTAAAATACAAACTATTCCAGTGACTTTTCGTCAGTTAAAGTATGTGCAGTGATTTGTAGATGAACTATTAATATTTTGTAAAATTCAGGGGGGAAATTCCTTTTTTCTCTTTAAGGAACTTTTCATGAAAAACTGACTAAATATTATTATTATTTAAACTGACTAAATATTTAAACTGACTAAATAGTAGATGTTCCATGGGCAAAGCTTGTAATAACTTCACCCTTTCTGGACTTCTTCAGCTGTATATTGCAAATAGATAGTATTTTTCCTTGGTTTGTGCGTGAGTTTGAGAAGAGCCTATCTATCGAGTATTCTTTCACAACAGGTTAAACATCCAGCTTCCAACTTCCAGTGCTGCATAATCTGTTGACAACACACTGTAGATAACGTGCTGAAAACTTTCTCATTGTGTTTCTTTCCAGCCTTTTGTCTCTGGTCTCTTATCAGGTCATTTGTAGAAAGAGAAAAAGAATTAAGAGACAGCATAAGTAAGAAATAAATGCGTAGGTTAAACAGAAAATCTCTGTGATTTAGATAACAGTAACTTGTACGCAGCCAGTAGCTATAGTTTGAAGCAGTGCAGTACATTGATCAGAATTATGACTAAATTGGACTGAGATGATTGCACTTGAAAGCTTTGCTTTGCACTGGCTTGAATCTCTGTAGGAAATTGTTTAACTGTTCTTGGACAGGATTTTGAATGCCAAACTTTGTCTTGCTTGTGTACCAAGTCAAAACGAAGGTCTTGAAAGCCATGCTTTAGTGCTCTAAGTTGTGAGATAAATAGCAAACTTGTTTTGTCAACTTGAAAGATAGATCTGATCATCTTGTATGAAATGTATTTTCTT
This sequence comes from Crypturellus tataupa, assembly GCA_034781795.1. NCBI lineage: Eukaryota > Metazoa > Chordata > Aves > Tinamiformes > Tinamidae > Crypturellus > Crypturellus tataupa. The sequence goes on from JAWLRI010000086.1 coordinate 3,848,770, forward strand.
GACTTCATTCTAGTTTTTGATGACGGTGATGAAAGAACCTTGAGACGAACTTCGTTATGCTTGAAGGGAGAAAGACACTTTGCAGAAAGTGAGGTAAAGCAATGATGGATTTGCACTGGAAGCTGAGAGTTTCTTTATGATATGAAAAAAAGAACTGCAAAATAATTTTGTTTCTTCTTTTTCCCTCTAGACACTTGACCAACTGCCACTAACCAATCCAGAGCACTTTGGAACACCAGTTATTGGGAAGAAATCCAACAGAGGAAGAAGATCATCTCTTCCTGTGTGAGTTTTCATAGTTCTGTGCTACTTTTTTCTTGACTGTTCTTTCCTAAAGCTTAGGCAGTGCCACTGAAGTCTATAATGTGAGCTGTGTAGACAGGTCGTGAGCTTAAGTAATTCATAATGCTCTTAATATATAAACACTTCTGCATGAAACTGACTTATTTTTTCTTGTAGTAGCCTTAAGAATGTTTATACTTTTTGATGTAATAGGAGCTGTGCATGTCAGAAAATAAAGGAATTTTAACCTCTTTCTGCTGTACAGGATAGGGGAAAAAAAAGTATTTTTTCCATGGCAGAAATTATATCCTTTTGTTTCATGTCTGTGCATAGTCACATTCATGCATCCAATTTCAACACGATGCTGTTGTAATATTACTTATAATTGGAAAGGATTTCTGCAAAATTCCTCTAAGTACGTGCACTTAATATATAAGTGTATGTCAAGTAAATTTAGCTCTTCAAATTCTAATTTTGTTCTCTCAAGTTTTACAGAAAGGCAGGCAAGATCTGGTGATAAGCTGTATTTGCTTTCAAATATTTTCTTCAGTCAAAAATTTTAAAATTCTATATGTTTAAATAATGTAGCACAGAAGATGAAAAAGAAGAAGAAAGTAGTGAAGAAGAGGATGAAGATAAAAAGCGTCTCAGTGATGAATTACTTGGCAAAGTTGTGAGCGTGACTTCTAGTTCTGAGAAGGCAGACTGGTATCCAGCTTTGGTAAGTTACTTACATTAAGTCACTGACAACTCTAATGTCATATTACTACTATTTTTATTATTATTATTTTTAGATTGAAATGTTTTATGACTTGTTTAGGCATTGTTTTTTACAGCCGTTTTCCTGAACGGGATGGTTTGCAAACTTGACAGCTTTTACAAGGAAGTTAAAGATGCAATCAGACTAACCTTTGCTACACAGATACTCTATTTCATATTTTTAGTTTTCACAAACATTTTTATCTATGAGCAGCAGGAGAGTGAAGAATGTAAGGAGCATTAGCATTTTTGCGTAGCTTATACTGAGTTTTACGACTTGCTTCTTTCATATTTACCCTTAAAATGATTGGTATGCAATGATGTTTTTCTTAAGAAGTTGAATATGTTCTAAGTTTATAAATTATAATTGCAGTAGAACATTTTGTAGTTTTTCAATTTTTGTAATGATTGCCTTTTTCCTTAGATTTTACAGGTTTAGAAGTATATTTTATGCATACATTTACATGAGCAGTCAGTTACCCAAGCAGTATAGATTTGGTTATTTTTATTTGACTATAAATAGAGCCATAGCTAAATATTAATGTATATTAAATAAGTAAAAGTGCCTAGACTTCTACCCCAAAGGTAGATACCTTTGATGTTTTTAAGGACAAAGTTAACAGATACATAACAAAAGTTCTTCTTTTTAAGTAAAATTTTTGCAGTATCATTGGGCAAGTTGAATACAAATCTCCTGTCATCATCCATCAAAGACATCTGTTTATTAAAGAACAGATTTCATTAAAGCTGAACTGACAGGTTTTGTTCTCTGATTCTTGTAGATATCATTTACATAAGTGCATATGTCCTAGTTCTTTACTGTGAGTGTTCAGGATAAGCTGGAAACAATTCAGCTCTAGCAGTTTTATAACTTACTGTTCTCCTTTCTTCTGTGAAGTTAACTATATTGCCTAGCTATCTTCTCCTTCTCTTGAAAAAAAAACATATTGATACAATAGAGTGAGCAGCTGATCCTGACTTTAACATAAAATGGGTATCCTTATGCATGTCCTGACTGTTGTATATCCCTTTACTAAGGATGGTTTTTAAGTTAATGTGGTTCTAAATAGGAGATTAAGCTAGCATAGGTAATTGTTCTACCCTCTTTTAACTGAGAAACAAGAATGTCTTTTTGTAACTTTGGGGTAAAATCCTGCTTCAACTGAATGAGGTGGCACAACTTCTACTGATCCTGGTATGTCCAAGAGTTCATCATCATGCCTTTTTCTATTTATATATGGTCTAGAGCGAAAACATAACCTTATTCTGTGTTTGTGGTAATTCAAATACTGCAAATATGGGTTTTGGTTTATTTATTTTTTTCTTTTTTTTTTTTCCTGAGGAAAGATGCAGTAGAGTTAATTTTTTTTAATCCACAACTCTAAAAATACTACTTATTCAGCAGTTTGAATGTTTAAGATCAAAAGTTAATATAAAATGAGTGGACCTCTTTCGATATGGATACGTTGTACAGATTTCTTATGGACCATGCGATAAACAGAATTCCATGTTGTCATTCCTATAGAGTAGTCTTTAAGTCTGTAAATTAAATAGTACATGTTTTGGGCTTGCACATGGCAAGTAGATCAAATAGTGAAGGATTAACTGCTGCTTGAAATTTGTCATTGTTGTCATTAATTTATATTGGAGCATCTGCTGCTTCTCTCAGAACTCTAATAGAAAAAATGACTTTTTTTCTGACAGCTATCTTTTTTTTTTTTTCTATCAATATCAGCCCTTTCTTTGCTTAAAAAGTGTTTTATTTAAATTTCAGGTTGTTTCTCCCAGTTGTAACGATGATGTGACTGTAAAGAAGGACCAGTGCTTAGTTCGATCCTTTGCAGATTCGAAATTGTAAGTAGTAGCTTTATATAGGAAAAAATGCAAAAAACTAATGAGATAGTCCGTCTGATTACATTAACATTTTTTCTTCTATAAGTAAAGGGTACAATTTTGCAGAGTGGTGTTTGTTTGCATTTACTGTACCACTTTGGTTCTAAGTGGAAAAGACAAATGGGTTGCAGCTGTAGAGGAGGACCTGAAATGTTGCACAAGTTGAAAAACATGTGAGCTTAAGAGTTACTTTCACCATAAGAAATTGAATCCTGAATATTTTTCCATGTTTTTAACTGCTTTTATTAATAATCCACTTCCAATTAAATTCTTCTGTCTCTGTAGCTTTTTTCCCCAATTACATTGTCTTTGTGGTATGGATTTCACTGGGTTGCCAAAGATTTTTCCTGCCTTTTTGTTTTAAGGAGGTTATAAAAAAATAAATAAAATAAAACCTTACAGCAGTTTGCTATCTGATTGACTCATTCCTTCTAATGACCGAAAGCCCATTGCTGATTTAAAACCCAATTTAAAAGCCTCTATCCAACTTTTTAAAGAAGAGAAGTGAATTTCAAGTATCTGTTGATTTAATTTTTTACCAAAATCTGAACGATATCTGAGGAAAGAAAGACAAATTATATTAGTCCTAAACATTAAAAACATTAAAATGGGAGAGAAGGATGCGTATCATTCAAGGAATAATGTATTCAAAAGCGTATGAAAACGGCTTTTTGTGTTAAGCTGCTTCCCATTATTTCTCTTCATCCTTATAAAGTATTTCTAATGCATCTGTCTCAATATACCGTAACTAAAAACATCTTTGCAGAAGGCCAGTTGTCACCCTCTTTCTTTGAAAGTGAACAGTCTGAGACCTTAACAGCCATGATTTTGAGCAGGTTGCAACTCCTTGACTATTGTAACATATTTAGGTATATGGAAGGTTTATTCATTTTGGCCTCCTGATGTTGACATCTGTCACCAGCAGTCTTGGTTGGTCTGGACCTTTATGCGCTGAAGGTAGAGTCTTATTGGAAAAACATGCAGACTTACTCTGTTTTACTTTTTTTTTTTTTTTTTTTTTTTTTTTTTTTTTTTTTTTTTTTTTTTCCCCATAATATTGTGGTTTTAACTTCAGACAAGAGCAACTTAAATATATTTTACTGTAGGAGCACTTCTGTATTTAAAAATAAAAATTGGCCATGTATCAATGCAGATAGTTCAACTTAGCTTCATTGCTCTTCCATGCTATTAAAAAAAAACACTTTGAAAAGAGGGTTTGTTTCTTTTTCATTAGTTTACTATTTTGGATGGCAACTTTTTTTTAGTTTACTGACAACTTAGAATTTTTTTCTGCGTATGTGGAACATCTCTTTGTGAATTTGTGTAGCTCAAAACTTGAAACACAGAACTTTACAGACTTTTCTTAATTGCAGGAGTACTTTTAGTGTCTGAATTTAGGGGAAGATTGAGATTGGAAGTTTATTCTGGTTGAGGGTTTTATATTAAGACCTTGAATAACAATTGCATTATTTCTTTAATATTTAGAAAGGTCCTGGAAAATAAATAATAAATCTTGAATATGCAGCAATTACTATTTTTCTAAGTGAAGTATGTGCCTTGCTATGATTTTAAAGTAATAATACAATTTTCTTTTTTTTTTCAGTTACTCTGTAGCAAGAAAAGACATTAAAGAAATAGATTTTCTAAACTTACCAAAGTCTGAATCCTCTGCTAAGAAAGGTAAATTAGAATAAATTCTAGCTATTTAAAAAAAAATCGTATGTAATAATATTTTTAACCTTTGCAAGTAAATGACCTAATGTTTATTTGAAGTTAAAGCACAAATCTTGCAAGCAATTTAAACGTGCTGAATTAGAGCAGCTTGAGATACAACCTCCTTGTCTAAAATAGCACAGAGTAGAAGTGTCATTCATTTGATTTTTATTTCTTGTTTTGTTTTGCTCTATATTCGTGCAAAATGAATAGAATATGTTCAAGGTAGAGTATATGAAATGTCATTTTGCAATGGAATATATATGCGCCTCCCCTAAAGCCAAAGTTGCATGCTAGAGTTAAACATACTTCTCTTTATCTGAAAAATACAAGGAGAACAAGGAGAAAACTTTATTGAATATGCCTTCCTGCATAGTCTGTGATGAATATTCCATATAAAAGACTAATAATAGAGTTTGATTTCTGGATGGATGATGTGACTACAATATCCATGTTTTAGTGTGTTTGTGGAAGGCCAGATTCTCACCTGGATGTAAGTATTTTCTTAAAACTTCTGGTGCTGCTTGTAAGTGAGACCTTGAATTACAAAATTGATTAAGAAGTAACTTCTAAAATATTTATTTATATTTAATATATATATATATCTTTACAAGCAAGGATTAAACATGATTCTCAACGTATTAAGGCAATTTTGATTATGATTTATATATTAATTAATGATAGTTGGAAGGTGTTTGGAAGTCATTATTAACTTTGAGTAGAAGACCTTCAGGAGAGCCAATAAAATAATCAGATATAAGGTATAAGCTGAAAAAGGGATTTTTTCCCCCCTTTTTTCTTCCTCCCATGCAGCATGTAATTGGGTTGTGGGATTCATTGCCGCAGAGGAATCTTGTGGAGCCAAATACACAAGTGGTTATATAAAGAGATTAGACAAATTTGTGGAGAATATCCATCAGCAGCTATTAAATCCGAGACTCTGGAGGCAATGCTTGGCTCGGGAAATACTTCAACCATTGATTGTGGGAAGCTGGAAAGGCATATTTGGAGAAGAAACACTCTATACCTGCCCGGTTAAGGATATTTTTCTCTGAACGATTTAACTATATAGCTCATACATGACTAAACAGTTCAGAGAAAGGTATGTGTAACTGAATATAGCCATATTCGTTAGTAACTGAGCAAAGGGAATACTGGTGATTTTTATTCCTTAGCAACATTATAAACTGCTTGTTGAAGGACAATTTTTTTTTTTTGATTCCTCTTCGTTAAAGTCTTTTATTTTGTCAAAGGGGTGTGTTTGGGGGATTATCTGGGTTTGCCTTGCTTTGTTAATTTTTTCCCCCTTGGAGCACCTATTCAAGGAAAAGAATTTGAGGTATTCCCATTGTACAAATGTGACTACCCTACCCCCTCAGTCCCTTACTCATTAGTGTATTTTTTTCCTCTCTTCCAAAAAGTAATGTAACTTCTTAGTGTGTTCTTAATTTGTGTTTTCAATCTAAATTTTCGACATGCATATCTTTGGAAGAGAACAAAGGAACTCATACTACTTGATCTAACTCTGATGGTCTTAAATAGCTTTGTGTCACATTCATATATACAGCTTTGTCTCATTCATATATACAGAAGTAGAGTGGCTTCACAGTTGCACAGAATTCTAGACATTTATCTTTGATATGGTGCCTGTAAGTAGGTGAAGATCTTGGTGCTGCTCATGAAAACATCTCCCTAGAAAATAACGTGGATGTTGTGTACGGCATAATTTGACAAACTTGAAATGCAAAAATGCTTTAAACTTTCAGTTTAAAGCTGAAGTATGCACCTTATCACCTTACATTAATTTAATTCTGCATTTCGATTTTGGATATATTGGCATTGTAATTTATAAAAAGAAAATTAAAAATGCTTATTAATGGTGAACATGTTGGATGAGATTAAAAACAGGGCACTTTGTTCTGTAGGGTTTCAGGAAGCAAGCACATTCTTCAACACCAAAGGTGTTCCTCGTAACTGGAAAATGGACATAAGTGAAATTCTGGAATCATCCAGCAGTGACGAGGAAGAGGGAGCTGCTGCAGAAACTGATGAAGAGGAAGAAAAACGAGAAGAAAAATCAGAAGAAGTAGCAGTAAGTCTGGGCAATTTCAGTCATACTTCAAAGATAACTGAGTGACTTGTATGCCTAAAGATGTTCCACTCGCCAAAGATTTGCTCTCGGATTTAGCTTTTACTCACTTGAATGACTTTGCAGACCTGTTTATCTCGCCTTTGCTATGAGCTTTCTGTGATGGGATTTGCATGCAATGGCAGGTAGCTTGTTATTATCCACTGCAGAAATTGAAGACAAATCTCATAAATTAGGAATTCAAGGCAGAAGGGAGTGTTGGAAAGAATCTGGTTCAAAGAGAAGGAAATCTGTAGAGAATAGGAGCCAAAAGTGAGATGCTCTGCTAAATAGTAATAATCTACTGTTAATTTAAGTAATTGGTTTCTGAAAACAATGGTTTATTTAAAAAAAATTGAACTGCTAAAACCAAATAACTAGGCTGATGTCAGCTAATGTGTAGAGCCTGTTAAAGCTATTTGCTGCCCAAGATTCTATTTAAAAGCAGTCCAGCACTTACAAAGGTGAGTCACAATGTTAGTTTTTTCCTGAACACACTCACTGGAGATTAGAAAAGATCTGAAATAGGTTGTCGCTTTAAGTCGGGATTGAGATTTGGGGTAAAATGTTTTTCTGCATTAGACTATAGTGAAATGTTCTGAGTGACTCCTTTTCTTCAGTGGTGGAAGGTAACGTGTCCTGATGTCCCCTGGAATGAATTCACGGAGTTTGCTTTTAATTTTATTGCCTATATTGAAATCCAGAAACAAGTGGGAGGAGTCCTTTTCCCTTCTCTCTCTCTCTTTTTTTTTTTTTTTTTTTGGATTTGTTTCCCTCTCTTCGGGGAAGGGGGGGAGTAAATTTCACCCTCCTCTTGGAAGCGTTTGCTGCTTTCCCTCTGCAAACCGAGTGCAGCCTGTCTCCTAAGGAAGGTCAAACATCGTTTCCCTTTCGCTTCCCCTGTAGCGTGCGGTTTTGTCGCACGGAAAACAGAATGGCTGTTCATACTTGGAGGCTGCCTACAGTGTTGCCACAGCAACGTGCTGTTGGTTTGGAGTGAGCATGCTCCCGAGGAGAGGAAGATTTAGCAGAGGCTTGGCCGCCTGCCAGCGGAGCCTTGCCAGATGCTTTGAAATGGGCTGTCTCTTTCTTTCCCTTTCATGTAATGTCTGATTTTTTTTTTTTTATATGGAAGAGAATGTAAGTAATGCCGGATAACTGCGGATGCCGTGCAGGGAAGAGAGGAAGGGAGCAAATATTTGCAAGTCAGGCTCGAATATGTCCGGGCACTGGGCAGATTAGAAAGGTAGAAAGGAAATAAAACCATTTTACTTTTGAAAGAATGCAGCTCATAGGTAAGGATTTTGTGTTTTCATGTGTGATATTGATATTTTTGGTGTGAATGTGGATTTGAGGTAGAGATTTTTGTCTTCAGCTTTCTGGTGGGTGAACAGGCTGGTGGAGCATGCTGCCAGGGTAGATGTTTCCACGTAAAAAAGACAATAAGGAACTATTTTTAGGTGTTAATTTTATGCCTTAGTAGCAGAATCCTGCAAAATGGAGTCTATATATCTCTGTGAAAGTGATGTCTATGATTAGATAAATGTAACATTGCATGTGCATAGAATGTAAAATCCTTGGGATTTTTTCTTGTGCTCACAGTGTAAAGGACTGAATAGGCCACATTTTGCAGGGTGTGAACTGTTGCAGTCTGTATGGGTCTGTTTGCATGAACGTGGGTTAAAATTGCAGAATATTGGTCGCTAAAAATCAAGAATTGCTATGCTGATTTTCTAATGACCATTTTTTGATATAATTTTGCATGGCTTTTGCAGAAAAGTGCTGTGTGTTTCAAACAAAGAAGGGGGAGGAGGGAGCTTTGTGCTTAAGAAGAAAAATGCAAAAGGAAAAAAAAAAACCCTACAACATTCCTGCAAAAGAAATGGGGTTATTTTTAAGGAATAATCTGAGTGTCGAGTGGTAAAGCAAAGGATATCGGGCAGGTGGGTGTGTGGGTAGGAAAAACTGTAGAATCCATTATTCCAGGTGACAAGCGAGCATCTTCATGCAGAACCTACGTAGCAGAGCACACAAACTGATCCTTTTAGATAATGTCAGAGCAGAACTGTCATTCTGGCCCACTAGGTCAAATGCTTTCAGGATCTAATCTATTTCAATTGTAGGCCTAGCTAGATGTCACAGGTAAAAAGGACTTAGAGAATTTATGTGTGTGTGTATATATATATTTTTTTCTTTAGGGGGTCAGTAAAATGGGTTGCAGGTAGAATCAGTGCATGAAGAATATTCTTGCCTTTATTTTTTCCTGCAAACATTGAATTACTCAAATTTTGCCTTTACATTTTGTAGTTTCTCCTCTATTATTGAAGGTCAAAATAGTCTCTGTCCCTCTTATGTCTGAATATTTTCTGTGGAGTTTTTTTATTTTATTTTATTTTTTTTAGAGCTGCAGATTGTCATGTTACTGGATAGGAAGGAAGATTTTAAAGGTTTTTTTTTCCTATTTTATTCTCCCCCCACCCTCCCTCCCATCCATCGTTTGAAATGCACAGGAACTTTGTAGCCAAGACCTGGCCACCAACCAGCCAAGATGGGCCTTCATTAAATTAATTAAATGGATCTAGACCTATGTAGAATATAATGAGAGCATAAAGGCAATCAGAAGAGTCTTAATTCTGTAATTCTGGGAAAGTTCTTATTTTTCTGCCATAGGATCTTCTATAATCAAAGGGAGCAGAGAGGCCTAGCATAGTTAGTGATAACAGAGCCTACCATTTTTCCAGTAGCTGTATTAAGATCTGTAGCTTTGCTAAGATGAAGATTGCCTTTCTAAGGCTCCCTTTTTTTCTGAAATATGAAAAGTATGTTAGCATTGGTACAGCAGGGTGTCTGGACTTTGTGGTTGTTCTTTGATATCCCTTGTAGGCTAAGGAATGGCAACCAAGTGATGGTGGAGAGATGCTTGTCCTTGCTAGTGGTTGCTATTGTCTTGTGTGATCTTGAGTTGACTGTGAAGGAGAAAAGAAGTGGAAATGGTCATCATTGACTTTAAACAAGGATATTGTGTGGTGCTGAGTGGCTCAGCACATTCAAATTGTTAGATTTTTGGCAATAGTTGAAATATATGGTACAACTCAGAATTACTTTTGATTCATCATATGAGGTTTTAATAAGAGAGCAGACTAACTACATGTATCACAGCAAGTGGGGAAAAATAGGAGGTACCCTAAAAAAATCTGTTATCAAATAAAGTGTGAGGAGTCACTCAGTTCTTTGGAATACAGATAAAAATCTGGATATTGTTTTTGCCTTTTAGACAATATTCAACAATTAGCTGTGTATTGAGAATGCAATAGAAAGTCAAAGGAAAAAGAAAATCCAAGGTCTCCCATCTCCCCATAAAAGTACAAGCATTTGGAATATTATCTGATTTTTATTAATAATCATAATAAAACAGATTGCACATGTACTACAGCATTTGCTTGTGCTTAAGTTGATCTCTCAGGAAAGAAGTCATTCCATTTGGTTTGTCAGGATAAAAGAATCAAATATCCTTCATATTTTACAGAGGATTATACAGGTAACATTTGTCTCCATTTCTGATTCAGAAAAAAATCAAGATTTCAGCATGTGGTTATTTGAAATATATTTCAAATATATATCTTAGTAGGTGTATTCACATTGTACCAGAATCAAAATCAGGGGTTTATTCTGTATAGATCTTGTAAGTTCAAACACTCTGTCTTTTTTGTAACATCGGCTTGATCAAGCAGAGGGGAAAAAAGGTAATTTTATCTGGTCTGTAGAACTGCTTATAATGCTGATGTTTGAAAGATCTTTCTAGGTGATCCTTCCCACATTGAATTGCAGCTTCTTGTTCTTTTACTTTTTTTCTTAATCAAACATGTCCAGAAAAAAAAATTCTAAACAGCTTATCTGCACACCTCTCCTACCAGCAAGAAAGAGCTGTAGCACCTCCATGTGTGTGTTTATAGGAATTTTCTATATTCTTCCTTTGTCTGTCACCTGGAATGCATCTGTATAGTGTGTTTAGTTGTGTGGATTCATTAAGCTTTTAGATTCTTATATCACAACAGATATATTGTTGGTCAGGAAAATCCAAGAAACCTTCTCTTATGCACCTATTCTGCAAATAAGCAAAGGATTTCCATCTTCACGATGGCCATTAATATGAGGCCATTTCATCTGCACTAAGTTCATAAAAGAAAAATGAACATATGAGATCCACAGTGGTGAGTTTTAGAAGGCCAGAGATTCCTATAAATGATCAGTAGTTATCTAATAATTTAAATATTAAATTTTTGCTTCAAAGTGATTCTCATTGACCAGGTTATCCTTCTGTAAGTGACTTAGACCAGGGAAAGGATTACCTGAATTGTTCAGTTCAGTTGAAATGAACCAAAACAGTTAAATACCTGTAAAAATACCAGCGCATTCATGAGTTAATCATCCTTTTCATGCATACATATGTAGGAGTTTTAGCTACTGTGAAGCATGATCTGTATCACACCATGTACAAATGTTTATAAAGAATTTCTGCTTACAGTTTTTGTGCTGAGAGGTATGCTCAAAATATTCTGCAAAGACAGGCAGAGAGGTTACCAGGTGAGGCACAGCTCTACAGCAAGGATGCCCAGGATGGTTGGACTCTTGGTTCATGGTGGACATGGAACATTTTAAGACCTCTCATCTTCACGTGGAGTGAAGCTGATAACCAATTGCAATTAGTTTAATTATTTTCATTTCCCTAATCAGTATTAAAAATCAGCATCAGAAAGCAAATAAGCAAGTGCCAGAAATGTATTAAAGTATGTTGTGGCAACAAAAAACAGTAAGCATTAACTCTTAACACTTTGTCTTCATCATATACTCCTCTGTACGCACTGTTCTCTCTCTTAGATTGTATTTATTTCAAGTAAGAGTTTATGATTTTATCACCCGAGCTATTGATAGGTTATAGGTTAGGATCTACAGGAGCTCTAACTGCTTTATGTAGAGCAGATGATAAGTCAGGAGAACAGAGCTCCATTCTTGTTTAAAATCATAGTAGTACTAAAGATAGAAGCAGAATCTTGTTCAAGAAAAGGCTTCACCATCCGAAGAAAAGCCCATTCCATGGGGAAGGACGGACATAATACTCTGTTAAGGCAACAGATTTTGAAGATTTGTCACTATGAAATTATTTGTGGCCAATTTAAAATGAATCTCTGAAACTCTTTAGTGAGAATGCTTGGACAGGGAAAGTGAGTTTGGGAATAGCAGAGTTTCCCCAATCCCAGCTGGAAAGAAATCCTGGGAGATTCAGCTCTATAGTCACCAACACCAATCATCAATTTTTTGTCTGTTTAGATGCAATTTTTAAGGATACTGCTACTCAAATACTGGCAGGTAGCTGATCCAGTTGCAATCAAACCCAGCTTGAAGTCAGAATAGTAGCCTTGCCTGGAAACTCCTTGTGTCCAATTGCAAATAGACAACCTTGGTGACAAATGCCCTCTTCTGATAATCCATGTGCCTTAATATAACAGCAATAAACATATGAAGGGTTCTCCTTTTGCCCGATGGGAAAGGAGTTTGAGATGGTTGACACACAGATTCATGGCTTAGTGCTAGTCATGTTCATGTCACCTCTCAGAAGCCGTTAGCATCTATTCTGGCACGGAGAACCGGGCATGATGCAGACTCTCCCTGCCAGGGGTGCCAGCTCCTACCTTGTATCCCATCAAAGATGGATGTGGTAGGTACAAAACCTAAGAGACTGAAGGTTGCAGTCAAGTTTTGTGCCCCAATTCTGTAAATCTGTAAAAGCTTTTCATCTTTCCCTTTGGCTTTTCTTCAGATGAAAGTATTTCATACCCATGAAATGGTTAATGTTCTGTTTGTAGCAGTGTTATTTCCAACCTACATTTCTGCTGTTCTAACCGACAATTCTGGAGCCGCCTTACCCACATAAAAAGAAAAGATTTGAATGCAACTATTCAGAAATATTTCTGATTCTTTTTAGCTGCCTTTTAGATAGATATAGCTTGTACAGCTTGATTTGTAGTGCCTTTAACTGGTACACATTGCAGTACATGTTAGAAGTGTCTCCACTATGAAGTGGGTTCATAATCTAGATTGTTAGGAAAGAAAAGAGCTGTGGTTTCTATAGCAATAGTTCGTTTTCTAACCTTGAAGAACGCAGTGATTCCACAGATACAGCGGTTTCTCTTTACGTGGTCCATGTAATATGTAGCATGAGTAATGGCAATTTTTGTGCTGTTCACTGCTGTGATTATTCATTTAACTTCCTCAAATGATTCTCCAAGATAAAAAGAGAGATAAGAGATAAGGTCTCTGGGTGGTTTGGTAATCTTTAGATAGTCTCTATTGGGCTTTGAAGCGCAGGATTCCTTGAAACAGGCAGGGCTGAAATTCACACCGATGCTTGGCAGATTGCTTTTTTTGTTAGCAAGGCAGGAGCTTATACATTTACATTTTCCTTGGCTACCTTCCCCCCTTGCAGCTTAGAGCATGCGGAATGCAGAGAAAACCGGAATTGAAATGGTTGATCTTGCTTCCTTTTGGAGCTGCTCGTGTTTTTTCTGTTATTTTTAATAATGTAACGGTAAGATTTTTGACACGTACTGTATGTCTTCCCTTCAAGGCAGCTGCGGTCTCTCCTGTGCAAACTGCCTTACCAGCAATCCTTGGGATTGCCAGGCTGGCAGGAAGAATGTGGCATGTGTAAAACGTTGCAGCAAAAGGATTTTTTTTGGTCTGTGCTAGAATCTCAGAATCCCATTAAGTATACATAGAAGTGATTTCCCTATCCCCTGGCTAAGTTTATTTTCTTCTAATGTTTTCCATTTGAATAGAAGACAAGCTTTATTTCCCATTGTGAACTGCTTAACATAAAGTTCAGTTAACGTAAAGCTCACCAGTGTTTCTCTGTAATGAGGATAAAAAATACATGAAAAGTGTATGTCCAAGAAATTATGCAAGAGAATAAATATTTCTGAGTATGAACTGAGAGCAGGTATCAGAACTTAATCACTGAAGGAATTAAGTCTTGAGCATCAGAAATAAGAACAACTGGAGAAAGAACCATTTTGCAACCTTAGCTGTAGTTGTGGGGGAGGGACTAGTCAAAATAAACCGTATATTTCCTGTGACTGCTTCAGTCCTGTAAGTACCACAGTTTTTCTGTTTTCTGTGTCTATCAAGTATAGGAGTGTTTTCCTTTTGAGGATCTTGTGTGTTTTCTATTGATTATTCTGATTTTTCTGTGACCTGTATTTTCTGTTTATTTCTCCTCTTGAGATACTCAGTTTGTGAGGATATAATTCTCAGGAGGGCAGTCAAGGCTGCCTTAACTGCTGTGTTGGAATTTGATATCCTGATTCCACAGTTGGATGTTTTTTTGTTTTCTGGCTACTTCATCTTTATATGGAGTAAGGGGCCAAATGGGCAGTGGTCTGGGCTGAGATTTTACTGTTACACTTTTGTACAAATAACCTGCTACATCGCATATTTTGTTTCATTGTGACTCCTTATGTTTTTGCAGCCTGAGGAAGAGCTTGATCCTGAAGAGAGGGACAGTTTCCTCCAACAGCTTTATAAGTTTATGGAAGACAGAGGTAACACAGAATTTGTTTATTTATGTAGTCTACTTTAAAAAATGTTTTTGGGAAGTTGCTTTTAATGGATTTTATTACAGGCATATTCTCACATCAATGGGCAAGGGCTCATCTAGCTCAAGGAAATACTTATATCCGTTTTCACATGTGGCAGATCCGTTTCAGTTACTTTGAAGCACAGTGCACACAGGAAACCCAAATCCTCCCCGAGGTGTTTTGTTTTTGTTTTGCTTTTAACCCCCCCCTTTTTTGTGTGTGTGTGTGTTAATGATCCCTGATAAATAAACTCTTGGTTGGTTTCTTGTGACAGTCATGGCTGAGAACTCTGCTGTTAATCTCAGGCTGGAACCTGAGGAGGTTTTTGATGGTAGGTGAAACTCCACCAGCAGGGAATGGGAGAGAGGCATCTCCACATCTCCTTGCAGAACCACCATAGATCAAGCACTGATATTCACCTGGAGACAACTCAACTTTGTCCAGTATTTAGAACAAGGAAATAACAAATTTAAAATGTTTTTTCTCTGCAGAATTAGGTGAGACTATTCTAAACTGGAGTAGTTAAAGTCCTGGGGTAAGAAATACGTTGGAAGTGCATGTGCTGCATATAGATAAGAGAGCAGGCTATGCCTGCTGACTTGGGAGAACTGCTATTGCATAAGCTGTTCACATTGGCCACTGTGAGGAGACTGGCACTAAAAGGGAGGGTTATCTATTCCTATAGACTTGGCTTCCTCCCTTTCCCCCTTTTTTCCCCAAGGACATTCAAGGCTGGAGAGAATTTATCTTTTAGAGTATGTTTGTTTTAGTCATTTTTTTCTGGGAAGCTGCTGAATTCAGAAAGTGTTAATCTTGCAAGAATGTAAGTGGAGGTAGATTACGAAGCATGATGCAGCCTCTCCTCTCATCTCTTCCCTTCCTCCTCCCTGAAATTCCTTGGATAAAATTTCCACAGCATCATTCAGCACAGCAATGGGCATGTGCTTCAATTTGAAATAGCTAGAACCAGGAGAAGTAAAATGTACAATCCATGTAATGTTGGAATGCTTTCTTTTAGAAATACATTTATTTGCTTTAAAATAAGAAAAAGAGGCTATTTTGTTTTGTTTTTATTTGTTAATAAGGCTCTGCATCCTTGTTATCCAAGTACGTCCCACTAAAAGAGTGGTTCCAGGGTTATTCAGTCTTATTATTGCTTATCATAGGCTTAGAAATGGGTCCTGTATTATGGGAAAATGTGCTAGAGTTTATCCAGCATCATTTTAAGGCCATAGTATCTAGAACCAGTGTTTTCAGAGAATGACCTGCCTTAATGGAGTAAGGAGTAAGTAAAAAAATAAAATAAAATTGCAGGAGTAATTCCATTTTTTAATTTCTTGTAGTCTTATTTCTTTCCCACTTTCTATTTTCCTGCCTCCTACCTCTTAAGCATTCTTAATATAAGAAATAAGTAGAGAGATGATAACAGTGACTTGCAGGGACAGAGGAGAAAGAAGTATTTGTGCACTAAATTTGAAGTCTCAGTCCAGAAATTGTTCCTTAACCAAATATGTTGATTGAGCCATGTCCTGGGGGGGGGGGGGGGGCGGGGGG
>JAWLRI010000086.1:3864742-3883030 GCA_034781795.1 Crypturellus tataupa
GCCCCCTGTACGTCCCCCCCCCCCCCCCTTATAGCCACATCTCCATTTCCACCATTTTTTTTCTACATAGCCTTCTCTCAGTATGGAAGTTTTGATTCATATAGTAATTTGAATATTCCCCAAATCCTATAAAATTACCTTCATGGTTTCAGATGCAATTACATGAAGATGAAGGGGGATGAGAAACAGCAGGCAGAAAGTTTGATATTGATCCTTGCTGGGAGAAGCACTGTCTGCATTACTTAGAGCCACTTGCCCCAGGTCACTTCTGATAACTCCTTTTCTAATTAGTTGTTGTTCTTGATATCATTACCACTCATCTGATTAGAGTTCCTCTGTATTTTTTTCTTCTCCCTCTACTTCCCCAAATATTCATGTCCCATTGAGGCATTGTGCTGTTTCACATTCTGGCCGTTCACCTATGTCTCATTTTCTGGTCCAGTGTTCCTGCATCTTCCCAGTTCCTCTTAAACCAAAAATGTATTGAGTTAATCTCATTGCACGTTACTATATTCCTGCATTCGTGAGACATTCTGTAGTGTTTGGTCCAAGGGTTTCTGCCCCTCTTCAAGAGAGGAAAAGTGGGATGCAGCCAACTGGATAGGGGTTATTGCCCACATCTGAAAAGGAGTTTTGGAAATCTTAGTTATCAAGGAGCTGATGCCAGAATGCTAATAAATCACCCAGAAATATAAGATGAAGCTTTAATCCTTGGTTGGAAACTGCTAACTTGCAACCTTTACTAGACTGGTTAAATAGCAGTGTTAAACTGCAAAAAGATATTAGCAATCAAATGCTAGTTGCTACATGCTGAAGAAGTGCAAGAATAGTTTGTTCTTCTGTGTGGTAACTTTTTATCTCTGTTTTGTTTTATTTAGGTACTCCTATCAATAAACCACCTGTTCTGGGCTACAAGGACCTTAATCTCTTCAAGCTTTTTAGATTGGTATATCAGCAGGGCGGGTGCGACAGTGTAAGTGTCAGATATTTTCTAAGCAAAATGTGTCTCATTTTTCTCAGAGGTTGTGACCTATGTCTGTTTTAAATTCTTTCATTCTTTATTTTTCTTGGTTAACAAAACTTGAAAATCTTTTTTTTTTCTCCCTCTCCCCCTCCAGATTGAGAGTGGAGCTGTATGGAAGCAAATTTATATGGACCTTGGCATTCCTATTTTGAACTCGGCTGCTTCCTACAATGTAAAAACCGCTTATAGAAAGTAAGTTCCTCTCTTCTGTAACAGTGATAAATTTTTAATAGCATGAGCAACATTGAAGCAATTTCTGATAGATTAATGGAACAGTAGTTGACATTCTTCACTCTTTATGAGCAGTTCTGAGCATTTTCCAGTGCCACAGATTGCAATGCTGGAGGACGAAGGAGTGCTTAGGCCTGTGTAAGAACCTGTTGTTGCAGTACGTTAGTTGAAGCTCATTTTCTTATCTTGGGGCCTTTGTTGCAGACAGGTGATCATATTGTTTCAGAGTACAACAACAAAATTTATTAAAAAAACAAAGAACTTTGGCAGACTTAGCTTTGCAGTTTATGGTGATTAACAAGAAAGGACTCAGTCCTCAGTTGCATGCTCATTAAAGATGGGGAATTCTGCATGCAATGAGCAGAATTTTAATAGTTTCTCTAAATTCCTGTGAAATGTTAATAGACATGTTTCAGATTGCATTTCTAGACATCTAGGTATCTGTGTTGATTCTGTAGAGTAATGGACTTCAGGGCATAATGATGTACATTACTATCACAGATGTGACAATACTGAGTAGTAATTACTACTATGACTACATAAAACTTTTTATTCTGACTCCTGGTTTTCAGTTGTGTTTTAAAATCTGAAATGGCAACCTTTTAGGGATGACATTTTTCAGGCTCATTTTCTAAATAAAGATTATTTTTATTATTTATTCTCCTGAAAGTCTGAACAAGAAACAATTGGGCTTTTTGAGTAAAAGGAAAGAATGAGGTTCTCTGACTCGAAACTAAGGAAATTTGGCTGATTGAATAGGGATGACTAATGACTCAACTCATGTTAATGTTGATGAAGATGAAAATATTCAGACTATCTTCAGTGGGATTTGAACTGGGCACATATTGAAGGTCTGTATTTTACAGAGAAGAGTATGTATCATATAAAATAGTAATTGGTAAATATGTGCTAGGTTGCTGTTAGAATGGAAATAATTATTTTGTGTGAACACAAAAAGTTTGTTGGAGTCTTGCATATCTGTTCTTTGTGGGTTGTATTATACAATCTGCAATAAATATAAGCCAGTTGCATTGCTCTCCCCTATAACTGGAGTGTGCACACAGGCAGCAACCAGAGAAGAAGCTGATGCATGGCAACTTGTTACCATGAGGTAACTTGTTTGTTTGCCCATATTCTGATGGTTTTAGCTGTCATTGTGCATTTGAAAAACAGTATATATGTTCTTCTGCTATCACAAATATTTAATTGGATGGGCATAAAGTTAAATTTGTGGATAGTGCTTGTGTGTACATGCAGTGTTTTCCTCCTCACTACTTGGTTTGTGTGCTTCGCTGTTTCATTTCAAAATCTCTCTTCTCCCCTTTCCCCAATATTACTGATCCTCTTGCTTTTCTGTGAGCAGGAAAGTAAGTTTTATGCGCTTCAATAGATAAAAAATAAATAGTGAAAATAAAAATGAAACTTTATTTGTGCATCTAGGTATCTTTATGGTTTTGAAGAGTACTGCCGTTCTGCAAACATTCAGTTTAGGACTATCCATCACAATGAACCCAAAGTGGTAGAAGTCATACAGAAGCACGAGGAACCAATGGAGGAGAGTGTAAAAGAGGAGCAAAAAATGCCCCCTACGGAAGTAAAGAAAGAAGCAGAAGAAAATTTTTCCAGCAGTGAAAGTGAGAAAGAAGAAATAGAACTAAGATCCCCAAGGGTAAGTAGCTTGAACTGCTTTCCTGTTTAGCACTTAACAAAACCCCTTTGTACACAGCACAGTTTACATAATGAGTTTGCCTTTGTGCAATGATGTTGCGTTGGAATTAGCGTAGTTGTACAAGCGTAGGACAGGCTTCTGTGAGCACAATATTGGTGTTTGCTTGTTGATTGTGTTCTACCTGTCAACAGTTTTGATGATTTCCTTGCATCCTAAGCCCTTATGGGATTTTCTTAGGCTATGTTTTATGTCAGACCTCTTTCTATTTGGGGGTAGTTTGAGAGCAATCGAGAGCTGTTTCAGCAGAGGTAGAACTTGCTCAGCAGGAGAGTTTGGATTGGGAGTGAGAATTTCCACTGAGAAAAAGAACTTAGAGCTTTTTGGTAGAAAGCAGGAATGATCAAGAGGCTACTACAAGCTTTGGTAATCAAGAGGATTGGGTTTTTTTATTGTTGTTTTTTGTCATAATATTCCTTAATAAAAGGAACCCTCTATTTTTACAGTATTTAGGCAAAAGGAAAGAGTATACACACTTTATTTAAATCTGTGTTAGTCTACGTTAGTATCTGTGGGCTGTGTTAGTATTGACGTAGGTAAGAGCAGTGACCAGTTTGAGGATGGTGGAAGTAAGATATCTTGTCTCAGTAGCCCTCTGCAAGCATTTACTTGATATTATTGCTGTCATCAACCAAAGAAGAATGTGACTCTATATTAGGGGCAACAGCCCTTATGGGTCTAACCAAGTATCTTAAAATGTCCTAGAAGCTAATTGGAAATTAGTAGTTTTTTATTTCAGACCAAGTGCTGTGTTTCTATTTTGCTTATTCCTTGATAAGAAAACTGTTTAAGTTGGTAGCGTATAACTTGGGGGAAAAAAAATCACTTTTTGTTGTTACTTTCGGCTTTCTTCTGTACAGAAACTTTCAAATTGAGTTTTGGAAAGGCTATGTAGAAAAAAAGGTGACTGTATCATTAATTTTTATTTCTGCCGTAGGGCCGGAGAAGACTTGTCCGTGATACAACCCCCGCTAAAAAAGATAGCGAAGAGGATAAAACACAAGACAAGTTAAAAGACAGTAACAAAGAAAACAAAGATATAGAGGAAACAGCACCTGAGACTGCAGAAAAGAAAGAAAATGAAGCTTCCCTAGGGAGAAAAAGTACACCAAAGCAAAAAGAGAAAAGAATGAAAAAACAGGAGGAATCTGACAAAGAGTCTGATGAAGAGGAAGAGCGGCAGAGGGAAAGGTAAATATCACTTCACTGTAAGTATAGCTGTGTTGTGATAGAGCCATACCGCAAACTGTGTTAAACAGTGAACTCGAGATATGTGGAAGTCAGGGACATAGTTCACTCAGCCAAGTAGGAAAGGGACGGTCGTATTTCAAGAGTCCCCAGTACTTCCATAAAGGGTACTTTCTGGCACATACCGGGCAGTATTTTCACTGTAGTTTCTTTGAAGATCTTGCCAGGGTAAATTGCTTAAATAAAGTTTTGGAGGCTGTTCGGAAGCTTTGTTTATAGGAGCGTTCTGAACAGCCAAAACGCTGGTTCAGCCCCAGTCCAGAGATGCATCTGAGCCCTTATCCCTTGCCACATTGTCGTTTCTATGTGGAAGTGTGCAGGTGCATCCTTCCTCTTTATCTGTTCCCTAAGCACCTACAGACAAGTGGGCAGGGTAGAAGGATGCAGGTGTTCTGTGGATGGTGAGCAATTATTTTGGGCAGTTAAAATACAAATAGACGAGGTAGTTTCTTTTCCCCCACTTATTCCTCATCCATCCGCTGTTAGGTATTCTGTCTTTCCTCTCCACATTTCTTTATTGAATCCTCCTCAACCCATCTCTTGGTTTCCTTCAATCCCTCTTTCCTTCTCTTTTGCCAAACTTCCTACGCTGTTTTTCTTGTTCTTGGTGGCTAGACACAAGTTGGCACTAAAAAAGATCTGATAGGTGTGTTGCATATTTTCTTCTAAAGAGCTTTGACAAGTGGAAGTGACACACAATTATTTTAAAGTGGCACTGTGGAGTCCAAAGGGAAATTTTGCAATATATCATAGCATGCGGAAATTCACTCAAATGAAGGTACAGTGTGGGTGTGCTACGAGGTGTGTCAGATAACTAAGACATCAAAGACTGTTTTCTTCCAAGTGGTGGGTACCTGTCGTCGTTCCCTTTTCTTTTAGTTGTATGCCAAAATAGCTCTTCCCATAGGCTAGAAAATACATATATTTTTCTTAATTAAAAGCAAACTCAAATTATGTAATTTTCTTTCTTCAGGCCTTTATTTTTTTAACTTTTTTTTTTTTTTTCAAATTCATCCTAAAAATGGAAAGAGAGAAATACATTAAATCGTTTAAAGTATATTTTACAATTAGCTCTTACTGTTAGGAGCAGGAAAGTGACTTGGCTTACTCTTCTTACTCAAAACATCTATTCCAAAAAAGGACGTTAGGCATTGAAATAGTTGTATATACATAATTATGTTAAAATATGAAGCATTAGTTTTTTTTAGATGTTATTGACAATTACCTCTGTTCTCTTTTGAGTAAATCTTGCTTTTGACTGGAAAAGCTATGTCCAGCTAGCATGCAGCATGCTGAAAATGAGGAAAAAAAATGCAGCCTTTTTCCTTTGTGATAGCTTGGTTCTGCTAGTTAAATGTTAAAACTTTGCTTATTGCTAATTAGTGATATTTCAAATATACTTTACTGCAGAGAGGAAATTGAAAACAAAGGCGAATCAGAAGGTGAAGAGGATGAGGAGGATGCTGAGCCCTGCCTAACTGGAACCAAAGTGAAAGTAAAATACGGGCGTGGAAAAACTCAGAAAATTTACGAAGCCAGTATTAAAAGCACAGAAATTGATGACGGAGAGGTTTTATATTTAGTTCATTACTATGGATGGAATGTAAGGTGAGAAGGACAAATTGTCATTCATTTTCCTTTCTCTGTTTTTTTTTTTTTTTTTTTTTTTTTTTTTTGAAATATTAATGTATCTTTGTTCTTGAGGAGGAAAAAAAAAAGAGAGAGAAAGATAATCAGCGACTTGGCTGCAAACTGAATTAGCAGCTTGTTAGCTGGATCTGACTCTATCATATTTCCCAGTGTTACTAATTTTGCTCATTGTATAATCCTCTTTGACTGAAACTTTCAAAAATTACTTATTTGTATATTTTAACATTTTTATCCTGCTTAAAAAGCAGTATCCCTGTAATTTGTGCTACCTGGCGTTGGCAACATCACAGTCACATTTCCAAGACTTGCTGATGACACAGCAAGTTGGAGACAACTATAATAAGAGTACCAAGCACTGAAATTTTGGCAATGAAAATTAACTCTTGTATTGACTGTTAACTGTGATTATGAAGAGCAGTTGTTACGTAGAGAAGATAGGACAGAGCTAAGCAGCAATGAACTATGGAAAAAAAGTCATCACGTGCCTCTCTTGGCAGCCGTGCTTTATATTTTAATACTGTGCTACACATGGCTTTTTTTTTCCCTTAAGAACACTCTGCTCACATACACAAAAATATCACAAAATTGATTAAATCTTTAAAATTCAGCTCTTTTTTGGTATATAAATTGGGACTTACCTAATCCATAAGCTTCTGAGTAAACAAAGCAATTTTCTTTGTGGCAACATAATGCAAGTTTGGAGGTCCCTTCCAATACTACTCCCCACCTGCCCCCCCTTTATCATATTAATAGCTCAGGAGATCTTTGAGGAGCATATATCATGGAATATTTGTGCTTTTGGGAATATAGTTTGTTGACATAATTTTAAAAATGTATTTAAAAAAGAAATGGGTATGTTTACTGCTGGGACATCAAAGACATGAAGTGGTGATAATTGACTTTCTGTATACCATGTGAAACTGCAAGTCAGGTGGTTAGCAGGGGGACAGGCACTTGTACCTCCAACCTCCCCTCTGTTTATTTTCCTAACTTTTTTTTTAGGATCTGAGAGGTAACATTTTAATGGATTGGAAAATCAGTTTTTCTAATACTCACTACCATATATTTTGGTAAATAGATGTTTTACATACTTTCTTTAATAAATATTTTCTGTAATTCATTCTTTTTTACCTGAAATTGCAAGCAACTTTTTATATGAAATAATAACAATATTACTTACCTTTTAGATACGATGAGTGGGTGAAAGCTGATCGGATTATCTGGCCTTTGGAGAAAGGAGGACCAAAGAAAAAACAGAAGAAAAAGGCAAAGGTAGTATTTACGTATCAATTCTTATGACACTGTGTGTACTGACTCTGCCTGTTCCTTTTTCCTCATCTAAAAAAAAAAAAAGCAGCATATTGATGAAATATTTTTTTTTCCCCCCTCAGAGTAAAGACGACAGTGAAAAGGATGAAAAGAAAGATGAGGAGAAACAGAAGTCAAAGCGTGGGCGCCCCCCCCTGAAATCTACTCTTCCATCCAACACATCCTGCAGTTTATCCAAAACGCCGACTAGTGAAGGTAAATCCGGAGCCAGAAGTGCACGGAACAACTTGTCCGATTCCTGCCCGCTGCCAAACGGAACGGAAGGTACAGCCGCTGCCCCGCGGTCTGGCATGGCAGTGCATGTGAACAGCTGGGCAGGAACGCGGCAACAAACCCGCCGAGCACCGTGCTGGCAGCAGCTCCACAGTCCTGCCTGGTCGGCCCGCTTACTAGCAGTACAACTGAACACCACCTTTTGGGTGCAGGTTTTATAAAAAGAACAATACTTTCCGTTTTAGCAACACCTCACAGGGAGACGAGAGGTAGCTCAGGAATGTTTGATTCTGATGGAGGATCAAACAGCGAGTAGTCTCAGTCCTGTCTATTTCTTTTTTCTTTTGTGGGTTTTTTAGTACCTTTATAAAAAGCAATTTACTTTTATTTTTCCCCCCCTGTGATTTTTATTGAGGTAGTTGCATTGGCACTTGCTGGAGAGCACAGTTTTCTCACCGACGAGCTGTGGCGTAGAAATAATTGTGAGAGTGACCCCTTATTCTTTAGCCAGAACCTTTCAGTCCTTACCCTGAGGTGACCAAGCCCAGTGGGACAGTGACAGATCTTACTGTGGTAACTAAGTTCCCAACCTCAATACTGCATCATCCTGTGAAGAAGTTAATTCTGGACAAACGACAGCAATATTTTCAGTATTTTTGAACCTCTGTGAACAAGAATTCAAGTGAAGTACATTCCCTTAGTGCCGGTCCTTGAGTAATCTTATGGTAACATATTAATGCTTGCTCTGTGTCAGGTGCATGATTTGTACAAAGGTTTGGTAATGAAACGTCCAGCACTCTGCTGCTGGGGTGTTTTATTGTTGTTGTTGTCTCCTAAAGCCAGACAAGGGAGACCGGATCTGTAGGTAGATAATAACAACGGGTGATAGAAATCTCTAAGAGCATTTTTGCTTCTCTAAGCTGTACTTTGTTTATATTGTCTGATGGGGAAATAGTAAACACTAGCAAAAATTACTGTCTAATGAATGGCTATGATGTGGATTAATGGAGTTCTTAAGTAGCATTAAGAAATGTAGTCCATGTCAACTAACATGACTATTTTTTGTTTACATTTTAAATCATTAAAACATCGTTTTCCAGGGGGAAAAAAAAAACAAGGAAAAAGATATCTGTATTGGGGGAAAAAAGGTTTTGTGTGGTTGAAAAGCTAAATTGTACTTTAATTGTTGACTTAAGGTGCCATTTCCTTTTTTATTTTTAAATCTTTTGCAGAATCTGGCTCATCTGACAGTGAAGCAGATGAGTCATCTGAGAAGATTTTGAATGAAGAATTTTCTCCAGAAACTTCAGAACTGGAAAAAAATGAAAAACTAAATGATGAAAAGCTAGATGAAGAAAACCCAAAGATTCCTCATGCATTGAAAGAAAATGACAGGACTCAAGTCCTGCCATTAGAAACATTGAAACTGGAAGTTGAAGAAAGTGAACAAATCGTTCAGATTTTTGGAAATAAAGCAGAACAAATGGAAGAAATCAAAAGAGAAGCTGAAAAATCACCAAAAGGGAAAGGCAGAAGGAGCAAGACAAAAGATCCTTGCTCAGAGAACACAAAGATTTCACCAGGAAGCCAAGAAGAGGTAGCAAATGACTCTCTCGTAGAATCTGAAAGATTAGACATGTCTTCCATGGACTGTCGAGAGATTTCCAGCACTACTGAAAATGAAACGGAACTCTGTACAAAAGATAAGAAACTTTTGAAAAGGAAAACTGTGGAACAAGCGTCACCTGAGAAGAGAAATCGACGGGAGAGTGAGATGGAAGTGCCAAATATTGTCTCTGAAGAGAGGACCAATGAATGTACTGGGGCAGAGGAATGTAAAAGGTTGAATGCTGAAGAGTCGCTCAGAGCTGAGAATGAGGAGATGCCCTCCTTAGTGGCAGAGGCAGTTCAGCATGGGCAGCAGCTGAGGAATGAAAACTTCCAATGTCCATCTGAAGAAAATGAGAGCGTTCCCTTAAAAGATGAGGATGACTCGATGCCTCAGATTGGTCCTGAAACTTTACTCTGCCACGAAGTAGACTTGGATGACTTGGATGAGAAGGAGAAGAGCGGCAGCGAAGACACAATATCAGAGAAGCCAGACCCTCATCCTTCAGTTTCAAACCAGCCTGCCTTACCCGCCGCTGTCCAGGGGAGCTTCTCAGTGGCCTCCCCTCTTACTCTTAGCCAGGATGAGTCGCGCAGTATCAAGAGTGAGAGTGACGTGACCATTGAAGTGGACAGCGTGGCAGAAGAGTCTCAAGAAGGTCTCTGTGAAAGTGAGTCTGCGAATGGCTTCGAAGCCAGCACCACATCGAGCAGTTGCAGTATAGCAGTGCAGGAAAGAGAGATTGGAGAAAAGGGTGAGTATTTTCTGCGAAAACCCATTCTCAACTGTAATGATTTCTGATGTGATTTTTGTCTGGTGTGGGCTTTTCTTTTTGGCTAAAAAATACTATTTTTTCATCTAGTTTTAAATGTTTGCTGCTTATAAAAAGAACTTGACAGTAGCAGAAATATTTGAGGCTTTTTTTTCCCCCCCCTAACCTTTAGGTCAAAAAAGACCCAGTGATAGCAATAGTGGAACACTGGCAAAAAAACAAAAGCGTACTCCAAAGCGAACAAGTGCTGCAGCCAAAAATGAGAAGAATGGAACAGGTACAGTTCTAAAAAATTAGCTGTGCTGTCATACAAATGTGTGTAGGTAACCACTGATGCTCAATGCTTTGTTAGATTTGGTCAAAATTTGAAGCTGAGTAAGTCATTATATTTGATGCTTTCAACAGTATTGCTGAAAATATAAAATAACATATTGCCTGCTGTCCAATGTTCAAACATGCGAAACTGCCGTGTAAAAAATCTTGCTGCAATTATTGTGATAATCCAGTTCTTACTTATATAAGAGTCATAGCTTAGAATTTTCTGTTAATTGTTAAAGCGTTTAGGCTTCTGGTCATATTCCAGACCTGCTTTTTAGATGTTTAGTAAACATCAGCAGTTTAGTAAATACTTTAGTAATCAAAAAAGCCTTTCTTAGTGTTCTGTATCTTCTGCCTTTTTTTGAAGTAGCTTGTGCTATCTACATGCAGTAATGCAGTTTTATCTTTAGAAAAGTAACCTAAAAAAAAATCTGACTTCAGGTAGTTTGGCTTATTTCAAGTAAGCTTTGTACTGCTTCAGTCCTTTAACTAAAGACCTAGTCAGCCTTTGTCTGCTCTTATGTTTTAATTACAAGCAGGGTTGAGAATTCAGTGCATGTTTTATCCATTAAAGTTATGTATTAGATCTGGTCCAGTTTATTTTCTGTGTGTATTCAAGATTCTGGGTAACCAAGAGCAGTTTTTTACTTAAGTAACTTTTTTGAGTATAATCAGCTTCAAAAATGTCAGGGTTTTGTTCTGAAGTACAAACAATTTTTCTCACTGCAGGACAAAGTAGTGACAGTGAAGACCTTCCTGTCCTGGACAGTGCAAGTAAATGTACTCCTGTTAAACACATAAATGCCTCCAAACCACAGAAGATTTCTCGATCACCTGCAAGAGTGATTTCGCCTCACATCAAGGATGGAGAAAAGGATAAACACAGAGAGAAACACCACCACCAGAATGCTTCCCCTAGAGTGTACAAATGGAGTTTTCAGCTCAGTAAGAACTCTTAAAATCATCTTACATTTTGAAGCATAAAAATGAAACTTTGTTGATTCAAGATCTAGGACCTTGATGTTTTAGAGCAGGTTCAACAAAGCCTGTGAAATGAACAGCTAATCCCATGTAAAGCTTCCCAGCTCATACACACACAAAAATCATGACAGAGAGTCTGAGTCTTTTTTTTTTTTTTTTTTTAAAACCTTTTCTCCTGTCAGTTTCCGCAGGGATTCCTCCGCATCTTGAGCAGAGTTTGGGATATAAGGCACCCATATGTCTCTTAAAAATAAGCAAACAAGTAGTAGTATGAAATCCCAGCTTTTAGTGGATTCAAGGCATTAAATTGCCATTCCAGAGTCAGTGAGCTGCACGAGCTGCTATGATTTTCTTTTATATTGTTAGAAATACGCCATAGAACTAGTATTAAGGCAGTATTATGAACATAAAGACAACTTTTTGAATCCATCTGTTGAACTCTTACCTCCCCCAATAGTTCCTTATTGTCCGTCATCTTTCATTAGGGATGGTAGACTAGTGGAATATTATTATATCACTTTCTCAGAGTCAGCATGATTCTTTTTAATGCTTTCTGCGAGTTTCTTATTAATGTTTTTACACTTTAAATTAGGAGGAATGTAATAAGAAAGTTTATGTTCTAAAGAAAAAAATCTGAATTTTGCTATTCTATGTTATATATATGTATGCCTTTTTGGCATAGTGTTATGAAAATGTGTTATCCTTTGTATTGTATCACGTATACTCTGAGAATTGCACTTGACCTCACTAAAGGAACGTCTATGTGTTCTTTTTCTTCCCACTTTAAAGACGAACTCGACAATATGAGCAGCACTGAAAGAATCTCCTTCTTACAAGAAAAACTACAGGAAATCCGAAAATATTATATGTCCCTGAAGTCAGAAGTAGCAACCATAGACAGGAGAAGAAAACGATTAAAAAAGAAAGATAGAGAAGGTAACTTTCAGATTTGCTTTGTTCTTCCCATGAGATGTCTATTTTTAGAAAACGCAGAACGCAAAACAACTAGTACTTAATTGGCAGTATTTTTTAAATATATGTATAGTTTATCCTGTTTGTATTTATATATATTTAGAGAGAGCATTTGTGGCTTTTCAAAACTTGAAGCTAACAACAAAAAAATTACTGTTTTGTAGTTTTGCATTAAGAAATTGGACTATTTAGTGCCAGCTAGATCTAAGTTTTCAGTGTACAGGATTGTCTGATTTATCTTTTAAATTTCTTTTGAACTGGTCTGTAATACAGAAATGGTAAAGTTAATCTAGTGTATGTAAATATTATGATGAAAGCAGTTGAACAAAAAAACCCTCCAGATCAGTTTTTATAACGTGCCAAGTCTTTGAGGTGTTTTTAAAATCTGATAACCAGGCAAACCTTCATTCTGACATGTGCTTTGATAGTCTGATGCTGATGTGCTGTTCTATATATTCAGTGTCACATGCAGGAGCATCCATGTCATCTGCTTCATCCGACACTGGAATGAGTCCATCATCATCCTCTCCTCCCCAAAACGTGCTTGCTGTGGAATGCAGGTGATACACATTTCTCTGCCTTGCCAGCAGCTTGCTGCCATGGACATAAATCCTGAAATTCAACCACAGAAAGCACTCGACTGGTTTGACATTGCCAAGTATAATCTGTACACACTTCCACTGCTGGACTGTATCTGTTCTCCCCTTCCCCCTCTTTCTTTTTGTTTGTTCGTTTAATTTACTGTTCAGAGAAATTAAGCTCATTGCTAGCTGAAGGTTTGTAGGCACAATGTGACATGCTTGTCATTGTGTTTGTTTTTGTTTTGTTTTTGTTAATACAGAGAAAGGGCACTTAGCAAATTTGAAAAGTTATGTCCAATGAAGCATTCAGGTGTTCTAGGGAGATCATAGAAAAGCAAGTGCACCAAGCAGACATCAGAACATTATCAAAAAGAATCGAGTAACTGCTGCACTTTCACCGAGCTGTGTGTTAACTCTTGGTGAGTAGTTCCTCTTTGTGGAAGCACTTGCTATACAGAACTGCCAAAGTATGTGTTCAGCAATGTGCCCAGTTTTAATGGTGTAAATGGGACAAAATAAATTGTGAAAGGAAGTGTAGTTGACTGAAAACTACAGTTGTAATAAGTCTTCCACTTTTTATAGGATTTTTGAGCACACAATTATGCAAATATTTTAATGTTTATTAATGTTTACAGTGGAATTGTGAATAGGTTTTCAGTGGACTATCTTATCCCTTGACAAAAATATTTTGTCTTTTTTCTATGTAATTTCAGAGTTTTTATTTTGTTACAAAAAGACGAAAAATGAAATATATAACAACAATGAAGTTATTTAACAAGATTTCTAAAGCTGAAATTTTTGTGTAAAATAAGGTATCTTGCAACTTGTTAAATATATTTATTCAGACATTGGATGTTGTATTTTTATGTATTTTTTAAAATATTAATAAAATTGGAGAAAAAAAAAGCAAACTAGGTTAGTTCACTCTTTCGATAAAACATACCTGTCAGTTATGGCTCTTGCAGAAGGTTTTATGCAGTGGCCATTCCTATATCTAAAGTGGGTCTGTCTATACATCCTCTACAACATAGATCTGTAACCGGGCATCTGGATTAAATGGTGACTTTATTTGGAAACTTTGGCAGTCCTAGTACTTACATTGTTTTTTGAGGAACAAAATTTCTTGGGTTGCCCTTAAGATACTTTTATCACCAGTTTTTCTGTTTGCTATACTGCCGAATGAATTTATATCTCCCAAAGTTGAGATGCAACAATAAAGTAAAGCAGCTGTGTATGCTTTGTCTGTGGATTGTCCCACAGACAGATACATTTTGTAAATAACTCTTCCAAAACCGTGTATTTAAAACAGTTTGCATATACATTATGTATAAAGGTGATTTTTTATCAATTTTTTTATTCATGTTTGTACATTGAAAGGGGTTCTTAACCTCTTTTTTTTCTGTGTTTAATATGCTGTAGAGTAATAACATAGATGCTCTAGACTGTATAGCAGGATATTCTGGTTCACACAGCAGAAAATCATAACAAAACACTAGTGATGGAGTAGCATTACTAAAATTGATGTTTCTTGAAACTTCATTTTAAGACATTTGTCAACTTGTGATTCCAATTCCTTCCATTTTCGCAGAAAATTAAAGAAAAAGTACTCTTGTAAATGCACTTTTTCTGTCTTTTCTTAAGCAAAGCAGAACTATCTCAATGTAAGATAAATATGGAGCTATTTAGGCAGCATTAATAAAGGCTATGTTTTAAACATAGGCTTTATATTCTATTTTCATTTAAATGACTGCTCTTGTAAATGTCCAGACTTACCTAAATAGGAAAATTAATCTTCCTAAGTTGTTGTAAAGACTGTTTTCAGAGCTAACTTTTACTGTTAATCTTACAATAGCTATGAATAAAAAGCAATACTCATTTTAAAGGAACTAACACGGGTCACATTTTCTCAGATTATCTTCCAGGTTTAATATTTGCAGAAGCACATTTTAATTTCAAACGAAATGACAGGATTAATTTAACTATTACACAGATATCAAACCTCTGTCTACAAAGGCTATGAAATAAGTGGCGTATTCACATACGCAGCATGTGCAGATGATGGATGAGCCCTTAACAGTCTTTGCTTCAGCATAGATGTTTGAAGTGTGTTTACTGACTGCATCTGCTTGTCTTTTAGGAATCTTTAAAGTATTGCAAGGAAATTGAAGGTCTGGTTCCCTCAGACATAGAAATACAATTTGACAGATTGCTCCTTGAAGTAAGAAAGACTTTCTCCTGTTCCCATCTGCTTGCCTTGCACTGGTGCTCACAGACAGCTCCGATCTCTGCCCTCCTTTCTGTACTCCCCTTAATAACTAACATCATTATCCTGGCAGAAAACTAAGCCTGGAGAAAAAGTTCTTTCTGCCAAGCCCCTGGCAAAGCATCTAACATGTTACTGCTTTCCTAATTTTGTTTCCCTGGCAAGAAGTGTATCAGTTGGCCAGATTATTCAGCAGATGTTAAAACCTTTTTTTTTTAAATTTTCTTTTGTCATAAGAAACTACAGTGAAGGGAAAAGTAAGTATGTAATATAGATTATCCTGTACTAAAAAAACAAATCAGCAAGAAACCCTAATAGGTCTTTTATTTCGAACTTCTGTTATTATTCTTTCACTTCTGCTTTGTTGACATAAATTCCAGAGTTTCTTCCAATGCCTTGAATATTTATGCTGTTGATGACAGAGCAATTATGATTAAACAGAGGGGGAAAAAATAATAAGAGATTATATATAGTATTTGCAAGAGCAATTGAAAATAAAGTACCATGTTGGTAGTCTTCCGTCTTCCCTAACCTTCTACTCTCCTACAGTTCCCTCAAAATTACATACTTTACCTAAAGGTAAGCTAGGAGGAAATGCAAAGAATTGCAGAATCAAATTTTGCTGTTAGATTTGTTAAAAAGGACAGTGCTGTAGGAGAATTCAGACCTGCCCAGTCTTCTGCAGTCTAGGGAAAGAGCTGTTACCTCTCTGGCAGATGTGCTGCATTAGATTGCATAAGTGTATAATTGAAATGTGGGAAATATATTGACAGTACTCAGAGCATTTAGTGTCTTGCAAGTACTTGGCTATTTTTGTCCTTTGATACTACTCAAAGTTGCCTTATTGCCTTTGCTAATGCAAAGGAAATATTAATACTGCCCCAATTAAAAGATTTTGTGTGCAAGGACATAAGGTAAGAAAAAAATATTCCTTTAGTGTGTTTTTTTTTTTCTTTCATAAGTGTGTATACCAGCTACTTGTATTCTAATGATCTTTTAATTCAAATGTATACACTCCCAGCTAAATTTCTCCTTGCTTCTGTTTCCTCCTTTGTGTTGGAGTAACTTTTGTTTTGCCTAATCAGCCTGAATAGGTTGTGCAGGAGAAGCAGAGATGTCAGAACAACAACAAGTCATTACTTCAAGAGAGTTAAACAGATTTACACTAGCAGTAGTAACAAAAGGTTAACAAGGGTAAATAATAGCGTTTGTCTTCATGAAGCAGAATATATTTGATTTTTGCAGGCAGAGACCTTTAAGGTAAAGAACACTGGTTGAGAAGAGAAAGTGATGAAATGGTTACCTCACTTTCATGGTATTTTGTGCATGTTCCTCTTTCTATTTTTTTGAGATGTAATGATAATATAATCCAGCCAAGAACTTTTTAAAGCTGGGGGTACCTGCTCCTATTGTGCATGTTGGGAGCTGCACAGAATTGCACAGAACTGGAGTCTGACAGAGAAGCATGAATCGGGAATCCTAAGGTTAACTCCTAGGCTTCTGTTTTCAAATAATCTTTGGATGAAACCTCTCACATGCTCAAAAAATGTTTGTTAAAAACTGGTTAAATTACTCTTGTTTTCACTGGTAAAAATATTCCTCTATTTCTTAGCAGAGAAAATAGCTCTTCTGGAAAACACTTACTGGAAACCTTTCACAGTCATACGTCTCAGAAATGTTGCTCTTGAGAAAACTTAGGTGAAAGATTGATTTGAAATATCTGAAAGCAACAGGAAGACAGAATTAAAGGCTGAAATAAAAGATGAGAGCTTTAACCAAGTACATTGAACTGTTCGCTTCACTGATGTATTTTACAGATTTTGGATACTAAAATCCTGGCTATTTTTAGTTCTCCTTACTCAGGATTTTATTCTTTGCTGCAACGTGCAGGACAAGGATTACGCCTGGAGATGTGCGGAGCACAACAGAGCAGTGGAAGCCACGGGGATGCTGCCAGCCGCTGAGTCACCGAAATTCCAGCGCTTAGGAAACAGACTGCAACTCGCTCACACTGCTGCCATTTAGCAAGCATCGCCCTCAGAAATTGAGAAAAATGTCTTATTCTATCATACTATCTTCCTTCAGACAGGATGATTTTTGAAAAACAATCTCGTGTTTGAAAAACAATCTCTAAATGGTCTGCCAAGAGAGTTTAAGATTATTCATCTTTAGTAATTACACCTAAAGAGCTCACATTTATTGGTGTATATATATACTTCCTTTGAAAATCTGTGGAAGAACATGGAAAATTAGTTTTTTTCTTGTTGCAGTATTATTGGTTTGACTGTGTATTTGCTTTAATGTGATTTGGTGGTGGATTTTGTGATCAATCTTGGGTTGTGGGCAAAGTTTTGCATTTGCAAATCCTGCAGTTGCATCTTCCTGGTTTCAGAAGGGGAAATACTACTTTTTGCCTTGCAGGGGGTCTGCTCTGGTAGTTGGTTCTGCTTTACCTCTGCCACTGCCTGCTCATAAACCAAGCGGGTGGTTATTATTATTATTTAGTCTCCTTATCCGGGTGCTTGTCCTATAGTTTCCAAAGATGAAAATGGTCTTGCCTGGGTTTTACAGCATTTGTGTTTAATTAGCCAGTACAGATCACTACTATTTTTTTATATCAGATAAACATTATGACTGCTATTTTCTTGATATTTAGATATTTACCAACAAATTCAACACAAACTGTGGAAGAACTGCAGGATGTTGATCAGCCGTGTGTTTGCTTGTCCCATCCTGACAAAGCCTCTTGCTCGACAGACAGAATTACCGGTTTTTGGCTCCGTCTTTCTATTTCCGTGCTCTGCAAAGTAACCTAACAATATCATTTCGGTTCCAGCTCCGTCAGTTTCTTAAGCTATTTCTAAACTACTCCATTTCTAATCCCTCATCTGGGTACAGCTTGACCTAATTTGCCGTGATCCTGCCAGCTCTGCCGGTTATGTAACCAGGGGTGAGATGTGGAATTTTTATGAAATATTTCTGTTACATCACACGAGCGGGTTTTTCTGTTTGCTTTCTACTTTATTTAACAAGACACTTGAGCTTTTTACCTGTATGCACAGCTTAAAACCATATCCTGAGAATTACTCTCCTTAGGCGAAGCTTAAAACTATGCAGAAGAAAAATAAGAAAACCCGAATTCTTGGTGCCTTCTGTTCAACACTGCTGCAAGTGCCCACGTTGTGTGTGGCTCACAGCACAGCTGGAGGGTTGGCATGGGACTGTTAGTTCATGAGGTTCCACGCGGAGCGTTGCTCGCTGTGCTCTGCTTTGGGTGTCTTTCATGACCGGTTCTGTCACGTTTCTTGCTGTCTCTATTGCTCCTTCCTTCTCCTGTTTTGTTTCAGCTGTTTGCAGTGTAAATTTAGTGA
>JAWLRI010000086.1:3883130-3909965 GCA_034781795.1 Crypturellus tataupa
TGTCACGTTTCTTGCTGTCTCTATTGCTCCTTCCTTCTCCTGTTTTGTTTCAGCTGTTTGCAGTGTAAATTTAGTGATTGGAGCTTTTCTGTCTCTCCAGCCCTTGCCCTGCGGAGCTGCCGTTCGCCCTTGGGATTGCAGCCGCTCCGTGATCCCGCGGGAGCACCGCTTCCCTGCTGCAGGTAAGGGCAGAGGAGAGGCCCGTCTGGGGCAAACTCTGCCAGCTCCTCAGGGCTCTGCATTTCAGTCCTCTCTTTGAGGCCGTTTCCCTGTATTTGTGTCTTAAATGCAGGCAAATGCTGTAATAAACCTGTGCCCTGACGTGCTCCCTTCCTTCCTCCCTCGTGTTACTCAGAGCAGGGCTAGGGGAGCTGAGAGGGGTTGAGCAGCCCCAAGACGGGTGGGAGAGCAGGGCCAGGGATCAGTTTCCATCTCTGTCACAGTCAATGCCCCCTCCAGGGGTTGTTCTTTAGCCTAGTGACATCAAGCCGTGTTTAAGCAGGTCGCTTGGCTGTTGCTCTTTCTTCTTATCCCCATCTCTTCTGGATCCCCTTTCCATGCACCAGAATCTGGCTGTGTTTGGCACAAGCTCCATCTGGGCTGTTCCTGGGCATTGGGCACGGGAGAAGCCAAGCGCCCACGCAGGGATCTTCAGCAGCAACAGTTAGTGTCACCAACAGCAGCGTGTCGCAGTGGAAAGGGCATTTTGTGAACAGCAAAAGGGATGGGATGTTGGCTACAGGCATTAATACACATATGAAACCAGCCTTTTTCTGGCTGGTGCCTTTGAACAGCTTCTGTAAGAGACTGGCAGCAGTTTAAATGAAGCATTAGTTAAAACTCACTGTATATCCAATTCATGTTTACAAGTTATGCTTTTTATATAGGCTTGAGTCCAAAGATAGGTCTTCACTTTAGCAGAGTGAGAAGGATTCCAGCAGCTGGTCTTCAGGTTCATGACAGTTTGCCTGGGCAGAACTGAAGGACACGTTGATACGGCAAAGAAATTGTACTCTTAAACTGTAAATATCTTTCCACACCCAAAAGCTGGTGAGAAAAGCTGTAACCTGGCCTTCTTTTGGATACCTTCCCAGCCTTTACCTTCCCAGAGAATTATTTTTGAGAATATAGTGCTGGGAGAAACCTTACTGCAATGACAGAAGAGCCGCAACCCTTTGCGGCTACGTGTTAGCCCAAAGGGCTGGCGGAGCCGGAACACTTCTATCGATGTAGCGAGTTAAGGATCATTCTCATCCCACAGACCCTGTTGCTGGTGTATTATGAGCTCCTATTTGCTAAATAAGGTGCTTTGAGCCATCAGGAAACGCGATCAACTTACCCAAGCACTAAAGGGAAGTCAGAGCTCAGCAAAACAAATTAAATTTTTGGTAGTTTTTTTTCCGATGCTCTTAGGACATTTTGCATCAGCTCGGTGCTTTATTTTCACTGGTGCACTTCATTTACAAACATTTTTTTACAAACCTGGGAAATCCCATCCCACCCGCTTGGTTTATGAGCAGGGAGAAGCAACGTCTTGGTTTTAAAGAGGGAATGGTTCCCCTGGATAGCACTGAGTTAATAAAGCTTTAAAACTGAAATCAAGGGAAACTGGGGAACCTAAAAGTGAGTAATTTATTAACCAACTCCCTCCAACACTTGCTTAACCTTTAGTACAGTAAATGTGTCTTAACAAATATTTAAACATCTTCCTAACCCCAAATCCTCAAGCACTGAAACGTGAGGGAAAACTGATTTTATCCCCTCTTCACCTCAGCCCAAGATGCTTTGTCCCAAAGGCATGAACATCCTCCAGCCCCATCACTTGACCTCCTCCATTCCTCTGCTGGATTCAGATTCCTTCTTCTCACGCACTAAAATAGGAGGGAAAATGGGATAATTTTAATAATGAGTCGCCTTTAATGTTTAACAAAAACAACCTCTTTAAAGGAAGCCATAAGTCTTCAAAATGGGTTCACTATTTATCATGGTGCATAAGATCTGTGGCCAGACTGTGGCAAGCTGGACACCATTAGCGTGTTAATCCTTTTACAGATACAGGGCATTGGAGGGTTGCTGCCTATTTGGGCTCCTTTTTAGCCTTTACCATATTTTAGGCCAAGTTAGGGCTAGTTCTTGGCTATCTGCAGGGTAACAAGGCATGGGCTATGTAGGATAGAGCAGCAATATGGCCAGTACAGAACACATAAATGATGCTATAGGAACCCATTTGCTCTTCTGTCTTTGAAAAGTATCTGAGCAGATTTCTGTGATGAGCCAGGGCAGCTGCAAGCAGCGCTGCACTGCCATGCCGCAGCCACGTATATAAAAATATATATATTTCAGTATGCAGATTGCCATGAGGGATTTTGCACGTTAAGTTTCCTGGTCCGTTTTATGCACCTGGTGTTTAGTGCTGCAAACTGTAAACTCCGAAGAGCTGCGGTAATATTTTTTTGCCGCAATTATCCAGTCCCCAAGCAAGAGCTCCTGCTGCTGCTTCCAGGCTGTCAGGTGCTTGTCAGCACAAGCAGGACGGCACCCAGCGCAGCCGGGCACTTCTTGCAGAAGCAATTTTAAAGAATTCATAAAAACAGGAGCAGGACTTGCTTCAGCCTGCAGTTTTGGTGGTGACTGCAAAGCTTGTTCAGGGAAACCATGAAACGCTGAAGCCATGTAGGGATCGCTCAAACTGCAAGTCTTAAAACAATCG
This sequence comes from Crypturellus tataupa, assembly GCA_034781795.1. Classification (NCBI taxonomy): domain Eukaryota; kingdom Metazoa; phylum Chordata; class Aves; order Tinamiformes; family Tinamidae; genus Crypturellus; species Crypturellus tataupa. The sequence continues at coordinate 3,885,841 of JAWLRI010000086.1, forward strand.
TCTAAGGAGTTAAAGTTGGTTATATTTTCATTTTCAGTTTGTTCACCTAAATTAATTCATGTTGTTTTTTGAAAGAAAACTGTAATTAAATCCCCGAGTCTTTGCATACCTCCCTTTGTGAATTATCCTTCCTTTTGAGGAGCTCTGCGCCTCTTTTGGGAGTTGCTATTGCAGTGCGGGCAGGAACACTTCCTGAAAGCAAACAGTACCACAGCCCACAGTGAGTGCACTTAAATTAATAAAACCTACTTTGATGCTCATGGTAATGTTTTCTTGCTTGTGATAATGTTTTAATTAAAATCTAGTCTTCCAACAGCCCTGGAAGCATCTTGCACCAGAGCAGATGTAAAAAAAATAAGTGTCCCGCTACTGTTGTGCATTCACCCAGCATATACGAATGATTAGAAAAGGCAAATGCCAAGACTAACAGTAACATTACTGCATTCTAAGAGGAGGGCATAATTATTGCCTTAAGTCCCAATAAAGTTAATGAAAATTCATTTTTTGACTATCTGAAACACGCTGCAAGTGTTTGTCTATTATCCTCTCGGTGGGAAGAAAGAGTAGAGAATATTTTGCTTATATGCAACATCCTGGTAAGAAGAGCTAAGATTTTTGGAGTGAAGGCATCTGTAAGTGATGAGGTACAGCTGTTCAAGGGGTAATAGGAACACAATGAACCTGCAGTTCAATTTACTCGGTCAAAAAAACTACGTTTTTTACAGGACCCTGTTTTACAAATTCAGGCATTGCCCTTCAGCTTGTTTTAACGGATGTCACTGATTTCTGCATTTTGGAAATTTGATTCCAGAACTATCATTGCAGGTGCAGCTGTGGCCATTAATGGGCAATTAAGCAACAGATGACCAGTAAAGAGCAAACTTGAACAGGAAACGTTGTAAAAAGAGGCAAATTAAACGCCTTTTTGTTGCATTTGTATCTAACAGTAGAACCTGGCAACTGACTTAAATCTATCAGTCTCTTTCAGTCTCAAAATACACATGCTGATCCAACTGTTCAGTTCCATTCGTTCACTGTATTTTATTAATCAGAATTAAAATAAAAACCCAGCTCTGAAACAAGCAGCTTTCACCAACTTGTCTCCATCCTCACCCAACGGCACAACACAGGGCACTGCCTTGTGCATACTTCACACATTCTGTTGTCTTTCGTGCAATTAAAGGAGAAAACACCAGCCGGCTTCGTATTACTGAAGGAGCGTGTCGTACTTCCACCAGGCAAGGAAGTCGGGTTTGGAAGACCTCCAGCGTTGCCCAGAGCAAAGAGGGAGCTCACAGGAATTGCCCGGAGCAGGCGGATGCTGATGATGCCCTCGCCTACGGGTGACGTGGGTTGAGCGAGCAGCGTGGCTGCCTCCCCCAGACCTGCGGTTGCTGCAGCTGCCCCACGTCACCCTCGTCCTGCTGCCGTTGTCACCGCTGCGCAGCTCTCCAGGAGACCCAGAACGAACACGAGGATCTGAGGAAGCAGCTGCTGGGGAAATAACTGAAGCTCTTCCTAAATGAGGAGAAATGACCCATTCACACAGCCCCAGAGATGCTGAAACACAGTCACTGACTTGGATGTATCAGTACCTTGAAGCAGCAGTGAGTGCACAAAAATCTGCAGCAGGTGAGGACAAATGAAGCTGCTGCAAACTTAGTTTGTGGCTCTCAAGCCATGTCCTAAAAATGAATCTTTGGAAAGAACATACAAACACGTGTATAGTTCCCATTTATTTTACTTGAATTAAATAAAAAAAGTGTCAAGACATTTTATGTATTTTCATTTTACACTTTTTTTTGTGTGTCTTCACAAGGACCTCAGCACCAGACTGCACTGCAGATCAACCCTCGTAATTCCTTGGGTAACCCTGCATGGTTTCCATCTTCCGAGCACCATCTGTAACTCTCCTCTGAGCTGCTGGACACACATCGCGACAGCAGAAAATCCAAAATGTGTTCTTGTCCAGTGAACACTGGCACTGCTCAAAAAGTCTGAACAGAGCACAATTGTCTAACGAGGCTGGCTAAGCAACCCTGCTTTAGCTGCCAGAGCTTCGTTCTGCTGAATGTGGTACTCTTGAAATCGCATGGAGATCCTCTGTGTCATTTTTAAATACTTCTGTAGACAGTGTTCTGCGCAGGTTATCTGCAGGGAAAGGGAACAGAAGGCTCCGAACAGTCATTAAAAAAACTCTGGAAGTATCACTCAAAATATAATCCTATATGATTAGGTGACTGTGTCTCATGTTTTGTGCTTAGCAATTGTACAAGCAATCGAAAAGCTTAATTTTTGAGGGATTCAAGATGGATTTTAATATTCACTCATAAAAAAAGCCTTCATGGAAAAGAAGGTCTTAAAAGCAGCATATATTACCATTTCATCCTTGGACTCCTCCCATAAAATACAGGAAGTAAGAAAAAGCATTTTATTAGTCAGTAAATACTAAGTCTATTAAACTATTCCTCACAATTCCTCAGATTCCATTTACAAACACCTACTGCTGTTGACAGTCGGACATGGTCTACTGTCTGCTTGCTCCGTTTGCCCCTCTCCTGACCTCGTTCCAATGAACTCTGCCCATCCTGCTGTACCTGTTCGGTTAACCTCGACAAAGCAACCAGAAAATCTTAGGAAGCTGGACAGGGATAACCTGGCTGGAGGAGGACAGAAATACCTGGGCCTATACCCCAGGCTGCACTGTTTGGGAAATTTAGAGATTTTTTTATTTAAGTGTAGATAAAAGTTATTAGACCCGTTTCCATGCCACAATCTGCCTAGCAGATATTCTGTAGCACGGTTCCCAAGGTAGCTATTGCTATTATCATAAAGCTTCCAGATACAGACACAAAGGAAAGACAACCGCTTTGCATGATTACTAGAAAACCAGGAGTTGCTTTGATCTGCTTAGCGCTAAGGAACGTGAAAAGTAGAGGGACTGAAAGCAAACAAGCCAAAACCTCTGCAACTGACTGCTCCTCTGCTCCCCCTTCTCTCTCACCGAGCTGGCATCAGGCGCCGCAAAACCTGTTAAGCAGGAGGTAACTCTGACTAGGAAACAAAATCTGATGAATCCTGGAACCATCCCAAGCCGCTTCTCCCAGTGGCTGCGGCATTCGCAGCACAGGGCCTTGGGAAGTCTAGACTTGCCATGGAGACTGTTGTACGGAAAGAGGTCAGAAGCTGTTTTTACAAGCATGGAATCTCACAGGAGATTCTTGGAGATATTTGTCTTGGTTATGTAATAAGAAAGTACAACTTTAAATAGGAACCTAGGAATTTCCATACCAGATCAGACCAGGGGTCCATCTAGTCCAGAACCTTGTTTCCCGCAGTGGCCAGAGCCAGATGCTTTGCAAGAAGCCTTATAACAGGCAGTTACCTAACAAAGTTCCCAGAGGAAAGTTTCTTCCTAGCCTCCATCATTAACAGATGGCTCATGTCTTGCTGAATGGGGTCCACGTGCAGAGCACAGAAGAGGAAGGGAAAAAAAGCTGATTAGCATCTAAAGCTGTTTTTTTCCCCATCTATACAACACTCTCTAAATTTGAATCCCCCCATGAGGATTCTTCGGCTCTTCAAACTCATTCATCAGCAAAAGACAACCTGAACCCGTATTTTTAAAGAAATTCTAGTACCATTTAGGGTAGCAAAAGACGGAAGTGTAATCCTCTACTGAAAATGAAATGCCATTCCAGAAAGGTAAAGAGTCTGCCCCCAAACATTTCTGTCAGTTCTGTTAATTGAAATTCCTTGTATTGTTCAAGCAATTCCAAAGGAGCTGGTAGCAGTGTCGGGACCTTAGCTGGAATGATCCTGACTATCTGCAATCAAGAAAGAAACCTCTAGAATAGATGTAGAGAAGATCAGGAAAACAAAGAACCTGCCTTGCGAGGTGCAGAGCTTTGTTCAGTCCAGCAAGGCAAAAGCTAAATGGAGACATGAGGCGCAGGGGGGTAAAATTCCTGCAGACGGGAGACGCTCAGGGCCTTGTTTAATTTTTTTTTCTGCTAGCATATTTAGCTAACAAAAGCATGAGATTCTGAAACAACCTCTCAACAGGAGCAGGGAGGGAGGCAAAAAAAAAAAGCAACTAATTTCATTTAGAGTGTAATTTTTATTTTTTTTCAAATGACTGTATGATGAAGCTCCATGCAATGCAGAGGGATGGATTAACAGCTGAAGCTTTGCAGACCTGTGTGGCTACGATTCACAACAAAGCAGAGAATGTGGGCAGGTAAGAAAATATTTCAAGAGATTTCTACCTTCACAGAACTAGACTGCAGGTACCCTAAAGGTATCACCCAGCAGAATTCTCACTGACAAGGCACAAGAATCTCCACTGAGAACGCAGAGAACAAAACACGCAGAATTGCAACAAGCAGCCAGTGGTAACAGTGAGAGCAGGCAGATTCCCTGAGCAAATACATAATGAAAAGAAGACAAGGACTAAAACCTCAAGAGGCTCATACTTTGTAACTGGTGCCTTAAGATATGAAAAGCTTGGGGAGGGAGAGGAGATTTAGAATATTTTTGTTTGCTTGTTTTTGGCAAATAGACTGTTTGGATCCAAAAATTCGATTATCGCCTTCTGACATTTGCAGAGGAGCAAAACAGATGAGCAATTTCCCTTTCTTCCTCTAATTCACTTTGTCTCTCACTTGGAAGCTTCATACTGAACACCTGTAATCTCCTTGAGACTGCTCCCTAGCTTTTTTAGCTAATTGAAAATTTAAAAACTTTCAAAGTCACTGGAAGAAATTAAAGTGCTATACAGCTATTCTATGAAAGGGAAATCAAAAGCACAGGAAACAATTACATACCTCTTCTGGTTTCACTTCTCTGCTTGTGAAATCCTTCACGCAATCCAGGAAGCAGTTTTCTGTGAGTTTATTGTATGTTCCCAGAAACTCTTTGAACTACAAATACAAAGTGAAATCAATATATAAAAAGTCTACATTTTTTTTTTTATTCCTGCATAGCTGCATATACCACCCAATGAAACTAACATCTAAAGAACAAGTCACTACAAAAATTTGATACACTTCATACTTTGATACTTGATACATGAGATGCTGCCGTTTCTGTTCATGATCTAAAGTTTAAATTATATTGTCAGAAAACTACTCTTATCTCAAGAGATAACTTAGAGCTTAGGGAAGGACAAAAGTACTCTATGTCTTTTAGTCTAGGTGATGAAGTAATATATGGTCTTCAAAGCCATCATCTGTGAATACAGCATCTTACCTGCTTAATCTGATCAGATTCTGATATTTGTCCAGCCATATTCTACTGTCTCCACTTCAGTCGACTATTCTGAAGGTTTAAAAAAAGCACAAGAAACATACGCATTAAGTACATTTTATAGCAGAATGAAACTGACATGTTTCTTTAATGTGTTTAAAAACAACTTTGTTAGCAATCTTTCAAACTATTCACTTGAAGAAATTTATTAGTTTGAAATATACTCAGTTAACAGAACATTTAAGACATCTCCTGCCCGGATCCACCTGTAAACTGCCAGTCTTTTATCATTGCTTTTAGTCATTTCAAGTAGATAAAATGACTATAAACTGAGGAAAAAAAAAAAAAGAAGCAGCATTTTATAAATGCTTTTACAGTCATAAAATAAAACTGGAGGGAAAAAAAAAAGAGAAGTAAGCAATAACATTCTCCAGCCTTGTAGTTACAGCGACTTTGGGGCTCAATTAAAAAAACAGTAAGGAAACAGTAAGCAAAAAAATGCAAGTGTAAAACAACAGCAACTTTGAACAGCTGCAGCATTATATAACCCAGCTTGGATGACAGAAGCAGCTATGTAGCTGCTTTCTCAAAATATGCTTTAAAAAATAGAGGAAACCTCTGATCTAGTGAATTAAATGTCATAAAGGAATGAGAATAACCTTAAATGCAGGGAAAAAAAAAGGACAAATCAAAAAGCAGCCAGAGAAGCAAGAATTTAAGCAAGTACCTTAAAGGAATCCAATGCAGCAAACAAGTTAAGACTTGAGAGTAAACCAGGAGGCTTCCGACAGGAATGCTGAGAGCTGCTCTTCCTTTCCCCTTAATTTACGTATTATCCAAGCCCTGTCACAGACAGTAGCCCAATTTAATATTACACATCTGAAAGAACAGAATCTATCCCTTTCAATCACGTCAACTTGTAGAAGACAGATCAGCACTGGAAAGTAATCACTTTGCAAAAAAAAAGTTTCTTTTGCCCTTTAGCAAAGGCAACTCACGATTAAATTCTTGCATTACACTTTTGTCAAATTTTGAGCAAGACATTTATGTTTTCGAAAGCTCAAGATACTATTCCTGCCTCCTAGTGGTGTGCAGAGCTTTAGCAAGCCTTCTGAACAGGAACAAAAAACATGTTTTTTTACAGCAGAAGGAAACAAAGACACTAAGACTGTCCCTCAGAGTTGCACTTTATGGCTATGAAGGAGTCAGTCCAGGCAGGGGATGTAAAAAGCATATATGATTTTATGCTTAAAGTGCCTTCCTCCTCCCGATCAAGAATTCCTTATGGATACACAGATCATACAGCTCATTGCTTGAGGGAGAACTACATTCTTCTGGTTACTCTGCAGAATCAAGGTATAATTCAGGTTAATATCAACCTCTAACTTGATTTAGAAGTGAACACTGTCAGCTGGAACAAGAGCTGGGGAAAATGGATGGCAGTGCCCCTCATTCCTCACCCTATAAGAAAAGCCAGTGACAACTCTACAAAGCTAATTCATGTAGATGATTAAACACTGTTAAAACCCATAAGGAAGATAAAATATTTTTGTACTCTTCCAGGTATAAAAAGCTAAAAGCATCAACTCCCATCAGTGCCATTTTCGCACACACAGTGTTTTGTTTCGTTGTTTTTCTTTATCACAAATCTGATTTTTTGTTCTTCTGTCACTACTTTGCCAAGTTTAAAATTGCGCATTTACAGAACTGCAATTTCACAGAGCTTTTGCATCTGCACTCGGGAAATAACACCAATCAAAACCAGCCCAGCAACACTATCTGATTTTAAGTGCTTGAAACAATCCCTGAGGCAATAGCTCCTCCCTAGGTGAGGTACACTTTCCATAGGGAAGGCAGTGAAATTACATGGCTCTATCACACATCTTCAGTAGCTGCAAATCATGCTGAGTTGGCCTTAACTTCTAAAATAAACTAGCTGAGCATCCCTGGAAATGTGCAAATCCACTGTATTCTTAAAAAATGCTAACAACAGATATTTTAAGTTTCCTCCTTTTTTTTTGTTCTCCTTCCCTCAGCCTGCGAAAGAAGAGAAAATAAGGAAAAGGGTGGAAGAACCCCTTACACAGCTGGCACCTGGACTAAAATATGAGAGATCTTCAAATGCAGCTGCTCACACAACTCCAGCGGGTTCAAGCCTCAGCTGGACACAACCTCGATCCCGTTCCTCTGAGCTACAATTGTAATTTGTAATGTAACTGCAATGTAATTTGAAAGCTGGGCATTGCCCCTGTCAATGCAAGTCTCACTAAAGGAAGCAGAGAGCTCCGAATAAAGCACAGCAGCAGCGAGGGCAGCGCGTGGTTATGTGAGAATGGATGGACATGCTGGATCTCCAGGATTATTTTAACTGTCCCCGCAGGCAGCTGCCTCCATCTTATCTCCACTGAACAGCTGCAAGTTCATAGAGGTGAAATGTGCTCTGTAAACTGCAAGGAGGAAGTTCTCTTTAATAAGGAAGTTCTTTTCACTGATGTGAAAAACATTAGTGCTATTACCTAATCTTAAACCAGTGGTGTCTTTTCCCATAACAGCTGAAAAGGCTATTTGATTTTTTTCTCCATTTGCAAGAAGCCAGGGACGTTTTACACCTCCTGTGCCCAGAGGAGGGTGGTAAGGGAAGTACCCACTGAAGTGCTTCTGCACACACGTGCCAGGAAAAGAGAAGAAAAATACATAGTTAAAGAAGTGTGTTAAGATACAATAGCCATAGCTTGTAAAAAAAAGTGTTTTTTTTTTGTAGTAGTATTAGTAGCAGTAAGGATTTGCTAGGCTAGAATGTGATTAACCTCATACTAAAAAACAACAACAAAAAAAGGCAGCTGGACTTTTGAAGTACCCTTTTCCTGAAGCTAATTAAATTCCAAATACATGGGAAACCATCAGGCAGCTAAGTTAAACACCTAGAATTCAGGGCAAGATGTTGACAATAGCCCCATGAGATGGGAAGTTCAGCATTAACACACGGTCCTGCTCTTGCCACATGGCTGCCCTGCGCCCTCTCCTGTCTGCAGGACCCTTGAACCGGGTCCACGGCTCCATTTCAGACTGTGCATTTGCGAATACAAAGCTTCTCTTCCACGTCAAAAACTATGCAGGTGATCAGATTAAAAAAGATGAGTTAAAAGGTGCTTTGGTAATAAAATGTGCTGGATACGACTGGCTATGCATCACCACTTCATGTTTGTGGGTTAGACTCGGCTCTAGAGAAAATAAATAAAAATACCTGAGACTTTCCGGAACAGATCAGATACACACAAGGAGGCCTTCTGCCTTGAGAGAATACATGTACCTTTTTTTCCTACTAAGATTAGGTTAGGCCTGGCCGACACTTGTGACCTCCTGAGGCCGGAGCCTGAGCCGCAGTAGCTGAAGGGGAAGCAATTCCACTGCAGTTCTGCGTCCTGCTCTTTCCCCCATCCTTCAGGTCCTGCCCTCAAGGGCACCTTGCGCCTCCCTGCCTCCCTCCAGCTCCAGCCCAGAACAGCGGCGCACGCCGGGCCTGCGCCCCTCGGCCTCTCCCGAGTTAAGGCCGTTCGGGCCATAAACCTCGGATCTGAGCACACCGCCTCCTCGGTCTAACCCGCGCACCCGCCTGCGGCCGCGAAAGGCGCCGCCGTCCAGCGAGACGCGTCTGGGGCCCTTCTCCCCGCGGCGCTTTGAGTGGCCCGGAGCCCGCCGGGGCTGGAGACACCGCGGGGCTCCCGCATGACGGGGCCGGGGGGACCCAGCGCCGCCTCCTCCCCGCCCCGCGCTCCGAGAGGAGCCCCCACCCCGGCTGCTCTTGCCCCCTCCCCGAGAGGAGGCCGGTGCTGGGGCTCCCTCCTGCAATAACCGCAGAGCAGCTAGGTCGGGAGGGAGCTCTCGAGATCATCCAGTCCAGCCCCCTGCTCCAGCAGGGACCCCGAGGCACAGGGTGGCACCCAGGTGGGTGCGGGGGATCCCCAGATCACCCTTTACCACCACCCTCCTCCCGCTCGGGAGATACTCGGGAACACACGGCAAGATCACTTACATTTGGCTTTGTGTGCCTTCCACGTGTCAGAATACTGCTTAAGACAAAGGTTATGAATGCCTAAAACAATTCAAACATAATTAAAACAAGAAAAATCAAGCAGCAGTACTTTGGTGTGGGCCTAAACACTTTGTTTCCTTTCTGAGATAAACTGATGGAATTATGTAAACTGATGGAATGAGAGAGTTGAATCGAGGAAAAATACACCAAAAAGCAGTGGGAGGAGAGCAAGAGAGAATAAACGGGGAGGTGAAGGCACCAGGGGGAGGGCCTGCTCACAGGGAAAGCCATGTTCAGACAGGCCCTGAGGACAGACATCTGGATGGTAGGGACAGAAATGACCTTGTCACAAAGTAGGAGCAGCAACAGCTCTCAAATACTGCAGGAAATGTCTTAAACAAGGACCATATTTACCTTCTGATTGCGTAACTCACAATAATTCTACCTTCTTTCAATAATACTTCACAAAATTATTGAAAAGAGTTTGGGGGAAATGAAAAGCAAATTAAGGGCATTTCTTTGTAACCTCTAAGACTTTCCATAGCCTATGAGATTCTGATAATTTTATCACTCCTAACCTGTCTTTTTAACCTCCCTTTACCCTCAGACTTGCTCCCTCTCTTTACTTTCAACCCTACTCCTACACTTAAAAAAAAAAAAAAAACTTGGAAAAAAAGCATATTTTTCATGTTTTATATTCACTTCACAAGGTGAATGACATGCCTGACATGGGGCTCTAGTTCTGCAGTTTTAGCTTTGGCCTCATTTAACTTTGGCCTAGTGATTTGCATAAGGTTAAACCCCTCCAGTTTGCAGGTTTGGGCTTTTTGGTAACCACAGGAGTCTTTTTAAAGCAGGGAATTTTTTTGTTGTTGTAATATTAGTTCAGCTCCACTGATATCAACAAAATTAAGGAACCTCTTGGGAGCCGACTGCTGGCTACTGTGGGTGGGTGCAATGTGGTGCCAGCTAGATCTTTTCTGAGCATTTTCCATGGTGTGGCCCTTATTGGGGTAGTCCAGGCTGCACAAGAGTATGTGGTGCTTGTCACATCGCTGGGGACTTTTTAGAGAATTGCTGCTGCCCTAGGGAGATGTGAAATAGGAAGAGGGAAAGGAAGGGAGATGTGCATGCTCTGAGAATAGGGATCTTTTTGTTTTGATTGCATGTGCATCAGTTCCCTTTTCAGATTTATTTTTGTGAGCTGGTATTTTAGGTGTATGAATCAGAGTATCAATAGGAGAAAACCCCAGGAGAAGAATGGAGTGGCTTGAGGAAGAGAGTGGGCAAGAAGGAAGCTTTCAAAGACATCCTAGTAAATTAAGTCCACACAAAACACAGCAAAAGGGTGACTAACCCTGATTTTGTGTCTTTCTGTAGAATCTTTTAAAGTGTGGTACCCCAAATGAGATCCTGTACTTTAGCTGAATTAAAATAAAATGCTTGCTATTTGTAACTTATCTACACCATTCTTTTCATCGTGTCACCAAATTGCATTTGTCTCTTGTGCAACAGCACTGAGTTGTTGATTTGTCCTCAAATTCATGAACTGTAGCTTTACTTGAATTCTGCTCACATTTCGCCATCTTTTTGTTGACTTGGTCACATCTGCAGATTGTAGAAGCTTACTCCAAGCATGCCAAATACAAGAGAAAAATATATTTGGAGAGAATTTCTAGGAGATGGACCCTTCAACTGAAACATGTATACAGCAAAATCTTGCAAACAGGCTTCAGTAACGTAAGGGATAAGAGGGAACTGTACCTATAAATGAGAAGTGTTGATTCAGCTGGGACACACCAGGATCTTTTCTGTTGCCTCTGTCTGTTGTCTGTTGTATATAAACACCTGGCTTTCCCTGTAAAAATAGACTTGCTCAGATACAGATCAGGGTAACTGAGTAAAACTAATCACAACGAAGTTCTGGTGTCATCTCTTACTAAATGAGTTTCTCTTGTGTCACTTTCCATGGAGTACTGCAGCAATTTTGGTTGGAGAGTTCATCATTAGGATAGAAAGTTGTTAGTCATTCAGAGAGTGAATTGACAGCTCCATTAACAAAAGATAAAGCAAGGAGATGGTGTGTGGATGTTTTTTTAGGATGCTTTTGTGGCTGAGAGGCTGGCCTGGATCTCAGGAGATCGATGCTGAACTTTGCCACAAACTTCCAGTGTGGCCATTGGAAATCACATGGGGCTTAGTGTAACCAGCCTCTGAAGCCTGAGCTTAACTGTAAATGCCTAACTCAATCTGCTGCCTTCAGCAGAGGTGCTTTCTCTGTGCTCTTTTTGGATCAATTTTAGGACTTAGTTTTGTGCAATGTCCAGGATCACAGCAAAGGTGTTCACATTCTTCTGTGGCATAAAGCAAAGTGAAAATGTGTAAGCCATGTGCAAGATCAACTGCAAGGATATATATATTCTTGCTTATCGAGTTTTTCTCATGTTGTTTTGTGGTCAGTACCTCTGTCAAGTTTGGCTTGGCTTTCCTTTACCTACAAATTGGCAGTTGCAAATATCTGAGGACTCTTGGGCAGGTAGTAAAAGACAAACATCCAAATAAAGGATAGAGGGTGGTTTCATTTCCTTCTGTGTTACTGATTCTGCACCCTGAGAGTATCTTAGAAAAGGCCATGTAAGTTAGCCTCTAATTTTTTTCTTAGTGGAAAGTAAACAGCAAAAGTATGACTCAACTGCTTTCTGTCTTTTTTTGTTGTTGTTGTTATTTCCTCTTCCAGGATTTGGTCGTCTTGAGAACCTTAGTGCAGAAGAAAACACCATGGCTGCTGAGTTGGAATTCTCTCCACCTGAAATCCCCGAGCCCACATTCATGGAGAATGTGCTACGTTACGGACTCTTCTTTGGAGCCATTTTCCAGCTTATCTGTGTGTTAGCCATAATCCTACCAGTTTCCAAGTCCCATAAGACAGTAAGTGTTGCTCTTTAATACTAATGGTGATGGGAAGAATCACAGAAAATAGGATGTGAGAGAACTTGAAGTAACTAGTGGAGACACAGTGGTCTGGGATTGGTGATGGTTCCGTAGTTCATTCCCTTTCCTTCCTTTCAGCTTTCCCACCTCCCCTGGCTTGTGTCTTGGGACTTAACCTCAGATTAGAAAGACAGAAACTAACAGCTAAGCCAGTGTCTATGAATGTCAGCCAAAAAGAATGATGTGTGTGACCTGATGCTCTGGCCAGATGTGCTGAATGGACTAGCTCTTCTTGACTGCACAAAGAAAGCACAGACTGTTCCCAAGCTCACATTGTCATCCTAAGTTGATTTGTTCTGTTAATTGGCAAGTAGGATGTCCCCTTTGTAGTGACTGCCTTTGAAATGACTTGGGGCTCCGGTCTGTGTGTGATTCTTGGAAACAAGTTACAGATAAAATTCCTAGTGTGTTCTGGTGTCAGGACTGTGGTTTTCAATATTAATAGCCATCCTGTGCAGGCATATTGGGGGCCTTTTGCTGTAGGGAGTACAGGAGAAAGTGAAAGGCTGAGTTGAGATTTGACTCCATTCTCCATTTCCTCTAAATGGAAAATTGGGCAGCAGTGGAGTGCTCTGAATATACCTGTGCTTTAGTTAATTCTGGGGACAGATGCCTCGGTGCTGGTGATCAGGCAGTGAGTATGGTGGTTTGATGCAGATCTTGTCTGAATGCACATGGTATGAAGTAGTGTTTTCAGTTACAACTCAGCATGGGAAGTTTTATTTAAAGACTGTCTTTATTGCAGTCTTTGCTCCATCTTGTGCAGCGGAAACCTAGGAATCTCCCGCAGTATCTCAAATGAATGAATAGTATGTGCTAGTAAAGAAGCTTGTGAGAGAGAAGATGTGTCTAGCAAAGGAGTGCTTGAGAATGAGCTCCAGAAAGAAGGAGAAGGACCTTTGCAGGTGTGCCCAGCTCTTTGTAGTTCGGAGAGGTTAAAATACTACAACAGAGAAGGCAGAGATAGACCTCGCTTTGTACCTTACCTGTCAGTTTATGGTTCCCCCGGTAAATTTACAGGAAATACTGAATAGCCTGATTCTTCAGAGCTGAAAAGAGTGACAGCTTAAGTTTGAAGAAGGAAGCTGAAGGCTGTGCCCCCAATTAAAATGGCAAAGCTTATGGAATTGGCGTTTAAAGCCATTCTTTGATGTCCTCTTACTGGACTTCCTTTTCTTCCTGTATATACTGTCCTTTTGATTTACTGCCCACGTGGCTGATTTACCACACCATAATCAATGGAAGATATTCTTCCAGATCCTGGGAATGATGCTGGAGCCCAGGTAGAACTTGTGTGTTTCCTGGCTTTGGGAGGCTTCAAGCTTTGCAGACTACCCTGGGTGAACATTAGAAGGCAGCAGTGCTCACCCTATGGCAGCAGCACAGCCTGCACTCCTGAGCAATAGCCGTGAGTTGCTACATTTCTCCGGAGCCTGCCAGCTCCCTCTGCACTGATTACAGCCTTTGGAAAGCCAGCCAAGTCTCCTTCCTTGGAAAGCCGCACAGATGCGAATTGTAATAGCCCCGTAACTTGCGAGACGTTTGAAGAGAGCTCCTTAATGGAAAAGATGCAGTCGGATGCTTGCCTCCCCCTCCATCGCACGGAGCGCTCTCTTGGAAGCTCGACACGAGCACGTCTTGCTCTGCCATTTTTCGTGTGTCCTTTTCCAGTTGGCACACTCTGACTGATAGAAACCAAGATGCTAAAGCAATATTTATACTCAAACGCAGCTAATGAAAGGAAGCAATCTGCATGTGTGTGCTTTCTCAGATGAGACTGGCTCTGTTCCCTTGTGTTTTTGCAAGATAACTACAGTGAATTTCCCATGGTTGAAATATTATCTGTCATCTTGTCTGAAGGGAACAAGCAGGATATCTAAGCATTCCTTGCTAGTCCAGGTGAAGAAAGCTTTCCCTTTCCTGAATTTTGGTAATGGTTTGAAAGCTCTGGACTTTGTTCTTAGTACCATTTTGAATTTTATTTTATCTTGCAACTGATTAAGATTATCATTTTACAGAATTCCTACTAAATGTTTCTGTGCACACTAATTGTACAGTAAGCAGTACAAAAACAGTCTAGTTTTTGCTCAGTACTGATTCTCTTCCTGCCTTTAAAGTTGTTTCTCTGTTTGTTTGTTTTTCCAAAGCCTGTTTTAGAGACTTAAGCTTATAATAGCTTCTCTGGTGCATAATGAATGGCTGCTTCTGTGCGTAAACTCATGCTCATCAAAAATAGAGATGGTGCTGCTCCCATCTCATTAAGCAGGGACTCTATTTGATATTGATGTGCTCCAGTAGCGATACCCAGCACTTGCATCTAGACCTGTTGTTTCTTTCCTTTGGCTTATACTCAAATCCTCAAGGAGTTTGAGAGGTAAGCTGGGAGCAAATTGCTAAAATGTTACTGACTGACTCTTACTTGATTCTTGCAGGACTCGGACAGTTTTGAGCCTAAGAGTTCAGAAATAGTGAAGAAGCCAAAGGCAACTGCTCCACAGATGAGCAAGAAACCCAAGAAGGAAACGAAAAAGAAACGATAAAGGCCTTGCTGATGAGCCTCAAAAGACACAGTATCGTCTGTAATCAAGCTTCCTTCAAGATGACATCACAGGCAACTAAATATGTTAAATGGGTTTCTGGCATTGCCATTCTTTACCTGTTAGGGAACAAGGGAGTGGACTGGGAGGGCTTCTGCATAGATTTCTAACAAGCAAAGAGAGCTTCATGTATCCATGACTTCACTCGACATGATTAATGTTTCAGTCATCATCAAAGTGACTTATCTCTTGTCTGATGGATAGAAAGGCTTGTGGTCTTATCTCTTCTGCCCTGGCCAGGATTGCATTAAAGTCCCTGTGGAAGGTGGAGTGTGGGTTTGCTACTGCAGATACCACTTTTAGTTGTACTTTTGAAAGCAGAGGGATCAAATGGATCAAGGATACCACACTACACAGCTTTGTATTCATCTGTATTGTCATCTTGCCTGAAATACATAGCTGCATTTTATGGCTTAATAATAATGGCTTTGTTATATTCTTTAATTCTTTATGAGTAACAACTCATCAAATGCCAGACTGCTTTAGATGAAAGGTTTCATTTCCCCAGCATTGCTACCTCTTTCTTCTCATCCCCACCCTGTCTCTTCTTTCTACTCCCAATTTTGAAAGTGTGTATAAAGGATTCCAGAGATTTGGGACCATTGTGGGACCTGGAGTGAATGCAAGAATCAGGGAACAATTTAATTCTGAAAGGTGCAGAATTTAATGCCCATGGTAATGAGGTGTTCTTGGAAACTTGAAGAGACCAGCTACTGCGCGTTAGAGAAAGGCTGCTCTGAGATGGGAGTCTGACTGTTGCATTTGCCTTGTTTAAACTTCTTGGCTGCACTGCTGATTAATCCTCCTCTGATCCAGCTGAGTCCTAACCACGGGCTCCATTTCAACACAGCTTGGATTTGCTGTATTTGCAAGCTCCCTCCTAGCGTTACCTGGTATAGTACTGTGTCTCCTCTCATTGAATTCTTCCTGAAGGCAAATATAATCTCAGCCTGAGGAAAGGCGGTGTTTTAAAAGCCAAGACATGGTAAGCTGGCTGCATAGCATGACTACATGGCAGGAGACATGCACACTGTGTTCCTTCAGGCCCTGGCTCTCCAGGGCTAGGGACAATCTAGTATTAGATTTGAATATGGCTAGACAGGAGAGGAAACAGATAGGTGGTGACGTAGCCACAAAGTCTCTAGGGCAGCTCAAGCTTCCTGGTGCCAGCTCACATCTTGGTTTGTTTGATCACAAATGAGTCAATGGGAGGAGAACCTGCTCTTTTAGGCGCACCCAGGGTTCAGAGGAGCTTTGAAGGGTTCTCTCTGTCAGGGCTGCAAGTCTCCAATCAGTTTTGCATACACTGACTCCCATCCTCAGTTCACAGACACCTTGTGAGCCCAAACACAGTGTTGGTGTTGCAGGAGCGAGGGGTGTCCCGTTGCACTACCTGTGTCTACCAGCAAGCCAAGCAGCAGGTTTACAGCAACCCTCATCGTCGAGAAGGGCCACGTTTTCTCCTCTTTCTGGCTTTTGGTGGGTGAGCCAGAGTGATCCCAGTTCCAGTTCCTCACTACTTCTCTGCTCCAGGTTCTGTACTTCCCTAATCAGAATGCTGGCAGCAGGTTTGTACTGTTTAAAATCCAGCTTTCACCGATGCTGCTTTAAATGCAGCCTTTGTTTTTTTTCAGCAACATAGAAGCAATTCTAGCACTACACAACAAAGCATGAAGGACCCAAGCACTGCAAAGTTACTATGTGTCCTGAGCACAAAAAAAGAAAAAAAAATTCCCACACACATAACAAAGACCAATTCTGTTCTGAGTTTCCCACTAGGACTGATCTTCCTGCCTGCAATCTGCAGGGGAAAGAGAAGCCTTGCTGCTCTCCAAGACATAGGTACTGTAGATCATTTGCTCCATTTTATTAAATGTAGATAGTTGTTCATGTGATTGTTTCTTCTAGCAGCACTGATTTTCTATAGGTGACTTCAAGGTGGGTTTTAATGCTTTGTTCTAACAGAATTGTGAATATTGAAATATTACCTGAAATTCTTCCATGGCCAACAACTAGTTAGTGATAAACCCCATATGGTTGTTACTCTGAAATGGCAGGCTGTGCCATCAACATTGCATTGTAGCTGCTCAGAGAGTTCAGATAGTTACTCATTGTTAAACAGAAATTGTGACTATGGGGGCTTGCTTTTTTTGGGGGCGGGGGGGCGGTTCTTCTTAACAGCTTGATACCTGCTTTAGTGCTGTCATTAGCTGTACTTTTAGTATCTTTTACAGATTTTCAGTATCTCATGTATTTTAATTTCTCTTGAAATGTGTAATAAATACAATTGGAACATCTTTGTTTAAAAAAAAAATCCCTTTTTAAAATTGTGCTGCCTCTTTCTATGTATTCATTGTGAAACCTGCCAGAAGTGCAGAACATAGGAAGGGGCATAAATAACCTTATTCATAAAAAAGATCCATTAAGAGAAAGTCTTTCATATCCCTTAATCTGTGAGAAATTGGTTAGTTAACCTTTCCAGGCCTTTGCGTATTTGTGTTTGACTCAGAAGTAGCAGACTGTCTCCCAGTGCCCCTTCACCATCCTGCAGGGAGGAAATGGGGCTGGGGCTAAATTAACCCACCTCCCATGGGAGGTTTTGGCTCCAAGAGCCCCTGGGAAGGTAATAATAAAGGCAACATTTGTTAATACTACTAGCAGGGGATTAGATGGAGATTCAGTAGACGGATAACAGGGATTTTCTGTGGCCCCTGCTGCGGGAGCAGCTCGTGCTGATGTGGCTGGAGCTGCCCGATGCCTGTTCCTGGGCGAGGAGAAGGCCAGGTGGGCTGGTGTCACTTGGCTCCTTCAGCACAACACCCAGAGGAGAGAAGGACTTGGGTGGTAACTCCTTTAATTCCCAAGCTTGCTTTCCTCGGGCTGTTCTGTAATTACCATCCCAAAGGGAGCCCTCATTAGGTCCCTCCTGTTGAAGGGAAGGGCTGGAGCAGCAGCCACCAGGCTGGCCTCTGCCCAGAGCAGGTTGGTGTGGGAGCCTGGGGCTGCGCTGCGCCTCCTCCGCACGGGAGCTGCTTTACCTGAACAGGCTGCTCTGAGGAAACACGGCCAAGCTGAGGTTTCGGGGTTGGTTTTGATGGTATTTTAGCAGATCTCCCTCAGGCCACGCTCATCCCCAGCTGTGGCTGTCGCTGTTCCTGGGTCTGGGGCTCACACTGAGTCCTTGTGTCCCCGGCGCGTGCAGCGCAGCCCCTCGAGACAGGCTAATAAGTAGCTCGTGACTGGAGTCCCAGTTCACACAGTTCAATTAAATCCCTGTTAATCTTGTTCAGACCTAATTTACTTTCATTCTCTACGCACGCTGGGCAGGGTCTGGCGCAGTTCCCCGCTGACGGGAACTGAGCAGCTTGAGGCCGTCTCCGGAGGGGAGCAGTGTTTGTGCCCTGGCCCCCGCGTTGAGTCTACGGGCTCAGATTATTTCCCAATCTGTCAGGAAGAACATGATAACATTCCTGCCGAGCCTGGATTTCAGGGAGAGTCAAGGCTGTGGTGCTCAAGGAGAAAATAGGGAGATTGTAGGAAGGGGAGATGTGGTCGGTGCTCCCCTTCCCCAGGCACAGCTGAAGGGTTCCCCGCAGGTGTTTGAGTTTTGGGGCAGCCTGAAGTGAGTTACCGTGAGGTCACCGGTCTGAGCTTTGCCCTGGGTTGCTTCTTTGGGGCTGCAGAGGCGACGTTCGCAGTCTGTCGTGCGGGCTTGTTTGCAGCCGCAGAGATCAAGAGGCCTCTATCGATTGAGCCGCTTGTTTATTAATCCCGTGAGGCAGCAGGGAGCGGGCGCAGCGCTGCGGCGGGCTCTGCGGGGACGGCGCTGCACGAAAGGGCCTGGTTGAGGGCACTGCCCGACGTGGCGCTGGGATCTGACCCCCTTCCCACACCAAAACAGAGGGGACAATTCGATGGAGTCTTGTTGCTTTTGTTTCTCTCCTCTTTTCAAGAGTTGTGGGTGCTAATCAATGTTTGCTTTAGCATTTCACCTTAAATTACCAGTTTTTGCAGGCCCAAGGTCCTGCTCTTCTCCTGCGGTACCAGCAGTTTGTGGCTTTCCATCAGTTGTTCCAGTTCTGGGGGGTGTTTGTGGCTGAGGAGGTGTGAGCTGGTGCACAGCAGCTCGTCGACAGGCCTCCTGCTCGGAGCTGGCAATCACAGGGCAATGAATTTGGCTTCCTGCCTTCTTCTTTTTAGCATTTTTCCCATGTTCCATGCTGTTCTTCCAAACCTTGGCCTTTCTGTCACCTTAATTCACCCCCATACCCTCTCTTGTTGTTGCCACTCGGCAGGTTGATGTCTCTTGCAATATTGCTGTCCTGACAGCCACATTTTAACTGTTGGTGACAGACTGGATCACCTGGTTCGGCAAGGGCCTTTCTAGAGAAAGAATATGTGTCAAAACAGCCCAGAATGAAGAAAAATGTTACCTCCTACTCTGCCCCTTTAGCATGTTTGTCTCACCAGATAATTTTTTCAGCCAGAAAACTTAACTGCTTGAAAAAGGCAACTCTCTGCTTTGGGAACCCCAGCAGAGACTACCAGAAAGCAGTCCCATGCCCATCTGTCTGCCCTTGAGCCACGAGGGGTTAAGTTATTAAATATTAGGCATCGCAGTGCCTGCGGTGAGGAGCGCTGCGGTGCTGTGTGCGCTTCGTAACGACCTGCTCACATCCTGTTCTGGGCCGGCGCACACAGGTTGCCGTTGTGCAATCCCAAACCTCCTGGCTCTTCACTTCCCTCCTCTGGGCTTCCCTGAGGGAGAAGGATCCCATCCCCAATTCTGCTGTTCCTTTGCTTTGCAGCCCCTGAGAGCTTGTTCCCCATGCGTTCTGTCTTCTTTTTCAGTGGTAGGACTTTCGATCTCAAATACTCTGTTTCCCTCTTAAAACTCCCTGTTGTCTGGGGGACTGATGACCCTCCTAGTGCTTGAAGATCTGGCCTCCCAAAAGAGGGATCTGCACCGTGCTTCACCAGGGTCCTGTTTGCATGCTAAAGGCAGCTTTTCTCATTTGTAAAATTGCACCCTGGACCCTGATCTTGCTTCTCGTTCAAACCTCTGATGTGCCAGCCCTGTAAGTTAAGCACGACCAGCTCCAGTTCACAGACCAGGGCCTAGGGAGGCATCAGGGCTGCTCTGGGATTTCGTAGAGCTTTCCCAAGCTGCGGCTTCAGCCTGGGTGTCCTCCCCTGCACCGCTGCGGCCGCGCAGGCAGCGAGCGGTGCTGTGGCGGGGGCTGCTGCTCCCGTCCCTGCTGCTTTCAGGGTTCATCCTGTAAATCCGCTCGCGCTGGGGGTGCTCGTGCTGGAAAACGGCTGCTGGGATCTGCGCGTGTGAAGGTCCTCCAGGCCGTGGTCCCTCCAGGCGGGGCTTTAGGTGCTACAACAGCTTTTCTGGTGACTGGAACGGACTCTGAGTGTCCCAGAGGACCAGGCTGGGGGATGAAGGGAATTGCTGGGGGTTGGGGGTTGTTTTGGTTCAAAGGGGCATTTCCAACATTTCTGTCCTGAGCTTCCCCCTGCCCCATCGCTTAGCTCTGTTTAAACCGAGCGCAGATCCAAAAATCATGTGGTTTAAATTTGAGACATTCAGATGTTGGCTTCCCCAGCCCATCCCTCGCCTGAAGGAGCAGCCCGGGACGACGGGGGGAACCACCCAGCCCCACGTCCGCTCGAGCTCCATCAGCGCAGGCTGCACTCGCTGATGCACCAGAGCCCCAGTGCAGCCACCTCGGCACCCCCTTAGCTCCAGGGAAGCTCTAATGTGGCTACAAGAGCCTCTGTTAGCGAAGCAGCCAGAATGAAGGCTGTAAATCTCATCTGTGCAGCTTTCCAGGGGCTTCTCGGAACCGCTCTTTTCTGTTGACATCAAGACTGGCCAAAAAGCAGAATTTCCACCCCTGGGAAATGCTAGTGTTTTATATGTGGCTTTTCCCCTAAACTGAGGCAAAAAGTGCAAAGCGTAGAGTTTCTGTCTGCGTAATCTATTCCAAAACACCTAGTTCTGATCTTGCCCAAATGTTGTATGTTGTCAGTTACAATGCTCCCACAAAATGCTGTGACTATACTGAATGCGCAGGCAATTCCCTTCCAAAGCTGTTGATGAACTCGGTGTCTTCTCCCCAAACATTTCCACCAAGTCAGGGGTTTCCAGCACCGCATTTCCCAACGGAATCTGGTACCAGACGACCTGGCTTGGGCAGCTACAGAAGCTGAAAACCTTCTGCCTTCCCCAACCTGTGGCTCAGGCTGTTGCTGCACCAAAGGGCACAGAGGGTCTCGAGCGGCCACCTACTCCTTTGCAGAGCCGTGTCCTGACTTTTATATCCCACAGCCCAACAGGCCTTGGGAAGCAGCTCGCGCTGCTCTGCTCTCGCAGACCCCTTGCTCAGCGCAGCAGAGCGCAGCCAGAGACCGAGGTTCTGCGATGAGATATCGTCGGCTCGGGGGCTGCTCAGTTTCCCCAGTAAATCAGCCCCTAATGGCTGATTCTCCTAACAGCGCTGATAATCGCGATCGTCGCCCTCGCACACGCTCACCATTTGCAAGATCGTAAAGTTCAGAGATCATAAATTCTTAGGGAAAGAGCTGTGCCCGCTTCTGCCTCTGCCCTGCAGCTTGAACACAACCACGCTATTATGAAGATTAATAATTCAGGCAAATATATTTGGATTTTGCAGCGAGCAAAACGCAGTTAGCCTCAGGAACAGGATTCGCTAAACAAAACTGATTCACGCTTGCCAAGCAGATGCTTAAAAATAAATCTGGTTGGAAATGAATAGACATTTTGTCATAAAGGTTTGAAAGGGCAGGACATAGATCAATTTTTGGACCCAAAAAGCATCCTTTTGCTTTCCGAGGAGACTTGCCAAGGCTCGTGGAGCAGCTCGATGGGTGTTTTGAGAGGTGGCGCAGGGAGCAGGAGCGGCCCCGCGGGAACAGCTCACCCTGGAAATCACCCACGGAGCCGCATCGATGGCGACCTGAGTGCCGTACGCTGGAGCAGGTGGCAAGGAAACCAGATGCATATTTATTCCCTTCACCTGACAGTTCAGTAATTGTCATTCTTTTTTTTTTTTTTTCCTGATGGAGCTTGCATGAAGATTAGCAGGAAAATGCCTACACGTGTCTTTCTTAAAACGGTTCTCCAACAAGAACCAAGATGTCCTGCAACAACGGAGATCTCAGAAATATTCAGTGCTTGAAATTTAAACATCATTTCTTTTCTCCATTTCAACTACAACCTCCTCTATAACCTCCTTTCCCCTCTCCAGTGGGGATTTTACAGGTGCTGTTTAAAAGTGAGCAGAAAAACATCTCAAGAAAAAAGTTTCAGGTGAGACACTAGATCCCTGAGCTGGGAAGGATTCCAAGGAAGATCTTGGATTTCATTGTTTAAAGAAAGGGGCAGGAAGCAAAGGAAAACGGGCACATGCTGGGGAGCTGCTGTGGCTGCCGGCGCTCATCCTTCGCGCCGAGGACTTGGTGTCTGGTTCAAGCAGCAAGTGCTCCAAGTTGCTTCAACTCCAATAGGTTCTAGCAGCGTTTATCGGCAACGCTGTGTGTTTAATGTCAGAGTGTTACGAGGGCACATTCCTGAACTGCAGCCCGAAAGATAAGGGATTGATTTTCGAGGCTCTGTGTTTGCTGTTTTAAATTTGCACGCTGGCATCTCCGTCCGAGGAGTGACCAAGGGGCGAGTCTGGCCGGGGGCTCGAGGCGCAGCCCTTTCTGCTGCACCGGCCCCGCCGGAGACGCAGGATGTGATTGCAGGACAGCCCGTAGGCACAGAGCCGATTGCAAAAGAGGAAAACAAATTCCAAATATTTGTAAGTCATAATTGCATCTCGGACTTGGAGCTGGAGCCAGCAGAGGCTGAGTCACCCGAGCAGTCCCCGAGCGCGGCGCTCTCCGGGCGCTCTCCCCACCGGAGCAGCTCCCTGGCACTTCCCGGGCTGCCGGGCGGTTCCAGTTGGGCACGAGGGAGAGGAGCTTGTGTTTGTCCCTTGTCCCTTGTCCCTTGGGGCACGTGCAGCCCGGCACATGAGCAGGGCCTGGGGTCCCACCGCACAGCCCAGCACTGCGCTGAGCCCAACGGAGCCGGCGCTTGCAGGGCCCACCGAGGAGACAGGGATGGACTTTTCCAGCCAAACTGGGCTCCTAGGGGCCTTATCAGCCGAGCGGCAACTCCCAGGGCAGGGCCGCGTGCCGGGGCCGCGGGGGACGGATCTGTGCTGGGCACGGCTCCTTGTTCTGGTGACTCACGGCTTCGCTGGCCTTCCGCCGTGTCATGGGAAATAGTTCTTTAATAACTTGAAAAGAACAAGAGGGGAAAAAAAGAAAAAGCGCCGCCACGTCGGGCTCCGTCGAGCTGTGCAGGCTGCTCCTGCAGTGCCAGCTGCAGCACACGGGTGCCGTCAGGTCACCCCGGCTCTTCCCGCGGGATGAAGCGGTGCTGGGTTTGCTGCGACGCTCTGCCCAGCGAGTCCCCTGGCATCGACACCTTCGGGCTCACGAGCGCCACAGTCCTGAGGACACGTGGTGGGCGAGCAGGGTGCCCAGGTGCCACCGCCCCCATGCCGAGCCCTGCGGAGGGGGCGCCGCTCTGCTCCAGGGGGAGCACCGGGCGCTCTGCCTGGCCGCGGAGGCTGCTCCGGATCTCACCGGGGGCGGGTAGCAGGGCGCGTGTCTCGGCAAGCCACGGCGCAGCCGTCTCCGTGCTCTGCTCCCCCGCAGCCCGCGGCGCCTCTGCTCCCGCAGGGCACGAGGCCTTGGTGCTGCCCAGCGCGAGGGCCCTTCCCGGGCACCCCGGCCGGGCGGCGCTCAGCCGCGTTACCCCAGGAGGATCCCAGTCCCCCTGCAGAGGGGTTTGCCCACAGAGGCCGGGACAGGGTCCATTCCCGGTTTTTCTTCCACGCTGAAGCCTGGAGCACCCAGCATGTGGATTTTCCCCTTGCTGGTTCTGCCCAGGGTCCGGGCCGAGGTGACAGCGCCCAGACGCACGCGCCGGCTTGTGACCGCTCTGCTCCCGGCCAGTCGCGCGCGTTTCCAGCGCTTAATACCGAGGAACAGAGAGCGGCCCCAGCGCAACCGGTCCTGAAGGCGCTTCTCGATTCTGCCCTCGCTTGGGGCTTCCGGGCGGTGCAGCCGCCCGGGGCAGTCCCGGCCCCCCGCTCCACGCAGCCCTGCGGAGCGCGGGCTTCTCCCTTAAAAAACACACACACAAAAAAAAAAAAAAAAAAAGAAAGAAAGAA
>JAWLRI010000086.1:3910065-3927565 GCA_034781795.1 Crypturellus tataupa
CTGAAGAGGCTAAAGTTGGCCCTCCTGAAGTCCATGGTTGCAAGGCTACTTACAGCCCTGCCTCCTCCTCGTTGGATCCTGAACTGCACCAACTCATGGTCACTGCAGCCAAGGCTATCCCCCACCCTCACGTCTCCGACAAGTCCCTCTCTGTTTGATAACACAAGGTCCAGTAGCCCACCTCTCCTCGTCGGCTCAACAACCTGCGTCAGAAAGTTATCGTCGACAACTGCACCTGCATCCACATTGCCACCTGCATCCACATTGCCACCTGCATCTGCATTGCCACCTGCACCCGCATTGACTGCACCTGCATTGCCACCTGCACCTGCATTGCCACCTGCACCCTGGCACTGGCCCCCATCCCCTGCACCATGCATGCGGCGCATGCGTCGCAGCACGCGGAGCCGGGATTGCTGCAGCGGTCGCGGTTTTACTGCGTGCGCGGGGGGCCGTCCGCGCTCACCAGATGAACATGGGGCGCCCGTCGTGGCGCGCCAGCTCGTGCAGGCACTCGAGCAGCAGCAGCAGGTCGGGCTGCGCGTCGGGCGGCACCGTCTCGAGCACGACGCGTCGCAGGAAGCCGGGGCTGTCGCAGGCGGCGCCGCCGTCGCCTCCCGCGCCCCGCGCGCCCTCACCCGCTCCGCGCCGTCACGAGCCGCGGCCACGCGGGGATCCTGCAGGCAACTGCCCGACCTTCAACGTCCGCCGATTCGCCACGCGACCCCCCTCCCTTTGTCACCGGCCGCCGCGCGGCGAATCAGCGCGCGTAGAGACTCCTCATAGCTTTACTTTCCTAAGCGAGCGCAGCGCTCTAGAGGATCCCCCGCTCTTTCCCGCCCGGATGCCATTGAGGGGAGGACCAGGCGTTGCCATGGCAGCGGGCGCCCTGGAGCGGTGCGGGCCGGGATCGGGATCGGGATCGGAATCGGGATCGGGATCGGCGGCCCCTTCCCCGGGGCCGGCGGGAGCTTCTCGTCTCCTTCCGCGTGAGCAGGAGGGGCCTGCGCGGAGACCCGGCTGCTACCTGTAGCGCGCGGCCCGCGGGAGGGGTAGACCTGCTGTCCCCGTCGTGAGGGGCCGGCGCCCACCTTTTTCTTCATCACAGTTTGCAGCGTCGCAGGCAACTTTAGCAATTCGGGAGCGTTGCTAAATGGCTACTTATTGGTTGTCCAACAGGTATTTTTATAACAATGCTGTTTCTAAACTCCGTTGCCAGGTTTAAATGCTGAGGCTTGCGCTTCGGGGCCTTCATGGAGGAGGACGATTCTAGCATTAGCCAGGATTCCCTGGCTAGCTTGACGGCCGGCGATGTGCTCATTCACTCCACCAGCCTCCACAAGAAGCAGCCCGTGGATAGTGCGTCGGGAGCCGGGGGCTGTGTTCAGAAAGTCAAGATTTCCGTAAAGAAGCTCCGTGAAGTTGTCCCTCGCAGCCAAACCTCAGATGCAGCCCCGGCTAGAGGGGAAACCCCGCCTGTTCCTCCAGCCTTGCCAGCAAACAGGGCATTATGTGGTAGTTTAACTGGGGTTTCCCCCTGCAGTACTGCCCCAGGTATGTGATATTGAGATTAGATTTGAGGTAAAATCATTGTGTCTTGTTTCCAATCATGCAATAGTTTTACAATTTAGGAAGTGACCTTTGCATTCTAATACCATACGTGTCGGGAATTTTGCAGAAATTTGTTTTCCAACTTTCCCCTAATCATGGATCTATCTTGTTCTCCATATGGAGGGTCCCATGGTCATGGGCTACATCAACAGAAATCCATCAGTCTTTAGAATTCTTGGAGGGGGATTTTTGTGTCTGCATTTCTTTTTGTTCTTGTTCATTTATTTTATCAAAGGATCAAACAGCTTTTTAAGACATTGTTTTCATAACATTTGTGAGGATCAGATTGATGACTGTGGTTGATGGTCGTTATATTTAGATTTGCAAAGATACAAAGAGAGAAAAGATTAAATTAGGCAAGGTACACTGCAACTACATTAAACACAATTATGACTGCAGTAATATTGCTTTTATTTTAGGAGTCCAGATTACCGAAGGACATCCAGAACATCAGCTCTCATTTGAAAATTCTACAGAGGCTAAGTTTTTATCACAAATGGTAGGAAAAGTTGCTTCCTACAATCCTAGACTGAGAGAACCGTGCTTATGTCAGGAAGTTACACACACTACTTCTGTAGAAGAGCAGCAATCTGTTTCTCTTTGGTAGCAAACTGAGTATTTGGTTCTGCTTCTGCAAAATAACTGTGAAGATACTTGCTTTCAGGAATTGCTCTGAGTGTTATATAGACTTTGATTGTATGTGGTTTCCTATTCAAGAAAATTTGTCTCTGTCTTTTCAGTTCTGTGGTCGCTGGCATGTGTGAATGATGCTGGATTCTCTAAGGGTGGTTATATCTATTAACTTAAATGCATGAAATTCTGCTTCTTTGTCAGTAAAAGAGGAAAATACACTTCTTAAGAAGTATTTGAAATTCATATTTTGAATATGTACTGCGATTTTTACTTTATGTCCTCAAATACCATGTTAGTTCTTGACTAGAAAGTCTAGATGGTTTTACAGTGGAGATAAGTCTTTGCATGTCTTGTGATACTGCAGTGTTTTCAGCAATTCTGTCTGCATGTTTTTCTGCTTTTCTTCTGAAGGATTATTCTAAAGAAGTTGCAATACAAGTTCCTTCACTGTTGGAAGAGAGTAGAAGACATGAAAGTAAGACACATTTATGTACTTCTGACTGGTTAGAGAAAAGGAAACCATTTAATACTCTCCCATTTAAGACTAAGAGGAAATTGCTTTCCTCCTAACCATTTATAGAGGCAGCAGCTATCTGGCTGATCAACCTCTTGGGTACTAACTGCCTTGGCAGTGGTGAAACTGAATCCTCCACAGTTTTTATTCTGATCTCTGCCCATTGAACAGTGGAGGCGGGAGGGACTGCAAACTTTTTATTTATTTCAAGTTAGAATTTGCAGAATTTTTGAATGGACTTCCTGAGTTGCAGTTATTATTTCTGTAGCAATTTTTCCCAAGTTTTCAGAGGATAAGATGCAGTTATTGTCATAATCAGAGGATACAAGAATGCCTGCTTTTTGTAGTAACACTCAATATTAGATAAAATTGTGTTAACTGCTTGTCTTATTTTCAAATCTGCTAATTTGTGAAGGAAACAATTCGATATTTAAAGTAGAAAATGTCTTTTCTGGCAACAGATTTTTTTTTTGTAGCAGAAATTTACATCTTACTGAAATCACATTTTAACCTCTAAATCAAGATTGAATATTAGGCTGATAGCCTAGCATATTTGATATCCTTTCCCACAGATGATGTGTTCATTTCTCAGTATGCTGCTGGCCAGAAAGAGGCTCTGCTAGTGGCATTAAAACAAAAGTAAGTGTGTGTTTTTGATATTCTCAGCTAATGTGCTTTTGTAGCTATGGTAGATACTTCTGCAGTTTCTTTCAAAATTCATAGCTGATAAGGTGAAAATATTTCTTATTGTCCTCTGCTCTTTTTTGACTATGACTTTTGACTTTTCAGTTTATTTATCATTAAAATTTACTGGAATATCTTGTTTATTCTGCGTCTTTTTAAACTACATGAATTAATATTTTCGTGATACAAAATTTGATCAGTATTTCCTCTGATAAATAACTTATTTAGTGCCAAATGCATGTGATATTTTTAAAGACTAATGAGACATGCAATCTATCCACAGGATGGAAATCTTGCAAATCAAATGTTATTTAGTAGCACTTAGGTACTAATACATTGAACTCTGTATTAAAACGTAATATAGAAATAACACTAGAAATGTAACTTTCAGAAATCTCTAGTATTATACTAAAAGATGAAAGTTTTTTTTTTTTTTGAAAAGGTGATACAAGTGGGAGATCAATTTCTTGGAGGGGGATTTGAACAAAACAGCGATATTTACAAAAGCTTGTTTGTATTTGTAGAACCCAAAATAATCCTGGACTTAAGGAGGTGAAGGTACAGCTCTTAGGAAATTCCTCCACAGAAAAACAGGAAAGTGGTCAAAATACTGGGCCAGCACACAAGGAAGCTGATTCCACTACAACCATCGCAGCAGCAACTGCAGCTGCCATTGCTACTACAGCTCCACTTCTTAAAGTGAGTAATCTGCCCCTGCATGAGTCATTTGCGATAATTTAGTTTTGGCCACTTAAAATCGTATACGGTTTAAGCAAGGAGATAACCTAATACTGCATCTTCTGGCTGAACTTCAGAAGAGATCATTCAGTTTCATGTGGAAAGAATATCACATCTGATTCAGAGGATTTCTGCAAAACAAGAATTTCTAAATGGTATTTCAAAAAGATGAGAAGATCAGTTGTCTCCTGGTAGTTTGTTTAAATATAGCGTTAATTTACTGGCTTCTGCAAGCTGACTGCGAGTTTTGTGCTGGCTTAAACCAGAGGTTCCTATTTCAAATGGAACTGAATGTGTCCACTAACTTTTTCTGTTAGTGATCAAAAAATTTACTGACCATTACACCAGAGAGAATGGTGGGGTCTCAGTGGGGTTTGACTGGTCATAGACACAGAACGTCTGGTTTGTCTTTTAGTAGAGTTTCATAATATTGCTAAGAGTACAGAAATTAGGGCTCTTACTTTATTTGTGTCTTTTTTTGTAAGAAAATCATCCAGTGATGATAGCAAAGGTATTTTGGAAATAGAGGTGGTGTTCATATCAATTTACTCTTCATGCCTGCATCTCCAGGAAGGTCTTTTTTGCTTTCTTTCCCCCACCCCCTTTATTATTTCTTTACTTATTGTTCTCCAGGTTCAAAATGATTTGGAAGCAAAAGTTAGCACAGTTTCAGCATTAATTGATAAACTACAGGAGACAGATAAACAGCTACAACGTGTGGCTGAACAGCAAACAAATACAAAGACTCAAAACGAGAAGCTCCACTGTCATGAAAGAGTCAGTGAGCTTGAAAAACAAATGAATTCTTTCCTGGCACAGCGGATTGAGCATTTGGAAAAATTACAGCAGCAGCAAATGAATATTCAGGTATCTACTTAAATATGCAGAAGCCTTTTGCTTAATAGTTTCTGTTTCTCAGTATTAATGTAATATTTCTTGTTAATTTTGATATGTCAATATGCTCAAGATGAACTTTCAAGTCTCTTCTTACTCTGAATAGTTAAAAAAACCCCCGTGTATAGATATATATTCCGCATTTTTTTTCTTTAGTTTTAGAGAGAAAGAATGATCTGGTGCTCAATACATGAACATAGAACTTCCTTGGGAAAAACTTAATTTCTAGTTTTGTCACAGGTTCCTGTTGCTATCCCTCCTCCCTCTAGTCATTTTGTGTCTGTAGAAAGAACATACAAAAACTGAGAGAGAAGTTAATTTATTCTAAAAAAATTGTTTATTTTTTGATCATTCAAAAAAAATCAAGTTAACTGTCAATCTTTCAGACAAAATTTATTAAAAAGTGTGCTCTCTGTAGTCCTTATTTTAAGAAAGGAATAATATTGTGTGTATTGTAAATGACTCACTTTCAATCAAGTAGCAGTATCAGAATCTGGTTAATAGGATTTTTATGGCATGTATTCATGCTTAGTTTTGCTTGGGTTATTAATGCATATACCAAAATAATTCGTAACCGGATCTCTTAGTCTCATCTCATTAGCTCTGCAGTCAGCCGGGGTGGCTTACAGCAGCTTCACGTGCCTCCTTCCAGTCTCATGACAAAACAATTTGAGAAGCCAGAACAGCATTTGCTTCATCACCCTGTACCTTCATATCAGATGGATTCATTTCCGGCTGGTGGTCCACCTGCCCAAGGTGAAAACACATTGAAATATCTTATTTTCAGTGCTAGTTCTACATTAATTTCAATTAATACATCATAGTAGTAATGTGCATTAAACCTTTATGTGTAGTAGTAAACACTCCTATTTTTTAATAGGCTGTTTGTACCATTTATCCTGAAAATATGCAAGTTTAAATTAAAGCAATAGTTTGTTCTTTTCTAACTATGTGGTCTGCACCAATTTGATTCAGTTTGAGAGACTGGGACTTCTGTAGTACAATGCCCCTTTTTTTTTTTTCATTTCATAATCAACTCAGTGTAGACATTTCTTCCTGTCTATTTTTGTATTTGTTTTGTAATGTTTTGCATTTCTGTAAGAATTTCATAGTACTGGCATTTTTTCCTAGTTTTTTTCCTGTGAAAAATATTAACATTTACATTACATTTTTTTCTCCCCCTCTCTGAAGCATATTCAAGTGAATTTCAAAACTATGGGGTTCATACACAGAAGTCTTCCCTAAAGACACCAGTTCCTCGGAGGTGTGCCCCAGAACCTGTATCAAAAAATGTGAAAATCTCAAAGAGAGAAAACCCTATAATGGAAAAGAAAAATATTCCCAAGTCCACATATGACGGTATTTTCAGTTTCTGTCCTCCAGAACCTGAGTTTACTCTGTCTGGTCTTCAGTTCTTCTGAGCCACTGGCTTGTCTGAATCTATGCACATAAGAGCAGAATTTTTGAAAGTGTTTGGGAAAGGTTACTTTTGGAGACAATTGGATTACTCTTAACTGCAAACTTTATGACACTAATGATCTAGTCTATAGACTCTGAACAGAATTTCTTACTTTGATTTTAAGGTTAAAAAAATATAATGAGCATTTATTGTTTAGGGAATATTACCGAAAAATGTTTCTCTGGCTCAGTTAGTTAATAAATCAGTATTCCAGTTTCATTCATCATCTTTCTTACTTTCTTAGGCAGATCAATAATCATATCGTATCATAATACGATGGAGGAAAACTAATGAGACTTATCCTTACTCAAGTAAATTTGTGTGTGTGTATGCTATTATTCCTGGTGAATACTGTCCAACTGCGAACTATCTGTAGGGGGGCGAGGGGGAATTTAAACAAGCTTAACAGTGAGTGTAAGTTTCTTTTTCCTCTTTAGGTGGGGGGAAACTTCTTGAGCATATTTTGAATTCTCAAGAAACTCCACTGAGGCAAGTTGAGTCTTCTCAGAATGCAACATTGAACAACAACAAAGTGACCTGGCATTCCAAAGCAGACAGGTAAATACCATGTAACCATTCACAACTGAGGCAGATCTTATGTTTTCATGAGGTTGGAAAAGGTGTGTTAAATATTGATGGAGTAACAGAGTCACTGGTGTGGACTCTGATGAGGAAAATACTGGGGCACATAGGGATTTCTGTGATACTTTTGCATTCCTGTCGTTCTTAAGGTAAATAAGACCAGTTGTTAAGACTAGCAGATAATAACCGTTCTCGGAGGTTAGTAGAAATCACTTGCAATGCTCTCCTTTCTTCTGAACATATTTCTTCTGTTGGAGCTGCTTTGGAAGTCATGTCAGGAAGTCAACTGTACAAGTATTGCATGAGTGGGGGAGTGCCTCCTTTAAAACCAGTGCAATCTAAGATGCCTGCTTACAGGAGCTTTATGGGAATGTTTTGTTGGGAAGCAGCAGCATCAGCCTATCAGTTTCTAAACTTTAGGTTAGAAAACTTTCTTATCCATCCACTCTTAAGCATAGTTTTCTACAGCTAATAATCTGATGTCATAATTTCACCAATATAACTTTAAAAAGTTACAGACACAGTATCTTATTTATGATAGTATGCACAAAATATTAATAACAACTCAAGTGAAAACATTTTCAAATTTAAATGTTACGCTATTACATCTGAATTTTATAGTTTAATCCTTGAAAATACAAGAAGAGAGCTTAAGGTATAAGGTGGTAAAGAGAGAAAACATAGTAACCTGTCTGTAACCTAAAACACAAAAAAAAATTTTTTTTTTTTAAATAATTAATTAATCATAGGTTTTTTTTTTTTTTTTTTTTTTTTTTTTTGATCCCCTTGCGGAGGCTTGAGAATTTTAATAAAAGAGCATTTTTTTCCTCTCAGACCTACTGCTTTGCATGCAGACTCTTTCCCTGCTTTTGAAAATTCCTTCCAAAATCCCAGTTCCATTGAGAAAACAGTGAAAAAAGCAGATGATCTACTTGAAGATCTTGGCCAATTGAGAAGAGAAATGCACAACATGCTGCAGGTAAATACTGTATTATCGGGATGACTAAGAGTGGGTAAAGAATGCTATGAAAAACTTAAGAATTTTAATATTGGTACGACCTGAATGCCACCCTGTGCCACGTGCTCCGGGTGTCCCTGCTGGAGCAGTGGGGTTGGAGTCGATCATCTCCAGATGTCCCTTCCAACCTCAGCCATGCTGTGTCATATCATTAAAAATGTTGCCCCTGCTTCTACTTCTGTAAACAGGCTGACATTTGTATATAGTTGCTTGAACTACAGTCTTACAGTAGTGAAATACTGCAGGTGGAGTTGGAACAGAAGATGGTGCTCTAATCCAAAAGAAGTGAGCACTGACATTCAGTAGGTCAAAAAAATTCATTCTGTCAAGTTAGTGATCTCATCTATCCTCATCTGCCTTTAGATAAGTTTCAAAGCCTCTGCTTTTGTCTTTTTTAGGAAGCAAATTCATGGAAATTGGACATGGACAATCTTATTAAGGTATAATTTGAATTACATACTTTTTTTTTTCATAGTGTAAAACTAAAACTATTTTGAATATTCTTGCAATGAGATAACACTGTTATAACTATTGCATGCCTGTAGTATTTTGAAAAAGTTGATGTTGAATTTAGAGTAAGTTAAGCAAAATAAGATCTAACTTGTTCTCTGACTTGTCTTTTTCAATGTTGATGAACTATCCTGTGGGAAGTCTAATACAAAGGCTGGGCAGCAAGCTGCCTTCTCAAATATGCGCTGTGAGGCCTGCCAGTACAGTTGCTGCTTAGTGCTCTCGATGTAGTTGGCAAGCCCATGTCATTTTAAGATTGTATTGAACGCATCTGCATTTTTTTATACTTTTCACAAATTGTAGATATCTTGCAGAGCCAGTATTTGTCCAAGTGCTTCCTCTAAAAATGAAGCCTACATAGAATGCAGAATGGGAAGAGGATTTTATTTTCCTTTGCATAAATGTATCAATTTATTTTGCTTCTTTTCTAGGAAACAAAACTGTTTGGGGAACTTTGGGGTTTCAGCAGGAGTGTGAGACCCACAACTGTATGGCTGCTTAATTTCTGTCCCAAGATAAAATTGTTATTTTTTATGTTGCTGTATTATTACATGTATGTATTTTTTATGAAGGTGTAGTGATACCTTCATATATTGGGTCTGGAGTTGTTAATAGACTAACAGTAATTCTGATCAGTATGTAGAAAATTGTATGATTATAATCTTAGAAAGCAAACTGTTCTGCTTCAATTTTAGTCAAAAAAACCTACTGTTGCACCTGATCTTTCTGAACCTCAACTCATTAAGACATCCATCCTTCATAAAGTTAAAGCACCAAAGTCTATGCTGCAAGATGCTGAGAGGATTTTGAGAGGAGTTCAAAACAACAAAAAAATCCTTGAAGAAAACTTGGAAGCCATTATTCGTGCAAAAGACAGTGATGCTATGTATACTTTTATTAATGCCTTGACTACAAACAGGTTAGACTATTATTCAAGGTTTTAGGTAGCAATTTTTCTTATATAAAAAATAAAAAATCAGGCATCAATTCTTGATTAAAACAGGAACTGATATGTATGGGCCACTTATTTAAATATTTGTAGCAGTGTTAGAATGATAGAAGCATGGAAGCTTTTGCAGGTGACACTGTGTAAAAAGAAAGTTAGATTTGGAAACTGGGATAAGATCTGCTTAGTGCCTTTTGGAGATTCGCAATCTTATTTCCTTTTTATCCTGGATTTTTCTGCAATTCCTACTGGTTTTCATAGAGCGAGTGCTACTCTTCCAGGAATAAATCTGTGTTTTAATACATTTAAGAAGTATTGACCTAAAATAGCCTTTTCTTCTATTTCAGCGATATGTTAGAGGAGATCCGTATCAGAAAGACTGTGGATGAGTGGATTAAGGCAATCAGCCTAGAAATCCAGGTATGGCCCCAAAAAATGAGTTCAGAATACTTGCATTTTATTTTTCACTCTAGCATGTTAAAATATGCAGATAATACGATTCTTTCTCAACCTCAAAACATGAGAAGACTGCTTTTTATTACTATTATGTAGTTTGCCATAGTAGAATGTTTACCTCTATTTTAAGAGTTCTGTTTCTTAATGAGTCACTTAATCTCTGCTGCTGGCTAACATGAGAAACAGGCCATTTCTCTGAATTTCAGAGTTATCCACAGTGTTCTTCTGATAGCCTTGAAGTTAAAAATCTCTGTTTATTACATGGTTTATTTTCAGACTGAATTGGCAAGAAATGATTCTGAACAAGTGAAATGTGATCAAAAGGCTCCAGGGATCAAGAGAACCCAGAACACTAAGGCTATGAAGAATAATAAGGAAATTAAAGCAAAAACTCAAAAAATCCAGGGGTTTTCAACACAGAAGTTTTCATCTACAGCTAAGCCACTGAAAGCAGAAGATAACATGAGAAAACCAACGTTAAGAACATATACCTCTGAAGGCTTGAAAAAGAAAGAAAAAAAGGCAGATGTGAGTTCCAAGGCAGTTGTTTTTCTTTTTTTGATAATGACTGCAGTATTTTAGATTGTGATGCTTCTGTATGTAACAGTAATAACGTTGAATGAAAATGAAATAGCTCTGTCTTGTGGATTTCTGTTGTCAGATTACCCTTGTCTTCTTGTACTGTAAATACCTAAGCTAAGTTTATAATAATGCAGTTCATTGCTGTGTTACAATTTCATTTTACACAGCATCAGTTTTTCATCTATCTTATTATGCTTATTGACACGCATATATGTCTACATGCAATATATGCTATTTATTGCACAACTTGTTAATCTTAAGTTTTTCTTGAGAATTTGCTAGAGGTAAGAATGGAAAAAGCAGGTCCAAACTAATGATATGTTTAACTATCACACAGGGAAAAACTGTAAACCATTTTTCTCTTGTGACAGGGACTTACAAATGGAAGTGCAGTGGTACAAGATGAGGAGTATTTATGCCAAGTCTATGGAAAACCAATTTACCAGGGCCATCGTAGCACGCTTAAAAAAGCACCATATCTGAGATTCAACTCTCCTTCTCCCAAGTCTAAGCCTCCAAAACCTAAAGTGATAGAACGTGTCAGAGGTAAGTAACCTTTGGTGTGAATAACTTTTTTTTTTCTTCCTCCTCTTTTCTAGAGTTTTCTATTAAGAATTCCTTGTATAAATTAAAATATTTAGCTATAGTTTACCACCTCTTCAGTGCAAAGATTAAGCAACTCCTGTGGGGAGAAGAGATGCTCTTTTTTCAAATATAATAATTATGAAAGTTTGGTTTGAAATCTGTTTGGAGTATATTTGACTTATTTTAGATTGTCAAATTCATGCTTAATTCTGAATTTAATGAACGTATTGATACATGTTTATGGAAGTGTTACGCAACTGAATTGCTAAAAGTAGCAGCATGAGCACCTGGAAGCCGAGCGTACTAGAAGGTTAACTTGGCTTTTGACAACGGTTGCTGATGTGTATTCTTCATGTCAGGTTTATCCAATTGTGTCAGTTAAGTAATTGATTCAGATGGAGTAAGGGAATCTATTAGGAGCTGAAAAATTAAGGAAGGCTGATATTTCTTTTGTCACTTTTAATGTGTGAATTGAAAAATGAAAATTGAAATTGAGGATGAGAAGATTACATCCATTAACTTGAAAATATTGAAAGACATGTTAATCAAAAGGCATTGGTTCAGTTCACTAAATGCAGGTAACTTTTGGCAGACTTAAATGCAGAGCACTTAAATGCAGAGCACAACTTTTTTCTTTTTGCTAAGGTTATTTAATTAACTGATGGAAATATTGTTTTAATTCCTTTCTTTACTGCTGTAGGTAAAGTATTACAATTAAAAGGCAATAATTTACAAAAAAGTTGTAGTTTTGTCTGCTTTGGTAAAGTAAGCAAAAGTAAGAAACCCTTATATTCTTATCTGAGGGAAGAAAGGAGGAAGACTTATTTGTGTCACTTTGTGCAGTAACACTCCTGTGAAGACTTACACTAGACTTTCTGATTTTAATGGCTTTCAACTGAGGTCAATATTTGTTTGATCCTGGTGTTTGTCCAGTGCTTAAAACACTGACTTTACCTGTCTCTGACTCTTCATATGTGACAATTGGCATTAACTCAATTGGTTCTTATGCTTTCACATTTCTGATAAATCAAATGACAGATTAATGCTTCCACATTGCACATTCCTCTTGTGAAGGCAGTATTGTTAACCTAGCTTTGTGGGCTGCTATTCTGAAAGATGCTGTTCTAGTAGAATAGGATAAGTAATAAAACTAGAAACAGATGTGAACTCATCTATCGTCAGGGTGTAAATAAAATGAAGTAAAGTTTATGAAGTGCATTTAAAAGCAGCAGGTTCTTTTTTTAAAAAAAAATCTTGCTTGTATTACACATATTTCTTTCTTTACTTTTCCCTTTATGGATTTGCACCCACAGATTTCCCCTTTCTGGCCTTGATGTGTCAGGTGATAAATGCTTTATAATTGTTGGATGGAGTTGGCCTTGAGCTTGACTTAAAAAGCCAGACTTATTAAAATGATTTTTTTTTTCTTAGAGCCGTCCATTTGAGCTAGTTTTAAATTAGTGTTAGAGTAGGGGTGTTTGTTTAAGACTGCAGTGGCCATCTGGAGAGTCTCTTTTCAGTCATTTTATAACTTTCTCAACCATTTTCTTTGCAAATAAACTGTAGTGACTAATGCTTGAGTTCTTTTGGGGAGTTGTAAAAAAAAAAATTCAACTATTCGCACTTGTAAGAGAGTGTTTCTTTAAAAAAATAGTTTTCTTGCATGATTTTGACTGAAAATGTATGTAAAATACCATTTTTCTTAAACTAAGGTTAATCAAATACTCGATTTCTACCCAATGCAAACAAACTTTGGGGGAGAGGGGGGCAAGTTTAAGCAATTAAAACGAAGTGCTGTTTGTACAGTACTTAATCATTTTTACTGTGAGAACCTTGTTTTTGCAACATAGTGGTGTTGCAGATCTTGCCAAATTCTGCTTTTACTCAAAAGTTCAGGGCAAGGGGGGACTATTAAATCACGCAGTGCAACCTCTTCTAAATCACAGGCCACTAAACTGTATCTGTTTATGCTGCTGATGAGTCCAGAAGCTTGTCTTTGACTAAAGAATAATTTGTCTGGTAACCTATGCCTTACAGAAAGGCATGTACTCATCACTTAGAGACATCAGAAATTCTGCCCTTAATTACTTCTTCCTGTGGCTAGATATCTTAGTTCAAAAGTTCAAGAGTGAACATAATGGTTTATATTTAGGAGCTGGTTTATAGTGTGTTTGGCTTTGGTTTACAGCTCTTTCAGTTACTAGGTAACTTTCTTAGCAAGATTAAAAAGCTCTCAAAGTCCTAGCTATTTTAATATTTACAGAGATTCACAACTAGAGTTGAGTAGTGTTGTCATATATGGAAGTCTTCTGCTCCTGTGTTCAGACACTGGACATTGCTCATTTTGACCACGGTGTTCTCATTGTGTTGCTTAATCCAGCATGACCTTAAAAGCTTTTTTTTTTTTTTTTTTTTTTTTTTTTTTTTTTTAGAGGAACTGTTCTCTGCATGTTATTCTGCATTCTCAAATTGAAGTTGACTTTTTTTTTTCTTGATAACCCATAATTTCCATGTTCTAAAATGCTGCTTCTTGTGTAGATTGGCTTACCCCCTGATCTGTATTGTTGTGTGCCACGTTATCAATCTTTGTTATCCCTAATTTTTATCATTCTTAGCTTCATAACTGAAGAATAGAAGTTACAAATGTGAACAGAGCTAATGTATTAATTGGCCATGAATAAATGGATGAGATGATTAGAAAGAGGGGAATAAGATGACATTTTTCAGCTGTGGGGAAAGTACTGAGTTGTTACCTGTGTGTATCCTATCCAGGTTCATTTTCCTAACACCTACAAAGTAGCAGTAGAAGCACCTCTATCTGATGATTCACAATTGTCAACTCCTTTGGGAAACCTCTCAAACAGTTTTTATCCATTTAGATAAAGGTTAATAATTTCCCTTAAGTCGTAAGTTGGCTGTAAGATGCAATCTGTAATGAAGATGTCGTGTGAATCAAGCTAGGGTTGCTTTGAGAACATTGCCTGAATTTAAATTCTGTGGCTTAATGTGTCCATAATATCCATTATTATCAAAGAACATAAATTGAATAGGAACTTTAATGCATGTACAGCAAGTGGTACAAAATTGAAAAAAATGTTCTTCTCTGCTTCAGGCAGAGGAGACATTGCTACATGCAGATTAGTTTTCAGTGGCTCTTTGAGAAGGCATTTTCAAAATTAGACCCCAAAATCAGTGCTTCCTTGGTGTAGAAGCTTTCCCTGCAGTACTGAATACACAGGTCTTTGCCTTTTATCCCTCCTTCTTTTCTTTCATAAATACCAAAACGATATGCTATTCACTTATGCTGTTGTTTTCATTTTTCTGTATTGACTGCTTCTTTTCAAACACTGTGCGAAAAGAGAATGAAGAAACTCCATGGCACAGCTATGAAGGAAAGCTCTTCTGACCAAAATGCTGTCAGTTGTTCCTCAGCTGCCCAGCCCTAGCAGTTCTGTGTCTGGTACTAGCATGGCTTTGATTTTGGTGCTGAACCAGGTGGTGAAAATCTACTTATTATCCTGCCTGTCATATGAAGTCTCCTTGTCTCAGTCATTCACTTGGCAAAATACATGAATGGTTCGTTAGGAATTTGGTGTAGATTTTTTTCTTAACTGTTCAACTGCACTTTTCAAGTTACCCTATTGCTTTGCCCTTTCATTCCTATGCACTTATTTGTGTGCTGATACACACATACACACACACAAAAAGAATAATTTCAACTTCTTCACTGCTGTCACAAATGAGAAACGCAGCTTACCACTCTTGAATTCCTTCCTCCCTGCCTGTCTCAACAATTTTTCTATTCCACGGCAGAAATTGATAACTTTCAGTCTAACAGCTCATTTGGTGCCTCTGATATTGCTGTGTTTGTACATGCACTGATGATGTGTGATTTATCTCGCCCTTGTTTCAGGTACAAAGGTAAAGTCAGCAAGAACACAAACATGTTCTCACACACAGAAGGTAGTAACCAGCCCTAAGAAGCAGCATCCTTTACCTGCACCTCTGCAAGAGAAGCAGTATCTCTTCAGTCCAAGCAGAGACATGCCTGCCGACTGCGGACCGCTTGAAGGACACCTAATTCCTATGGCTATTCCCCTAGGTAGGAGCAAATAACCTGTGAGTTCTATAATATTAATACCTCCTCCTATCTGCTATAGGGCTTGTATATCAGTCACGTTAAGGAAAGTTTAGTTATTGTGCTGATTTTTAAAGAAAATAGATATACAGAATGAAGAGCCTCAAAATGTGAGGAATACTCTATCAATCATAATGATATTTTGAATGTATTTAAAAGTGAGAGAGGAAAAGTGTGGTAAGGTAACTTTCTAGCAAGGAAGATAGTGTAGTAGTTCTTTTCAGCAGCAGGTGTCACTGTCCTCAAACTGCTTCAGAATTGATTCTGAATTTGGAAAAGGTCAGTGTTTCAAATCCTTGTTAGGAAAACTTTAGGTCTATCTGGTGAAATACTAGGCTCTAGCATAATAGGTAGCAGAGGACTCTTCGATTTGCTCTCTGATTGTAAAAGAGATCTCAGTCTGTCCTATGTGAAACCCAGATACCCAGAATTGGATGTTAATTATTTTTTCTTTTACTGACTTTTTTGGTTTTTTTTAAGGATTTATGGTCTTGTTTGGTTGGTTTTTCCTTAACTTTCCGTAGGTCAAACGCAGATAAGTGATGTCTCACTGCAGCCTGCTGGAGTAGTGATAGGCAAACCACACCCTGTTACAGTTACAGCCTCTCTCCCTCCAGTGCCTCCAAAGCCATCAATTCAGACAAAAAAAGCAAATATAGCTGTGATAGAGATGAGATCAGAGAAAAAGGATCCACCACAACTGTCTGTACAAGTATGTATTGAGTGATGACTTGTTTATATGTAAAAGCTAACTACAGGCACAGGCACATCCATCAGCCACTTGCTTTGACATTATAAATGTTTTTTTTCTGCAAGCATTAAAAACATAGGACACGGAGTGACCAAAAAATTATTGTGCTCTGCTGATGTTTTTGTTCATACTTTAACAATATTTTTTACTATTTAACCAAAATAATTATTTTTCCTGCAAGTCAACTATGCAAGTTATTTGTAAAATAGTCCTGTATCATTTTATATTCCACACTTTCTTGTTTTTAAGGGAGATTTTCAAGCCAGAACAAACTTGAAATTGAAAAGTATTAATATAAATATCCTTTTTCTTAGCTGAATGCTTTGGCCTTTAAGATTTCTTTTTCAGGTATGATATTAATCCCAAGAATTTCACTCCTGATTAATCAACCGTTTAAGTTCTATCTAGTTTTTGTTATATTAAGTCTGTTGTCAAGGAGTTCAATGTTCCTTTCGGTGTTTTGAATTCAAATTGTTGCAAATATTCACACTCCTACATACACTTTCTAGATATAAATCATTTATAGGACTCCAACTTAAGTAGAAGCAGAGCGTGTGGTTCATTCCCTTGCTGCATCACTGTATTTTACCCATGTCCTTTTTTATATTATTTCAACCAGTTAGTTCTTAATTGACTTCTTTTTCCCCCCAAAACTTAAACTAGTGTTTAAAACTTTGTACATTGTGCAGCTGTACTTCAAGAAACAATTTTTTGATGTTATAGTGGACATGCCTATGTTAATAGCTGTATTGTACAACCATCATCCCTTATTTTCATCCTAACACGTGTATGACAAAATAAGGTCAGTAACCAACCTACACAGTAACTTATAGACATACATATTATAAATACAATCAAACACATGGTCAAATTAATTCATATTAATAGAATTAGTGTATCTGTTATATAAGTGGCTAACCATATATTTGCATGCCAGACAGAATATCTGGTAGTTAGCAACCTGCTATACTTAGAAATCAGTATGTTAATCAGAGTGGTTAAAGAACAGGAGAAATGAGGCTCCAGGAAAAAAGGGGAGAATATTCCTCTGGGGTTATTTTTTGTATATTATGGTGTTCTTTTTCAGAATCGCAGTGTTATCAGATGCGGGTATGAGAAAAGGGGATTTGCTGAAGAGTTTAGTGACTCAATAGCAAATAAAGAAGAGAATATAGAAAGTTCACTAATAGTACCTGCACTAAAGCAGATTTTTTGTTTGTTTATTTTTTTTCTGCCTTAGGTGTTACCAAATGTAGATATCGACAGTATTTCAAGTGGCAGTGTGAGTGTAAACCATGAACTTTCAGGCTCAGAAACAGCATTTCCTCCTGTCAATGCAGTAATACAGGTATCGATTGATCTAAAAGAATCGAAATCTGTTAAAAATAAGAAAATTTGT
>JAWLRI010000086.1:3932565-3997210 GCA_034781795.1 Crypturellus tataupa
AAAAAGGGAGGAGGATCATTGGAAACAGTCAAACATTGTTAATGCACACAGGAAAAACTTTCATAGATTTTAGGAATAGCACTTTAGGGTTAGATTCAAAGGATCTCTGGGGATCTTGAGAGCTGATTGCCAAGAAATTCCTTCTACCTTCTCAGCAATTGAAGTTAGTGAAAGAGTTAACATACATGTGTAGATTATTAATGTCTAAGCTTCAATGATAATTTATTTATTAGAGCTTTGACTGACTGCATATTCATTAACTTTTGGGAATATGCCTTTTCAGACTGGAGGGTGTTTTTAAAAAAATAATTTTTACCTTTCCTCAACAAATGACTACAGTAAGATTCTTAAGCTTTACCTTTGTTTTTTTTTTTTTTTTTTAAAGGGCAAGTTTCTGAGATATATATTTCAAGAGACCTCAATTATGTCATAAGTAAATTTCTCAAGTATTAGAATTGCGATTGGCTCCCTGCCCTATGCAGTGCAGGCAGGAAACATAAGCCAAATCATGTTTCACTTAGCAGTTCCTATAATCCCCTACCTCTGCAGATTTATGATTTGCTAGGTTTAGAACTGTGTCTATTAACTACAACATAATAACAAGGGAGAATGTGGCTTGTGTGCTGTGACACATCTATAACTGCTTCCCAAAGGAAAAAATCTAAAGGTTGCCGCAATGACATTATCTTACAAAAATGTACTATAATTTAATTTACTTCTCATTTATTAGGATCAGGAAGAAGAGAGTGATGAAATTCCAGAATTCTGTGAGCCTCTCCTGGAGCTTGATGGACAATTTAAAGTTGCCTCTCCAAAATACAACGGTCCTTTGTATCCTCCAGTGTCTTCTGCTCCTCAGCAGTCTTCGGATGTTTTGGATGAACTCATTCAAAGGAGAGAAACTATAGAAAACAGGTTGATACATTGGTGAGTTGCAGTGTGAGTGGCAGTTATGAAAAGAAAGAGTACAAATATGGAAGAAAGAATGAGTCCATAAGAATAAACATCCCTTTCTTCATCCCTTCCTTTTCACCTTTCCTTTGGGCTTCCATGTTTTTTCCTTTGTGTCAGAAATGCTGCATTAAGGTATCTTGGTGCTTGCTGATTGTTATGAAAATTTTATTTTGCTAGGGTGGAACAAGAGATAATGGCAAAAATTATCAGTGGGATGTATCCAGTTCAGAAAGAAGTACTGCCCAGTGTAAGCACATCAGAAAGTGAAGACAATGAGACTGTGACCTCTGATATTGGTAAGTTGGGGTTATTGTTTGCAGTTGCTTTTTCCCCTCAAAGTGGTGATAGAATTTTATAAAATTTACTCTAATTTTTAAAAGTTGCATCAATAGCTGTTTCCTGAGCCTAACTAGAAAGCATGTGAACTAGCAAAGAACTATTGCACACAAAAACTCATGCTTTAATTGATGTTGAGTCAGAGCACAAATGAAAAAAGCCTGTAAAATACCTTTTCTAAATGAGAAAAGATGAACACAAAATACATTGCTTTGGCCAACCTGTTCGTTTGCCATGTAAATCAGGTTTGGTTGAGCATGGCATTTTGCTGAATCTAT
The DNA here is from genome assembly GCA_034781795.1 of Crypturellus tataupa. Taxonomy (NCBI): domain Eukaryota; kingdom Metazoa; phylum Chordata; class Aves; order Tinamiformes; family Tinamidae; genus Crypturellus; species Crypturellus tataupa. The sequence continues at coordinate 3,934,134 of JAWLRI010000086.1, forward strand.
AACATTTGTTTGTCTTGATTTTTGACAAATCTATTAATAAAAGAATCTCCTTTATTCCAAAAAAGGAGCCAAGTACATTTCTCATATGATGTCATTATCCTTCACTGGCTGCTTCTACAGTCTTGATTAGTTTTTACTGTAGTTTCTGTATCTGTAAAAAACGTGCTGCAGTAAAATACCGATGTTTTAAGAAGTGAGACCTACACGTGTGCTTTGTGTTTCTTCACTTACAGTGGAAGTTGCAGGTGGTGGAGGATTTCAGCTCTTTGTCAATGCTGGTGTGCCAGTGAACTCAGAAGTGATTAGCCAGTTTGTGAATGAAGCTCTCAGTGAGACAATTGCCACCATGCTGGGTGACAGGCAGGCAGCTCCCGCTACAACTGCTGTTCCAAGTACTGCAATTGTGCTGGTAAGAGTCCCTTTTATGTAAGGTTTGCTGCTGAAGTTCTAAAAGAGAAGTCCTTGATAGCATGGCACTGCTATCTGGAAATCTGCTAGACTGGAAAACGAATGGGCCCAATTTGCTCCATTTATTCCCCCATTAAACCCCATCAGGCATGAAGCTTAAACTTACTTCACTCAGAAAATATGAATTCTTTTGTATTCCCTTTAACATGCTCTATTTTTATTTATTTATTTTAAGAGCTGAGCACAAAACCGACTTTTAAGAAAAAAAATGTAGTGCTGGATTTCATGTTGTCAAGAGAGAACTATGTTATTTTCGGCAAAGTATATTTTTTCGCAAAGTTGCAAGAGTGAAGAATAGAGTTTTGCTTGAGAACAGTATTATTTTTGGCCCTACAGGTCGGTAGACATTCTGTAGCATTGGCAAAGACAAATATTAATTCTTACTGCGTTTTGAATTCAGTGGTTTCCAGCAAATGCTTAAATGATTAGAGCTTTCTGTAAGACAGAGGATTTTTTTTCTGTCCATTTTCATAATCAATTCCCAGCTATCTCTTATAGCAACATGATGCTGTAACAGTCCAGTGTTCTCCGTTGTATAATATCTTTTGAGACAATTCTGTAAAAGGCAGTGCTTAGAAATTATTTTTAATAATTATCAGAATTATTTAAAGGTCCGGTGAAAAGTGAGGGCAGTTCTAATCCCGTGCAGTGCACGAGCACGAAGTGCCACCTCTTGCCAGCTGTAAATGAGATTATTCTGCAGGGAGGCAGAGGGGTTTTACTGCTGTAGCCTAACACAGCCATCCTGTGCCGAAAAGCTCTTCTCCACTCAGTTACACATTAAGTGGGATGGGATGTTAAGAAGGGCTGTTCTTCAGAGCTTGTTCTTCTAACACTAAGACCCTCTTGTAATTACTGTTCTAAATTTATTCATGGCGCTTTTCAGCCTTCTTTTTCCTGTACTTTCATTGTCCTTCAGCTGTGGTGGTTGTTTTTTCCCTGTTGTATTTATGCATTTGTGTACTTGTTGCAATTAGTTGTGTCCTTCTTGGGCTTTGTTTGACTAGGTAAAATAAAGCATCTGTATGCCAACCCTCAGCTCTTCCTGTTGGGCTCTGCTTTTATGTGTTCCAGCTTAGATTGGTCTTGGCTGTGGAGTCAGTCATGCAGTTATGTGTGAACTGCTAATTGGGTTAGCATGTTCCACTTCCTAGCCAGGTCATTAATAAAAATCAACAGTCTGAGGACTTAGTCTGAGAAATGAACATGGGAGTGTTTCTTTAGCATTTGTTTAATTTTCTTTATGGAAAGTCAGAAGACAGGCTGGAAAAATTCTTGAAGTTGTTTAGTCCATCCTATTCCCCTATAGCAGGCTGAACAAGAACCATCATATTTTCTTGTTAAAAAGATCCTTGTCACTGTGTTTTGCCCAAGACATATTGCCTGTTTTCATGCCTTTTTTAATGCTTTGCTGTGTTGGCTTGTTCATTATCTTCTTTTTTAGATGGTTCTCTTAAAAGTATTGCACTGACTCTGTTTTGCCCATGTCGGGAAATATTATTTTTACTTAGCATTAAAATTCTTTGTTAAATGAGCATTTATTTAATAAAGCATCAAAAAGCTGTATTAAAATCCATGCAATACTTATCTACTGTGGTTTTTTTTTTAGCTTCTTAATTTTGTGCAAGGCAATCCATTTTGCCTAGTGCAATTTTATATTTAGATAGAGGATTTACAACGGTGAAACACATCTAAGTAAAGGTTGTTTTTTTTGTGATTGATAGCCTGCCTGTGTCTCTGTGTCTCTTGTATGTCTATTTTTTCCTCTCCTTTTCCTTTGACTAACTGTGGATATACTTGGAAGATAGGAGGTTTGGACTGAGATAATAACTGCAATTGTGATTCCTTCAGGAACCTCTTCTGCCTACTCCATTGCCAACACCCCAGGCTACACCACCTCAAACACCACCTTCAGAAAAAGAGCTGCCTCCAGTCAAAACTCCAGAGTCTTCTCCCTCTGTTACTGAAATGAGCAGTGATGTTCATGAGCGAGACAAAATGAAAGAAACAGGTAGTGAAAATAATTGAACTTGAGAAAGGGCAAATATGCTTTAATCTGCTGCTTTTAATTTTCTTCTTCAAAGGCCTGTTCTCAGGATAAACATTCTTGAGGCTATAATTCAAATAGGGGCTTACGTGGTATAAAAATTATGAGCTAATTTGTATAAAAGGCAAACATCTATTTGATAAGAATTCTATTATCAAACTTAATGCACATTGCTACTGTCTGTGTGATTCCACTCCACATACTTTTTCACATCAGAAAAATACGGCTTTTGCTATTTCCTGTGTTCCTAATGTTAATTAAACCACATTTGCATTCCCCAAGTAAAGCAACTTAGTTTCTAAAGTGCCAAGCAGACTCCCTTATTCCAGACAGTAAAGAGCTGAGGTGTTTCTAGCTCCTTCAGATGCTAGCATTGTGGTATAAAGTGTCTAGTTTTAATCTAGTCTCATCTCCATAATTATAAAAAAAAAAAAAAAAATAGTAAGCTTTAGAAATGCTTAGTTGAACTGTGAAGATCTTTCCTTGGAGATTACTTCCTGCTTTCCTTTCTAATCTGAAATTTGGCTTCTCAGACACAGGACTTGAGAATCCAGCTGCCGCTAGCCGTGCTGGCACACCCGTGGTCACCCCTGCCAGTACACCCCCCAGAATAACTACACCAAGCCCTCCTGCCTCCGAAGGGATCTCTGCAAAAACAGACAGTCCAAAGCTTCCCAACCCATGGGATGATGCAGAACTTCCCCTGGAAGAGGAGAAACCCAGTCCCTTACATGAAGAACCATTCCATCCCAGAGCTGTGTGAGTTTAATAAACATGGTTTTCTCCTTTCTTAATAGATGTGTGTATCCTCTCTACCTGCATCCTCAAAAAGTAAGCAGAGGAAAGTGTTTGATAGATGTCAAGAGGCATTGTGATAAACCATAATTCTTTTCTAGAAGTGCTTGTTTTGTATTTTGGGGAGAAATGTGAAATGAGGACCTTTCCTAGAATTTATCTGTTCTTATTCATTTTCTTGCTGCCCATTGTAGTCAGTAAACAGGCATTATAAAGTCTGCTAGTAATAACTATAGTAACAATAACATGTCATGTGGACATTATGAGCATTTTATTTTTCTATTATCACAGTGAGTTTTTGTAGCAAGAGAGTCATCTTAGTTATGAGCATAAATTCATTGATAAGTTAGTCAACCATATTGATTCTCAGACTCTTCTTTCAATGTTGTACTCTTCGAAATATTTGCAAGGTTATTTCTTTTTATTTTTATTATTACTTTTATTTCCTTTTAGTCAGCATTATCAATTTTGTTCATTTTGATATATTCACAATGTGTATTCCTGCATTTTAGTGTAATGTCAGTGGCTAACGACGAGGAACCGGAGGCCTTGATTCTGCCACCTTGGCAGTCATCTGTGAAGCCCCCTGAATCGCTTCCTCGTGAGCCACAGGTTCCATCCCCACTCCCTACGGAGAGTTCTGGGCAGTCCACAGAGGAAAGCAGCCTCACGCTCACTGAAACAGAAACTGCAGATAGGCCCATCTCAGAAGGGGAAGTTCTCTTCAGCTATGGACAGATGGTGGCTGCAAGAGGTAACTTTAACCAAACAAATTCTGTGGAAATCAGAATTTAGATAATTTTTTTCCTTATAAAATTCTTTCTTAATCTATGGGAGTTACATTTCATACATTGTGTGTTGAAACTACAAGCATTAACCTGTTCCCTAACTTTCAGCTCATGTTTTTGATTCTATTTAAGAGACCTCATCATTCTTTTCTCTTCTCTGAACAAAAGATTAAGTATGCTCTTTTGTTATAAAGTTAACTTGGAAAATAATTTAGACTGTCTCATGCAAGTACCGTAAATAATTTATATTGAAAGTAAAATATTTTTCCCGTGGGCTGAAAATCTGTTTTTCCACTATACATGTGGTAGGAGGAATTTCTGACCTTATTAGAGCCCTGCATGGAAATAATTGAAGAATATAACCTTATTTTGCTTTCATGTAATTTATTTAGTTTTAGTATTTGTAACAACATATTTTTCAACCTTAGCAGCAGGAGGACTGTCTCTTCCAGCTCTTACTGAGAGCCTAACCAGTACATTAGGAGATGCCAATGAAATGGTAAGGAAACTTTAATAAGGAACTGGATTAGCATGGTACTAAGCATTTTTAATTTTACACTTTTTAAACTTACACTTATAAACTGTATGCTTACAAAGAATGTTAGAATTTCAGAGTTCCAAAGGAGGAAAAAAAAAAAAAAAGGCTGGTTGTTCAAACTAGTTTATAATAAAATATAAATTCCATGCATTCAACGAACTCCTTGACCTTGAACTGAAAACCTGCTGAGCTCAAGGTGTTGTGGACAGTAGATGTCAGCAGGAGAGACTGAGAGAGTTGTAGTTGTTTAGCCTGGAGCAGAGATGACTCAGAGGGATCTTGATGTGTATATACACCTGATAGGAGGTAGTGAAAAGACAGAAGCAGACTCTTCTCAGTGATACCCAGAGAGAAGGCAAGACTCAATGGGCACAAATAGAAATACAGGAGTAAGTTAGAAAGCTTTCTATGGAGAGGATGGTCAGAAACTGGGGCAAGACCTAGAGATGTTGTGGAGTCTCCATCTTTGGAGAGATGCAAAACCCAACTGGCTCTTTGATGTTTCTGTGAGCAGGGGAGTTGCACAAGGTGATCTCCCAAAGTTCCTTCCAACCTCGGTGATGCTACGTTTCTGTGATCTAGAGCAGGATACCTCCTTTCTTTTTCCTGCTTACCTGTCCTAAGCACTTGTATCCATACATGCCTCAAATCCACTCATGGAAGTTATTCCATCAAATATGCATGATTTCATTTGTGTCATGCTATGCCCTGCATTTGAAGGTCTTTCTATGAGTGTATAGACCCCTGAGGAGAATATCCTCCCTTTTGATCAAGAATACATAGTCCCTTTCATGGCTTTCCCTTTGGGTACCTTTTCTGTTAGCAGGACTTCCTCTCCTAAATTCTAGGCTTGTGTTTCTTGTTATTAAGTAAATTTGGGATAAAGTTCCTTCCATCAGGGTGGTAAACCTGACTGCTAAGGTATCCTTCCTTTTTCTTCTGTCAAATGGATCATATTTCCTTCCAATAAGTTTTCTCATCCTCAAACTCTTCCCTGCTAAATCCCTGCTGGTGAGAGCAGCTGTACAGCCAGATCTTTGCAAGCATCCGGTATGTGTGAATTTAACTGTCCTCCTGGACCCAAGGCCTAATAGACATCATCCATCTGAAATTATTACGATCTTCTGTATCAAGCTCTGTGCTTGTGCACTTCTCTTATTAAAAGAAGGCTTCGTGACAGTCTGATTTTTAGATGCTTGGATTTTCATGACACGTGTTCTGAATGTGGGTTACTGCAACAATTTCCTTTGTAAAAGAAGAAAGTTTAACTGTGAACAAAAGAATAATTTGGGGATCATGTATTATGTGAACTTTTTTTCTTTGTTTAAAGGATTTTGATCCTCCCAGTGAAGGGCAAGTGATGAAAAGACCCCATAAGGGCTATCACAGGGATCCTGTTCTGACTCTCTTTGCCAAAATAAATCAGGGCCCTGTTGCTGCACAAGAAGAAATGTGCCATTTGGAGGTGAGTTTTGAAATGATAATTCCTTACTCAAAAAAGGCTAAAATATTTGAAGCTTCTCGTTCTTCTTGGCTGTGAAACAGGTTCATCCACTTTAATCTCTGTTGGGAGTGATCCCACTTCCGTTGGCTCTTCTCTCACCTAAATATTTTAGAAGCACTGAAGTTTTAGTGTTATAAACAATTTTGCTGTATGTACTATCACACAAAACCAGCTTTGATGCTGTGTACATGACTGTTACACTTTGCCAGATTTGTCCTGTCATTTTTGAAAATCAGGGAAGCTTTCTGTCACTTTGGCAGTGGAAGTGGTATGTTTAGCAGTGCAAGTTCCAGGCGTTTACAGCCAGATGAGTGTTTTGGGTAGATAGGAAGAATAACTGTCAGAAATTTTTGCATGCAGTTTTGCATACGTTGTTGATACTGATCTTGGAGCAAAATCCCAAATATTTCTAATAGGTTGGTAGAAAACAACAACAACAAAATAGAACAGAAAAATATAATGGTCTGCATTACAAGGGACAAAAGTTTTTTGTTTGTAACACATCTAGGTATGTTCTGTGTGAAAAAAAGTTTGAAGTAGATGCCTGGTCAAATTAACATAGCTAGAGGGATCGTAAAAGCAAGTGAACCTTGAATACCTCAACACAAGTCACCAATACAATTATTTAGGAGGTTTTTTTTTTTTTGCTTTTTGTGGCTCTACTGATGCATATGCAGTCTCTTCCTTCCCTCTTGGTCAGTTTGTTCTAAAGTAACAACTTCACTCCCTTCCTTAACTGTTTCCTGGTCTGTCTGTCTGTCTGTATTTTGCTTAACAAGCCTTGAAGGATGACCTTAGTGAAGAGCTTTCTACAGTGTCAACTCCGAGTCTGACTGTAATTGTAATGACGTTTTTTTGTCAGCACTGCCAAATACAAATGCATCTTTAAGTTACCTTTTGCCTTCGTCACAGGCCACTCTGGCTGATCATACAAGACTCGTAAATTCCTCCATAGCTTCTGGCAAGGCAGATACAAGCATAGTCTCTCATATATGAGAGAAGAATATTTTTGTAGATGTTGTTGGTATTTTCTTACAATAACACCGTGCATGTCTGTTTCTGTGTGTATTCAGCCTGTTTTTTTGCCTTTTTTTTCCCCTTGCATAGAAGCAAGTTTACTTTTTTTTTTTTTCCCTAAGCTTTGCAGCTTGGTTGAGAGTCAGAATTCAGAGAAGCATCTTTGTTTTATCAGTATCCAAACCTATTTAAAAAGGAATCTTTTTTATCTCACATTCTATACAACAGAGATTCAACAGCTTTTAAGTATTTCAAATGTTGCAAGGTCAGGCAGGTAGCAATGACTGTATCTTTAATGTTAATGATTCCTGTGTTAAATATGTAACTTAGTTTCTGCTCAGCTTGGGGCATCACTAACACAAGAAGTGATGTTCTCTGTGAATGATTCTTTTCACTCCAGTACAGATAAAAATAGGTCTCTCAAACCCAGTTAGATGGTATCTCTTTAATCATCTTTTTTTCAAGGCTAACAGTAGACTTAAATTTTTTTATGCTATAAGAATTAAAGTAATTCAATAATGCCTGATTTTTGGAAGAAATGACTTGTATTTTTAAACCTACGGTTCTGTTGTTGCTGCTCTCTGTAGGATTCTGATGATAGTATTGGGGAGATCAGTGAAGGTCAAAGACCTATGTTGACAAGAGCAGCAGAGAATATCCTAATGGGACATTCAGTTTATACGGACCGTCCACCTCCTTGGACTTCTGAGAGCAGAAACCCGGATTTCCGTGCCTCCTCACCAGGACAGCTTGCCCAAAGTGCAGGTATAATTAGGTTATTTCCACTCTGTGGTATTTACTGGTATTCTGAAATTTTCTGTAATCTGCATATGAAATTATTTCAGAGAGTGCAGTCAAACTCCCGTGTTAAATACAGACAATTGCTGCAATGAAAAGATAAGCATTCCTATTCTGAGAATTGTTTTGGGTGGGTTTGCACACAGTGTCTTCACTTTTCTCTGGCTAATGTAGAATTCTGTAGTATGTAGTCTAAATTAAAATCGTTCCAAATACCCCCTTATGCAAAAGTCAGCTTGCAAAGTATGTGTTCTATTCCTTTAAGTCAGAACTCAAAAACACTTGATTTGACCATTCCTGAAGTCTGTTTCCATAGAACAGATAGTAGCACTGGCAGGGCCAGAGGCTTTTCACTCTCTTCTCACGGCATTCCTCCCCCTTTTATCACTCCATCAGAGCAATATTGTACTGTCTCACAATCTGTAATATATTTTAGCTTCATAATATTCCTGTAACATATGGAAATTCTTTTTCTCCCAGATGGGTAGCCGAAGCATGCACTGTGGCTTGTTCAAGGTAGTGGAGGAATATATTGCTCTGGTAAAGCAGAGGGTTGTGGCCCCTCCTTTGTTTCCCTCATCTTTCTACCTTGTTTTCTCTGTTTTTGTCTAAAAATGTATTTCTGTACTTAATTAAACTGCTACAGATTTGTAGGAACTTCAACTTTTCTTGGGTGTGATTTTAAATGTACTTAGACAAAACTGAAGTAATTATTAAGCTTTAATAAGACAAACATTTGCACTGATTCATCTGGAGTAGTTGTCTGTATCATAGTCTGTACCAGTATATAAAGTGTTCAAACAACTGTATTTTTCTCCTTTTAATCTCCGTTTTTATGATTTTGACAAGGTAAGGAGTTTTCATTTTATTAACACTCGGCTGAGGGGAAGTAGATTGAAATTGAATGTGTTCAACATGTGATGTAAATGCAGGTAGAGAAATGAAGCTTCATTTACATTTGAACTGGTTATTTGGAGAGTAAATCCTTTAAGCTCACTGTTGCCTAACATTTTGAACCAACTGTCAGCCATGAAACTATATCTGGAATGCAATATATCATCAAACTTTCAATTAAAAATAGTTAACTGAGTGTCATTTACAGATCTGTTATGCTGGAATGCTTGGCAGGAGACTACATGATGCTACCAGGAATGATCTAGAACAACCTGCTATACATTTTGACAGTGCTCAGGACCACATAGAGAATTGTTATGTGTCCATTAATGGGAGAATATTATCTTTATGTATTTGGAGATGTCTCCTTTGCAGACTATTTGTAGCTGACATAGCATGTATCTGGCATCACATTTTTGTATCTCTTTTATGCATATTTATTAAATGTATTTAATGTAGCATAGGATGACCTTTTCCTGCCCTGTAAATATCAAACCCTTTTTAAAATCAATTCCTTGATGTGATGATAATCCAGAAGCAATCTGTTTCTCTAATTACCTTTTATGCTTTTTTTCTCTATATCTTGCAGTATTGTTTCTATTGTGGTATCATTTTTGGAGAATGCAGCTTACCCAGACATATACCATAGGGGAATGTTTTGCACTTTACATATGAAGTGCAATAATTCCAGACCAAATTCTATTGCTTTCTCATTTGTTTCCATTTCTTCCCACCTCTAAACACGGAATATGGTATTTATTGACGTGACTAAAGACACAAAGCTGTTAAAATCTAGGACCCGTTTGCAAGGTGACAGTATTTTCATGTCAGGAAGGATCACAAGATCTTGTGTACAAGTCTTTTTGATAATGAAGCCAATGCTGAATATGAAATAATTATTTGGAGGCACAGAATGATTTGTACTTTTTTCTTCACTTTTCCTCCAAGTCTTTTGTATCCTTCATGGGTATGTGACATTGCACATGGTTTAGTCTATTGTGAGGATTAAATGTTATTTCCTGATTATTAAAGAATTATTTTTAAGGATAAGATTAAATAATGGTGAAAACACATTTCAGGGTAGGTAATTCTGTGCACATTAAAATACTTGACTAGTCAAGCCTATAACCTTGCAGTAGACACTTGCAGTAGTAAGATGGTTCCCCTGTCAGAATGAGTTACTTGCAAATATATCTATAGGAATCCTAGGCATTATGTATCTAGGAATGCCTGTAATTTGCTGAGCATTTTTAATTTGTAGTATGGAAATCTGTTGTCTACTTCTATAAAAAGCGTTGCTTGTATGGACATATGGCAGCATTGTAGAGATCAGCATTTCCTTTATAAATCCTTGTTTTCAGTGGTTAAAATCATGGATATAAAAACCAAATTGCACATGAAATATGGCACATGTAGTCTTAAAGTGAACAATGATTACAGTTAATTAGACTTAAAATTCTTTCTTTGGCTCTCTATAGTAACAGAAGGCAGAGTTATTTCATGAGCTGTCAGTATATTTTTCATAAAAGGTGTTTTGTATGCTTGTAGGCTGCAGAAGCATGATAAACACTGGGTTACAGAGCAAATTACTTCTCTTAAAAAAAAGAAAAAAAAAAAGTAGACAATTATCCAGGCTTTTTTTAACTCGCCCATGAGTGAAACCTTTTCACAAAGAAACCGTTTCCATACTCTTCCTAATATGTGAGATAAAACTTATTTACTTACAGTGTGCTCTGAAGCTATTGTAGAGACTTGCTATGTTGGAAATCTACAGATCATAAAACTATTTTTTGTTTTTTCGTTTTCAGAGACATGCACACGCACATATAAATTATATATTTGCCTATTATTTTTCCTTTACAAGGGCAATTTTAGGGATATACCATGAGTATGTAAGGAGGAAACCGTTCTTTTTAGCATTTGATGTCCCACTGTTCAGCCTTGAAAAGGCTCCACATCCTTCTTCACATCTTCTGCTCTGTCTGGGAGATTATTATTCCAATTCATCAGAATATTTTTTCCCTTGTTTTTCTTTCGCAGCAGAAATTCTTGGAGATGGAGATTCGAGTCATGGTCCAATGCTTATGGCTGAACTAAACTCACAGCCAGTTTCAAGTGCTGCTGTGCAAGCAGCCCAAGGAAGCTGCAGAGTGACATCTCTCTCCAAAGATCTCTCACAGGTAAGGGGGGATCAAATACATTTTTCCTTCCTCTAGCATCAATAATTGTAACAGAGAACCCAGTGGTAGCTGCATCTCCTGCTTTAAAGGTTTAGCTACATGATTGGATTTTGTTTTGTTTGCTTGGGCACGGTAAAGTGATAAATTACCGTGTTTAAGCTGAACCAGGTACGTAGCTTAGATATTTTTCATAGAGGAAAAATATGCATATAATTTTGTATTTTCTCATCTGTAGAAACTTTTTTTTTTTTTTGCGTCTGAATCCTTAATGTGGGTTTTGTTTTTGTTTTGTTTTCCTGCTGGCATATAAAACTCTTCCTCGCTCTAAACAAATCAAGTAAACCCCAAACTCTCTGGTTCTGTTTGATTCCTCCAAAACAACCATGTCTTTTTGTACATGGGTGTTCCTGATACAAAATTCTAAGCCTCTGCTTCTCAAGGGGTAGAGTTTTAACCATGCCCCATGATAGCCACGGGCAACTTCTCTCCTGTATGGGGCAAATTCTATGCATTTTTTTAAGATGTGAAGGTGTCACCTTATTTCTCTGAACAGTTTTTCATGAGTTCTTGCATTTGTGATCTTAGTGTTTTCATATAGGTCTCTAGGGTCTACACCAGTCACTGGTGACAATTCCCAGCAGATTTGGAGAAGATTGATTAAATCTTTTTTTAAAAGCAGGAAAGTAGGATACTGTTTTGCTGCATGAGCGCTAAGCTAGAGCTTCTTTGCACACAAGAAATGCCTGCTGAACCAATAGTAATGAAACCGAGCTTCATCTCAGACTATTAGCAAGCTGGGAGCTATCTCTTTGGCTCCTTTATATTAAAAAAAAATTCCCATGTGAGATAATTTGAACACTTGCCTCAAAAGCCTATCAGTCCTTTCACATCTTAGTTTTCAGTTCTAGTATTATCTTGATTGCAACAAAACTAACAGCTACGTGAAAGAGAGAAAACGAATCCATTCAGGTATAAAATGAGGCTTTTAATAGTGTTTATGAGAGACCTGAGAACACACATAGATGCTTCAGATGACATCCAGCTTTGGATTATGTGGAACTTTGTTTTGATTTACTTGGAAACAATACTTTTGGATGCTAGGATTTGTTATGCTAAAGCTAGGACGGCCTCTCTAACCTGCCTGAGTAGGATCCTCGCTTCAAGGAGGTTGTGGGCAGCAGGATGGAGCAACCACACACTTGCCACTTGTTTGCTCCCTGGCATCAGTGTGGATCAAACTGAGAGGATGAGCATGACCTTTCCTGCAAGGCACAGGAAAATGCTTTGTGACACCTGAGTGACACCTGTGTGGCCACTCGCCCCACGATGAATGCCTTAAGTCATACAGGATTTTTCTTACCTGTCCAAATTTCTTCATTGTTCTTCTCTTTCTGGCATTGGAATTTTCTGAGACTTATATCTGCTTTTAGCCACTGTCGGACAGGAGGCAAAACTAAAGGCACCTTTGGTTTCAACTGTTGTGACTGTTCTTATTTAACAGCACAGGAATTAAGTGATAATTGCTGTTGCTTTGCCTCTATGCAAGAGAATGGCCAGGGGAGTTGGGCTCCTCTTGCTCTAAATAAACAATTTTTTGCACATGGGAGAGGTCATAAATGTTGAAAATCACATTTGTATGGCTGAACATTTCAAAGATGCTAAACTAAATCATTCTAAATCCCAAATGCACTGTTAAATTCTTAGAGAATCAGTTAATTGCAAAATATTTTTGTAATGCACTTACGTGGATAGGAATGCTTTTACATAATCAGCATTTTAAAGTGGGATTGTCAGTTTGATATTCTCATTAGCTTTCATTTTTAGTATTTCAAATGAGGTATTTTTTGTTTTCCAGGAACATGTAATTGTAGGTTGTGAATCCCTGTTTTATCTCTAAACTTCTGTTTGCATCTCAGTTGAATTGAAACTACTTTTTCGGGGTTGTCTAAATAAAATCCTCCACCTCTAAAGGCCTTCTGAGTATGTTATTATGCTGCTTAAACATCATGTCCTGTAATGCTGATGACCTTTGATAGTGATGTCCTTCATTCACCCTTCCACCTACCTTTAAAGCTAAGCCTCCCTGTCTTCAGAAAATCGTTTCAGCTCTTGGTGTTTTTATCAACTTTGAGTTGTGATGAACATTAATTACGTTGGTCTTCTCCGTGGAGCATCCAAGTGCCTGAAGTAGTGCCTGTCCAAGGTGGAATATCCAGTAGTGCCTTGTGGCAACAGCAGAAATGTTCTCATCAGTAATTCTGGCTGTGTGTGTCCCTTGAAGCTTGTATTGGGTAGAGTTTTCTCTTGCAGAACTGAAGTATACTTTCTCTTTTCTCTTTTCTAGCTTTTGGAGGGAGAAATACTGTTACTTCAAGAGTGCCATTGCTTTTCAAGGCATATAATTTTCTTGAAAGTCATATAGCAGTGCTTCTTAGACTTCAAATACTGTGTGATATACAGAAATTTATGACTCTCCTAGTGTTCCTCTTTCTCCAAAAAGTTTCACCAGAAAGCATATATGCATCCATAGAACCAGCAGAATAACTGACAAAATGAAGTTTGAGACTGTTTAAACCTTACAGGTTCCTGAGACCTAGTGGTGCACTTTTCATAGCTCCTGTGCGTGTGTGTTGTACTGGAATGTCATCATTCCACAATTTCTGTCCCAAACAGTAAACATCCTAAGGCAAAAAAACTATTTGACAAATGTTATGTCTTCCTTTTTAACATGCAGGACATCTGCTGATCCTAAGGAACTGCTTTATGATAGGCAGTGTGGAAGATAGAGGTCCTGAAGAGTTTCTTGAAAACATCAAAATAGTTTTAAAAACATGATTAAGGAAATAAATCGGAAACCCATGACAAGTAGATCATCTATGTCCTGTTTTTTTTCCCCTTTCAGTTCTTTTTAATCCAGGAGGATTGGGAAAATCCTGGACATCGGTATGGAGAAAAAGGAAGAAATATCTTCCTGCCATGTTCTTTGAGTAGCAATTGAGAGTCTCTTGTGCCTTAAGTCTGAATAGCATTTTTTCATCCCTACAGCTCCCAGGATGTTAGTCTAGAGGAAGCAGAGTTGCAATAGGGTAATTCGGGTCTGAATGCTTTTGAAGTTGAAAGGGGATAGAACAAAAGCCTGTGCTTAAATGAATCTTTTAGAATCTGTTTGAATATTTCCTGAGCTGCCATGTAATTTTACTGTGTTTCTAAATCAAAAATCATGTTTGTAACATGTTTTTAATATATGACATAGGAAGGAAGCCAAGAAGCTGCAGAAGTTGAACCTGCGAGACCCCGGGTTATTCATGTGAGAGCTAAGTGTGAAGAGATGCAGCAAGAAGGTAAACCAATGTCACTGAGTAAACACAGTTCTTTCAGTTAAGCACATTGCTTTGAAGTGTTGTTCTATACTCATTCACAATAAACTTGCCATTTTGGGCATTCTGTTTTTATTACTACCATATTCCCTGAAGCTTTAATGGGCATATACAGCATTTGTAAATCAGCATACAGAGTTGTGATCTCACTGGGATGTACTGAAAGAGTTCGTGCTGTATCTGCCTGTACATGAGTTACCAGAATTCTTGCAATTAAGTATTTATTCAAATTTTTATTTGCCAAGAGCTTTGCAATATGCATATTATGTAGTTAACTGATTTGTAATTGCATTATAGAAAGCAGTTCAGCAAATAAGTATTCATAATGTACTGGTAGATGGCAGTGGTTCATACACAGGAGAAAATGCAGGGGTAGTAGAGAAGAACTGAAAAATAATAATACAAAGTTAAGGTTGTGCAAATGTGAAAAGAAAAGAGCATTTGCAGTGTTGCAATGGCTTGAAATGGACTTCTAGCTAATGTGTTACAGATACTGATTTTTCTGAAGGGTGCTGTGTAGTATCTGCATAGCTGTACTATTTTTCGAGGTTATTTAGCCATGTTAAAAGTATGAATGATATTACATTAGAGTCAGAGCATTCTGTATTTACTGTGATTCAAGTTAGTGTGGGAATCACAAGGTCTGTACATACTATTATCTTACTCAATTGTGTTAGCAGATGGTAAGTTTATGGAGGTGGAAGATGAGATATGTAGCAGTTTAATATTAAATGCTAAGAACAAGAATCTAGATGCCTGCATGTCTGTAATACATGCAATTATCATTTATCCACCCAAGTATAGACAACTCTTTCCTCCAAGATCTTTTTATAAATAATTCTTTGAACCTCTTCCATTTAATTTTTAAAGACATCTAATTGAATTATAATTCTGATGGAACTATTTTGCTTCAATTATTTGTAAGCAGAAAGAAAAGCCCTGGGCCAATGTTATGGTCATGGAACTCAGAACCATGGTTTACAGGCAAAGAAGAAAGTTATGAATAATATAAAACTTGGCTTCTGTATAGTAGAAAAGCTTACAGAAATGAAGTGTCAAGCTTTAGGTTTGTGCATGAACGTGTTTTGTTGTAGAGACACTTTAAAATTATTTTAAAGCTGATATGTAAAGACTTCATTTATTAATTTTTGTTAAGAGTTATTAGCACCCATTTTTTGATAATGGTAGAAAGTATTGAAATTAATCTTTCTCTAACAGGAAGAATCATGTTTTTCCTTGGTGTTCAGAAAATCCAAACAGTTTAGGAAAATTGAATTTCCAGTAAATTATGTATAACATCTAAATAGGGGGAGAATAAAAAATGGAGAGGCAGAACTGCCTTCCAGAATAATTGACCTGTTCCAGTTTAAGAGCAGTTTTCCTTAGTACTGGTGGGAATTTTCTTATCTTCCTCCTCCCCACTATTTCCTATTAAGCACCAGAGGGAAGGAGCAGATACTCTTAGCACTGTAGCTCATGTTCTTGCACCTCAGATTTGGCTGTCAGCTTTAACAAGACAGCACTTCCAGTCTGAATCATTGAGTAGGAAGTTAGAGAGGGTTAGAAATGAGGTACCATGACTTTTTTTTTTTTTTTTTAATTCTGTTGTTTTCCAGAATCTCTTCCCTCACTCTCCCAACTCACTGCTGTAATACAAGGTATTTGGGTGCAGTCCAAGTGTCTGTGTGTCACACCAGAATGTTTAACCACAAGATGGCAGCAGTTTTTGCTCTTTGAGAGGAACAAAAAAAAAAAGGATGATTTATATAGCAGGATAATTTAAATCTCATTCGTAGTATACATATTTAATGAGCCAATAAAAATCAAAAGTGTTGGGAAATGGAAACAACGGTCTGTCAGTCTTAACCAGAAGGTCTTGTCTACATAAGCTTCACCACCTCATACTTAAATTGACGAAAAAATTGAGGATAAAAATTAATAAGAATCACGGGGAAGAAAAATGAGAACTTGCAAAATGCTAAGCATGTATGGGTTAAGCCATGGTTATTGTATAGTATAGCTAAACAGTACTGCTTATAGTCAACTGCACTGCTTACTAAACCGGTTGAAGTGGGAATTTAGGGTGGCAGGAGAAAAGATATAGATAGTGCTTTGGACTTTGAATTGCATGTGAATAAATGACAAGATCCGATTCATCTCTTGTATATATTTTTCAAATATACACATATATACGACTGTGTGTGTGTGTGTATATATATATATATGATAGAGCTTTCATTTGTTTTTTAAGAATTTTGTGGTCTGCACCGAACATGTGTTTTTACTGAAAGCAAGCTGATTGATGTCCTTTAATGAAAGTTGAAGTTCAGTAGGACTGTTACAATATCATGCCTGAAAGGGTAATGTCTCCTGAAAGCTACAACTGAAAATAAAGCCTGAATGTATTATTAATTGAAATGTGTGCTTTCTCTAGACATGGTGGAGACAGTGGTTTGAAAACATATATATTTGTAGCATATAATATGCATGCAGAAATGTTTTTGGCTTTATAATACCCTTTAATCTTTATGCCATTTTTTCATATTTCTTCATAAATCTAATATGATAATAATTGTGGTGGTTGGTGAATGTACATATTTCCAGAATGCAAGCATTTTTTTCAGGTTTCCATTAGCATAATTTGAAATACTTAAATTAAAATGAAAGAACAGGTGGCAATGCTTGACTGCAGAGCATTTTTAAACTTTAATACAAGCAGCTCAGAACCAACGGGTAGATGTATCTTCATTTAATTATTTCTCCATAGTGCAGACTCTCAAAATTTGACCTGGAGAGCACAACTTAATGATAATAATTCCTTTTTATCTTCAGTTACTGAATTATCTTCAGGCAGCCGTAAGTACATGAGAAAGTAATGCTAGGAGACCAAGCGATTGGCTTTGTTGCCTCAGAAAGATTGCACAATTGCTTGTGGGAGGAGATGATTTGTGCAATAAAAGAATAAAGGAGCAAAAAGCCCTTAAAACAACTGGGTAAGAATAAAACTTTTAGGGTTCCAGTTTTGTACTGAAAATGAGCTTGTCCTTTGTTCAGATTAGCATTACACTTACGCTGAAAACTGAAATACGGAAAACACAGCTATAACTAAGAATTCCTTTTGTGTCTCTTCCTTAGCCAGAAATTGCTCTTAGATTTTTTTTTCCCCTAACTATTGTAGCATGAGGCAAATATCTAACAGATGCTTTAATAGGAAGGAAGAAGATTAGGATAAGGCTAAAGGTCTGTATGTTCTTTTTTCTCTCTCTTGGAACTGGAATTGCTTTGGTCAAACTCTTAACTATTTTGCTGAAAGTTTACTTGTGCTTTAATATCCTGCTGTTTCTTTTTTTGGATTGAATTTCACTCTAGATTTTTGCTAAAGATGGTCTGAACCACACTGGAAATTGCAGGGAGTGAAACAAACCAGAGCTATTTCACACTGTAGACAGATTACCATCACAACCTAAGCTGTGAAATATTCTTATATTTTTTTAGCTTGTGGTGGTCTTTGGGTATGACTGCTTTCTAAGGGAATATCTTGGAAACAGAAGTCATGAAATCAATAGATGTAATTATGGTGTTTTACAAACAAATGTTTGTCCTGTAGAGGTTTAGGTAGGTTTTTTTTCATTTCTTATTCAGAACTCTTGCTTCTGATCTATTTTTGATACCAAAATGGTTCTCTCCCCATGATATCAAACTGCTCGTTGACATAATTCAGTTAATATATTTTACATTCTGACTATTTAGGAAATGCAAAGCTGTGTTTCCTGCAGAAATCCCCTTTTTCACAAGTAGCCATAGGCTTCTAAGTGATCAAAGTGGTTTGGAACGCTGATTCTCAAACATTTTTTCTCTTGCTTTCTGCATGTGTGACCGCAGCAATTACATGATAGTCCATATATTAGGAAGCATGTGTCTTAATTAATCAAAATCCAGATGATCAAATGGAGAAATGCATATTTAAGAAATCAGTTTATGCATAGGGAAGGGATGGACAGAGCAGGCTCGTACTGCCCCATGATCAGAGGATTTCATAGTGACTGCTCTACTCAGGAAGAAGTCCGTTTTCCATGTCAGATAGGTGCATAGGCAGAGAACCTCTATTTTTGCTCTTTGGTGCTTGTGCTGGTGGTGCTTTACACTACCTCAACAAACCTGTAGTGCTTTATATCTGTTCAGGCTTCCCTCGTACAGTCCAGGTGCTGATCAGCTTCTGCTCCGTGCTGGATGTGGGTATGGTTGCTCTTTGGAAGGAAGGAGATAGCACTTTAGACACAATAAAATGCTTGAAGCAGCTGGGGTTGCTGTGCCTTGCAAATAGGATACGCTCTTGATAGCAAGTATCAAATACAGTCCAGCATCTCCCGGACATTCCTCACCAATCCACCCAAATCGTCCTGCCAAAACAGTCTTTCTCACAGCATGTGTAGGATTACTAAACATGCTAAGATCTGACTAAAGCAGCTTTGTATTGTGTATTATGATTTGTGTGCACTTTTACAAACTTACAGTAATTGCTCTTGACTTCATTGTAAAGAGCAAAAAATAAACATACACAATAACCCCCCGAAATGGGCATCGATCCCACTGGCACTGATCTTGAGTAACTCTGAATAAAAGCAGATGGTAGCGGGCGGCCTAGGCTGACCTGCTTTCCCCTTTCAGACATGCATTGCGTGTATAAATGGGGGACATGCACACAAAAAAAAAAAATTAATGGGCTTGGGCAAGCTACTTAAGGACAGAGACTGCCCACATACTTAATCAGCCTGAGGGCTGTTTCCAGTTAGTTTTTCTCTGGAGGGAGAAGTTTCTCGCAAATTAGTGGTTCCACGGCTCTGTGCCCATGGTTTAATAAGAAAGAAATTATGTGCATCTAGAAAGTAAGTGTCCTTAGCTGTTCTGTGTTGCAATAGGTTTTGGAAGATGATTGGTATAGGTTCTTCTGAACCTGCTACTCATTTGTGTATGTGTACTTAAGTCTCAAGTCCCTTTAAATGTCATCTTCTGCTGCCATAATATTGCACAGGGGCATTACATTTTTGTGGTCGTCTTCTTCCTTAGGCATATTCTTTAATAGTGAAAGCAAGCAAATTTAAAATGAGGCTCCTGGTTGTTATAAATGATGCATCTCAGTGTGTCATTATAGTAAGATCTGTTGTGAGGAGCAGTGTTGTCCTCTCCTTCTTCAGCCCAGCATTTGTTTGCAGTTGCTGTGTCCAGGGGTGCAGTGCAGCCTCTACCAGAGATTACAGCCTTCAAAGGCAGCGTGTCACATCAGATATACTTCTCCTCGTCACTCTAGTTTGCAGCCACCTACATCAGTATCACCTGAAGTTGGCATTAGCCTTCCAGCTCTCCCTGCTAGACCTGCTCCCAAGTTCTGCAATCAACACATGCACAGTAGGATCTCTCAAGATGTTGATAATCCTTGCTGGGATAAACAATCATTTAAATAGGCCTCACTTTTTTTTTTAATATGCCAGTTTTATTTCTTTTATAGAAGGCATCAGTAACAGAACAGGAAGCCTGGGGTTTTTGGATGCTGGGTGCCTACTACCTAGATCCCGTATGACCACAGATGTAGACGTAATGTAGATGTAAACATACCTTTCAACCTGAAGAGACATTTATAGCACAGCTGTAGGATGTTTAGGAATAATAGAAATGTGTAGAAATGTGTAAGAATAATAAGCTTTCTGTCTTGAAAATACGCTGGATTTGCTTTTATTTTTACTCTTCTGGTTGTCATGGAAAGCAGATGTTTATAATTCAGGGCCTTTTGCATTTCTGAGAGCAAAGCAATGGAATGAGCTGCATGTGCTTGCCCTGTCTGTGCGGGTTGTGGCCATCCTTGGCACAGGCAGCTGGGCACCCTTCTGCTTTATTTCCCCATGAAGAGCTCTCAGCTCAGCTTTCCAAGCCCTGTCTAACCCTGAAAGGACCCAGCTGTTGCACATGGGGTGGCTGGTAGGAGAAAGATGACCAGGAAGAAGGGATGCTTAATGCGAGTGATGAATAATCCACAGATTCTGGCTATCGTGGCCCCCAAATCCCTTTTATAAAGACTGACATTGTCAGCTATCAACTTGGTTTCCTTCCCGTTTTGAAATCTTAAAGCTTTTGTACTGCTGGCACAACTGATGCATAGTAAAGTCTAATAATCTGGTAAAGATAATTGGTGTCCACAGTAAAATGGTAACTTTTTAAAAAACTTTTCTGTTTATTAAAGTGTGAAAGGACTCAATTTAAAGGTGATTTTCCTTTTCGTGACTGGTGTGGTTATTGAAGTATTCTATTTGCTTGTTTTCCTAGATCCTTTTGGAGTCAGCAGACCTCCTACTTTGTGTGTTGAACAGAGGCCAGGCTTTTTTCTAGAAACTTCTTCTAAATACATTGATAAAAGGACTGCATATAATGAAATATGTGTGTGCCTTTCCAGTGCCCATTTTCCTCATTTCTTAACTGTGTTCCCAGAAAATTTTTGAACAAGACAAAAGAACATAGATTAAGTGCTGTCTAGGATGTTTTCCAAATCAGGGATACTATGTAAAATAATTGTCATGTTACTCTTTGATAGCATGTTGTTTTTTGAGAAAATGCAGTCTGCCGAAGTAGATTCTTTCCTAAAAATAGGATAAGTAGGATAAGAACTGATAACTGAAGATTAAAGTTGTAATGTGTGACCCGTTCATTTCCCAGTTTGCGTATGGGAATACTGCATATGGGAATACCTTTTTTTTTTTTTTTTAAAAAACAGTGTTGAATAACCTGTGCAGGGATAAGACTTGGTTAAAGGTGCTTTTTATCTCCCATTCAACTAAATTTTTAAAATAAAATGCAACAAATCCTCTTCTCTGAAATAAAATATACTTAAAATATACTTCTTGGTAGCTGTTTGCAAGGAAGAGTAGTAAATGATGGAGATAGGTTACATTTTGTCTGTCAGCTACTGTGTTCTGTTTTCTATCACAACTGCTGTCGGTCAGAAAAAAAAATACAGAGGTTCTAAATCTATACCGAGGTTTTCTAGGTGTATCTCTATTATCATTTAGAAATTGTTTTCCTTCTCTAATCTGAAACATCTTTTGCTTTTAGAGCAACAGGAACTGCTTTTGAGAGAAAGTTGAGTATGACAAAAAATATTTGGTAGTTCCATAAAATGCATTTTTTTTCCTTAATACTTTGGCTACAGGGAGGTAACTTATTCTTAGTGTTTGGAATGACTCTGATTTTCTGTTCACTCTTTCCTTTTTAATGTCAGATAAGCCTGTAGTTAAAATACAAAGTAATATCATCAACCATATGCAAACAATAAAAATGTGCATCTCACAGACCACACAGAGTCTGCTAGAATTACATTTATGTTTTGGCTCAAAATTATACAATCAAAGCAGGGTAGGCTTAATGTGGGCTGACCCACTGACCCCCAACCTAACCCAACTGGTTACAGTAAAGTAATAATCTCAAGGTTGCGCAGTGTGGCTGCATTTTATGCACTGTACATAATGCAAGACTTTAGTAGATTTGCATTTGTTTAGAGACAGTGAAGCAGTTGCAGTTTATGTCCCTTCTCAGGCTGTCATATCTTCAAAAGAAAGAAAATGCTTGGAATTTGCTGGCAGTTACTTAATTCCTGTTTTCTTTTTTTAATTTTATTTGTTTTTATATTCCTAAGACTATAATTACAGATCCTGAGAACATTGTTTTATTTACTTAACAGCTGCCATTATGCCCTGCTCCATGCATCAAAATTATGAATGGGAAATATTTACTAGTTTGAGCTGCAGTGTAAATACATGATTAACTTCTTCAAAGCGCACATTCCAATTTCAGTAACTGGAACGGATCCTGGAGACATGCAAAGGGCGAGACTGCAGAGGGAACGCTCGTTTCCGAAGATGAAGCTTCCTTCCTGATAGAAAAAAGAGCAGAGGAGGAACCGTTTCCTGTTGGGAATCCTCACTTCACTGGGTGGTCAGGCTCTGCCTTCCCCGTGGCCATTTAAATACAACCCTTTCTCGTTGGGTCATTTCACTGAAGTTGTCTAAAGCCATTTCTGCAAAGCTGGAACCAGTGGAGTTTCCTGAACAGTCAGACCTGGGATTTGAAGAGATTTTTTTGCTCCTCTCTCATCTACTTTTAAACGTAAGGCTGAGACAGTGAGTGGCTTGAAGGCAAAGGCCTGATAAAGGCTATTCCATCCCCTAAATTTGTGATCTTTGAGAAGCAGCGTAGAGAGGAGACTGAAACCAAAACTTTGGCCATGTAGAAAACTTGTATTCAGACCGTGACATACATGATATGCAAAAATGAATAATGGCAGTGCTGCAGGCAAACTCCTACAAACTTCCTACAGTGTGACAACCCGCCCCTTCTTTGGAGGATTTCAGAATTTGGCTGTGCTTGGGGAAATGAGCCTCACAATTCTGCTGATGAGATGTTTTAGCTCTGGCAGATTGCACTGCACAGCCACCACCTTGGCATTCTGTGTCTGTGTGCTTATGGCAGGAAACTGAAGCAAAAACTTAGTTTTCTACCAACAGTGTTTGATAGTTTTTTTGAATGCACCGAACTCAGCTCTCAATGCCCTTCAACTCAGCTCTTTTGCAAGTCTGCTTGCTTGTGTCTGCACCACATAGCTCCAAGTGATGTTTTTAGGCTGAGTTTACATCATGCAACATCGAACGGATGATCCCGCAGCCTCTGGAAGCAGGGAAGCCCAGGGAACATGCTGTGTTGGGCTGAGGCTGGCTAATGCCAGCACCAAAACGCTTCCAGGATGTCAGCACGACGCGGCACTTGCAGACACGCTAGTCTGAGCATCCCAAGGCTTCCAGGCTGTGCTGCCCATGCAGTCATGAGCATCGCTGCAGGGCAGAGCTCACCAGGCTCAATGTTTCGCAGTGCGTGCAAGGCGAGTTCAGATGTTTCTAGTCTGAGAGTGAAATTGCAGAAGGCCCTTAGAGGTCTGACTTATTGTGCAATCTCTGTAAGTAATTTGTAATCAAAATACCTTTGCACATGTCACTTTTATATTTCCTGTAATAAAACAGCAAGAGCAATTAAGATTTTGGACCATAATCTGCTGCAACCATGCTTCTAAAATGAATGTTTGGGGGATTTTTTGAGTTATGGCAGAAATAGCCAACTCCTGCTTGTTCTTCCCGAACAGTTTGATAATAGCTATTTTAATAGACTCTTAGCTGTAGCCCAGCAAACAACACTATATACATAATAAATCTGAAGTTTGCTTCTGGAAAAATAAAAACAAAGCAACTCTAAAATAAAAAAATAAAACTCTGTTCTCTGCATGGAACTGGAAGGCATTTGCAATTCAGTAACCTAGCACGTGATCTACTTGGTTTTATTCATTTAAAATGAAAAAAATATCAGTAAGCATATTGCCATACTCATGCAAATGTTTCAAAGTTAAGTGTTTTCAACAATGCACCGTGTGCCCTGCGTCTGTAATGTTGGTCTGACAGTTCAAAAAGTTATCTTGGCGTTCTTCAGGAAATATTAGATTAATGCACCCTCCTTTGCTGTGTAATTTCTTTTTCGTGTTTAAGTAGGTGTATGAAGGCTAGCGTTACATAAATGAATTATACGGAAGACTTTGGAGGAAGAGGGGCCTTGTAAACGAGACTGAAATTAATGAATCTAAGAATTAGAAATCAAAACTTTATGTTTAGTCTGAGGAGCAACAATTCCTGAAACCATAACCACATGGCTGTTTCTTGTTTGCATCAACTCCGCTTGACTGTTATTGTCTTCTGTTAATTCTCTGGGGCAGTGGCCTGACTTTGGTGAATGAGCCAATTGTTTTCCTTTGTGTTGCCCATCAAGTAAGTCCCCATCTGGTTTGTATCAGACTGTTTTCACAGCCAACAACTGCTGCCTTTTCTATATCCTGACACTTAAGGGCCCCATGCTATCAAAGCATTGCTGTGATAGCCTGTCTGGCTGGACCCATACAGCTGTGCCTTGCAGCTTGAAGCTATTACCCGAGTAATGCTAACTTAGAACTTGAACTGGCTCTTATTCCCACTGGTGTCGTGTGTACAGTGAACAGAATACATTTTTTGTTGAACTCCGTGTTCAGCAGAAAAAGAAATCTTTAAAGCTCTTGTTTTAGTTTATATGATTGGTTAGTTTTATTTTCCAGCCACTTCCTGTATCTAGAAGCAGTTATGTGTTTCTCTTACTCATTAATGAGTACAAAACAAGGACCAGGTAGTCAAGGCGCTGTTGTTATTGCTAACTTTCCGTTCACTTGCTATGGTACATTAAAGCTCAATAAGGGAAAATTAAACAAGCAAATGATTCTTAATGAGGACTTCTCTTATCAGATACACTAAATACACTTTCAGCTTGATGGAAACTTTCCTGTTCCCTGGAAATAAAGGTAGCTATGGCTACTACTTTGGGTGCATCTCACTCAAAATAGCAAACTTAAAATATGGAGCAAAGAACAACAAGTATGCATTAATCTGTGTATTTCTCTCCTAATGGAGCTGGGAAGGATTGGATAGTTCGTTCTGGACACAGAGTTCACTCTGTCGCCTGGACAGAAAGACTATACTGCAGTTTGGGCAGTAAAACTGTACTGCATTTTGCATTGCAGAAGCACTGAGAGGTGCCAGGCATGAGCAAGTGCAGTTCCTACTGGGCTTTCTCTATTGTGGGAGACAGTCGCGATCCGAGGGATGTTGCCACGTGCACATTCTGTCTCTTACAGATTAACCAACCCCACCGGCAACATTGCATCAAGTAACAGTGATGTTCAAATGTTTTCTTGCCTAAAGAAAGATAAGCGTTAAGTGCTTCTTCTCTTCTGATCTTGTGGAGGTCTTGGAGCCATATAACACACGGTGACAGAAACATGATATGGACAAGCGTATTCCCACATTTGTATATATGTGTTGAACTATAAATGAATTATGGAATGAGTTTCTATGTGTAGGATATGTGTGTGCGTGTGTGATAGATATATAGATACGCACACACACACACATATATATGCCGTACATGAGAGGGGGAGAGAGAGTGAAAGAAAATAATGGATAATGCATTTAAAATTTCGGCTGTTTTTTTTTGACTCTGTAGAAATTGCAAAAAAAGATTGATTTATCCAATACTCACTGAGATATCCCAAATGTGGAAGTGTGTGTGTGTGTAATGTGAACGAATTTGCTTCAAGTAAAGTGCTGGTGAGTCATTAAATCCCATGAGACACTTTAAAACTTGATTATTACTCATTGAGATTACTTAATGAGTCTATTCAATATTAGGATTTCATATAGACACACCTGACATACAAGTTAACAAATTTAGACTTTAATCCTTCACCTGCCTTCTCAAGAAGCCTCCGTATTTAGCTTGCATGTGGTTTAGGGCACTTGGTGTCCAGTGCTAGCACTTTCCCTGGGCTGATCTCATGGGTTGGCCCAGGTTAAGCCCTGGACAACACCCCAAATTCCGAGGTCAGGTGTGTGCTTGGGAGCACAGTACCCAGCTGCTGCTTGAAGGTTGCGTGCGGCAGCTCTTGCCTTGCTGACAATATTTGCAGGTTTTACTGTATTCATTTAGGAGCCATCGGTAGCAGAGAAACCTCCAGGAGTCACAGCAGTGCTCAGCGGAGGTTGCAGTGTTTTCCCTGCTTGTTGCAGCAGCTGGTAGAGCCAGAGGTGCGTGTCCCATAAATAACAATGTCCATACAAGATAATTGAGAACGTGATGTCATGTGCAACTGATGGCATAGATGTAGAGTAAGAGCAGAATCTTTAAGCAAGAACTGTTTCTGCAGTTAGTGGATTATAATGAGTATTTAGAGCTATCGGAGTTTTTACAGTCAAATTCATCTGAGTATTACAAAGGAATTCCTTTCTGTTTTTCTCATAAAGCAGACTAATATTCTTGTCTTTCTGAAGGAGGAATGCTTACTCCCTTGTTGCACAAAGTTTAAACATCTTACATTTGAACAAACTTTAAAACATACAGCATGAAAGAGAACCTTTCTAAGTCTGTGGTTCCAGCCATTAAACTGTAGAGACAGCTTTACTTGCCATCACACAGGCTGCACTGGTCACTTTCCAAGTGAAGGCTTAGAGGGCCTTTGACAGATGAGGATCTGAATATCTGCAAATTAGCTGTCTCCACTAGAAGTGCCTGTAAGGACATTTTGTGTAAAGACATTTCTTAAATGGATGCTTACTTACGTATATTAACTACTGGGATATTCCTTCTAATCTCCTAAAGACATTATTTGCCTTCTCACATTTCCTAGAATTGCGTTTTTGCAGTACAAATTTTCTTCAAATTCGGTTGATATGTACGAATAGTAAGGCCTTTAATAGTGTTCTGCTGCTGTTTTACAAAGGACTTGACAAGCTTGTTAAAAGAGTCTTATTTTCAAGTGCTAGAAACGTGTGTAGAAATGTCCTAGTGTTTATTAGAGAGCATCACTGAAAAATGCTGTTTTGGTTCAGTTTGGGTTTGTTTTCCTGGGGAAAACATTCATAATACTCCTTTTACAAAGTATAATTAAAAATTGCATGATTGTACTAAAAGTATAGGTATTTTAACATGACGGACTTTTGTAATGGTAATACAGTAATAGGCATCTTGGCAAATTGTTTCCATGTCGGGGAATCCCATGAGCTGGGAAGAATTAAGTAAAAATCTTCACATCAAATACATAAGGTCTTGTGACGATTTAAGTATTCAGAACAGAAATTTTAGCCCTTTTGTTTATGGTCATGTGGAAGAACAGTTGTTAATTGATTAGCTTTGAATTCTGAGAATCTTTCATAAATTTTTATTATAGGAATATATTTAGTAACTTCATTGTGTGTGAACATTGACTTGAGAGAGTTTTCCCTTTTCTTCCTGTTGTCCCTCCCAAAGCCTTTGTTTGAAGCAGCACAACTGTTACAGCTGGAGCCCAGGAAATCTCTCGAGTGTTAGAGATACAGCTGTGTCATGGTCTGCCATCAGCCTTTTAAGGGATGTTAAGTAGCTTATAATTTCTTATACTGGTTTTTTGAATGTTTTCTTCTTGCACCCCTAACAGAATATATTTTTAATAGTCATGCAGCTGGGGAATCAGTGGAACCAGATAACACGTGATGCTTAGCGAGCAGGTACGATGTGACCTTCACTCAAGGTGTCTCATGAATAGAGATTGTCATTATAAAAACGATGTTGTCACTATAAAACTGTATAATAGCCATCATGTTGTTGGTAATTCCACTGCACAGGCCAGATAGATCTGAGCAGAAATTCCGAGGGAGGAAAGGACTCTAGATCAATCCACTGCATTTCCCGGCCACTATAGTAGCGTATAAAAGAACATGATTTACTTAGGGAATTCCCTCACTTGCACCCATCTTCATTTTAAGTGTGAATTGGTAAGATCTTCACTTTCAAACCTATTGTAAGCCTAATTCATTGTGAAAGGTCACTGAATTTGTTTATTCAGCTTTAATTACTTGTGGAAATTACTTGTGTTTGATTAAAATGAAAACATGACATGCGACTCTTAAGAATTAATAAGATACTTTGATTTGCACTTTCTGCTCATAGGATATGCATACTGTAATGCCTAACACTGTGGTAAGATGCAGTAAACTGGAGGTTGTGTTACTGCAATTACTATGTAAAAATGTAAGGTATCAGTGGAGCTAGTCCTACTGCTAGGGTTGTGGTGAGTGATTCTGCATCGTTTCATTATACCAGAACTGCGTGTGAATTCCTGCCCGTGTCCATTTTCTTTTGAGGTTTCATTATTTTGCTTCAGATGCTGACATTAAAAAGTCCTTTGGATCCCCAAACATGAAGGTGTGATTAACAAAGCTGAATAATATCTATCTATATATTTTTCAATGCAGTCAGACTTTAAAATGGTCTCGCTACCCAATTGCCTGTTAGATTTTGCAGGAACTGAGAATCTGTGTGTAGGAGGTATTTATTTTTACTGAATAAATAGGAAGAAATTAAATATTAAATACACAATGAAATGTGCAGCTTCCTAATTATCACCTGTCAAATTTTCATGATTCCACCAACTGTTTACCTAGGCTCTCTTGTGCATTTGGAGACGGTTGCCAGCTAGTTACTCCCTCGTCCACCCATACCTCCCTCCACAACTGCACATTTTCCTGGCATTTTTCAGAGATTTTGGGGCCTGACTCCTCTGTTTTGCTCATTGACTTCCTTTAATTTCAGATAAAAGCAGCTGCTTCAGGGTTTCTTGCAGACCCCTCTGATTTCTCTCAGGGAAAATGGTTGCAATCAAGCAACAAGCAAATCCACATTGTAAATTCCCAGGCTTCTGCAAGGAATATTCAAAGGGGCTTCTACTCTGTCTTCTTAATAATTATTGCAGTTCTTTGGAAAGATGATTGCACTTTTGGAAGAGATTTTCTGGGAAACAACAGGATGAAATATGGCCAGGGAATTGAACTGTTTGGCAAGGAGAAAGTCTACAGAGCAAGATATGCCAGATCTAAAGGGGCAGAGGAGATTTTAGTCACTGAAAGGAAATATTTATTTAGCAAACTCTGAAATCTCATTCCTGGATGTTTTTGGAGCCGCTTTCTGTTTGCCCTTCCCTACTAGTCTCTTAAAACTACATTAGGATTTTGAAAAATCTGGGTCTGCTTTGTTTTATGTACTCCTAGCATTTGTTCTGTTTAGTGTTTCTATTGGTGGGAATAAAATGTGTTTTGGAAAACCACCGAACCTTGAACTCGGACTCGAGAGGAGGAAAAGTCATTTTCAAGTGTCCTGCTTTGAAAAATTTGCTAGCTGCTTAGCCTGTGTCCCACACTCCTTTACTGATGAGGGATCTGAATTTATTTTCTTTTTAAAAATATTTATAGCTAAGATATGCATTGAGTTTTACACAAACCAACAAAGGAAGCTGTGTGTGAATGTGTGTTTCTTTTCTGTGTGTTTGTGTGGGAAGCTTCCGCATGTAGGTTGTGCCACGTGAAGAGTTTAGGTGAAAACTTTAATTAAGCTCATGCTACAGAGCTTTCTCTCCCTTTGGTGGCTATGGTGGGTTTATGAGTTGGCTGAAGCCTTTGAGAATGGAATTGTTTTTTCAGCTCAAGCAGCAGGCTCGTGCTTTTAGTTCCAGACGCTTCTGGCTCAAATCCTGCAGCTCGCAGGCCATTTCTGCAAAACTACTGATGTATTTAATTGCAAATCCATCCCTTTCGTGTCATTCAGCCCTAGAAATTTGGATTCGGTTGGACTTTTCTGTTTGTCACGAAGTCATGGACAGGTCTGGTTTTGAATTTCGAGGCTAGAGCTGTGCGCACTTGCAGAGCACCTTGTTCTCTTGTGCTTTATGGTTCTGTCCTAGTGGAAGCCAGAGGTCAGTGCTGGAGTTGGGGCCCGGCGCTAACCAGTGCTCTCACACAGTGAGAAAGGGAGAGTAAATTTGCCCAAATGATGGGATTATTAGAGAAACTGTTAAGATGATTTCAGTTCTGAGAATGTTGTATTCTTTACCGTCCTGAGACCAGGAGACCAGCTCCTACCTTACCAAGTTTCAACTGTATAAGCCACTAAACTCCAGGAGCATTTAATTATGCAGACAGTGCACAGGCTGCATAGCCAGACATGAATTTGAACTGGAAACACTGTTTCTTATAATTAGTAACATGAGTGATTTGCAGTGTATTTTCTCTTTTTAGTTTAGCCTTCAGAGTTGCTTACATCAAAATACGCCTGTTTCTTATCAACGTGTGCTAGCCCAGCGAGTCTGGAGTAATTTTGATTCCTAGGCTTGTGTTTTTCTACTTGATGATTTGTCTCTGTAACAAAACATTTTTTTTTTATCTTTTTAATTTTTTTCACACCATGCAGATATCCATGGAGACACAGATCAGCCGCACGCTGGCACAAATACGCATCTCACATCTCCTGTTACAGGTAAGAGGAGCAGATAGTGTTTCTGTTGGTTGTACTTTGGTCACTTTGGGGCACATAGGTGTTCTTCTACCTACAGCCATCATTGCAGGAAGTTCTGCAACTCTCCCTGCTAAAGGTGCTAAAGATCCTTGTTAGATATACAACTTGTATTTTTTTTTAAAGCAAAAAAAGGCAAAATGGGAGAATCACAGACAAAAGAAAAAAATTTAAAGGCGCTGTCTTCGAAGGTTTATATGATGCTGAGTTATAGATCTGCAGGTGCTGTGCTATCCCCAGTGCTCTGAGCACTTGAGATAATGGCATCTGGGGCAAGTTATTTGTTGGGAAAGGACAGCATGTGAGACTTTGAAGTTAGTAATAAACAAAATGAAGCAGCTGGAATCTGGCAGAGGAAGAAACAAGCCAAGCATGTCCACCCTTACTGTTGAGGGAATAAGAGTATTGTATTAAAGATTTTTTTTTACAGATGCTTGGAAGTTTATTCTTACTCTAGAAGTTAGCTGCTTTATCTTTTACATTAGATTATGAGAGAGTAGAGGGAGGATTGCTAGGGGTAATGGTTGTTTTTAAATTTTAGGAAATAATCCATAGGTAATTATAGTAATTATGGTGCTTTTATACTGAAACAATAACCTGGGCCATGATCCTGCAGACCCCTCCCTGTATATTGAGGCACATATGTCTGCAAAGATAGCCCTTTTCACCAACAGGGTTATGGTTCTGGTTTATCTCCTGATAGATTAAAAATAGAGGTTTTACTTAATGTACAAACACTGGCTTAAAGAAGTTAAAGCACATGTTTTCTATTTGGCTTAAAAATCAGACTTGTTTAGTCTTTTTATTTTGCCAAATAGAACAAAAATAAAAAAGCAAGGTTTAGACATTTTTCTTTGTTCTTATTGTTGCCATATGGTATTAGTAACCAAACCTCCCTTCAGTGTGTTTAATTCCTTTTCCATTTGGCACACATTCGCAGTACACTTGTATATAACATACTCTCTGTGTGACGGTACCTCTCAGAGAAAAACTCTTTTCACAGGTCACCGGATGGTTGACACACCATTAATTTTTATGTTGCTGTTAAACAAAGATCTGGAAATTTAGTACTGTACATGAATTTGTTATAGATTGCCAAGCACAGGAAAAATTCCTAATCTGAAATCTGACCTTTTCCATCAGCAGGTCGCCAAGATGTTTTCAGTCATTGTTGAGTTTCTACCAGTCGAGGACCCTTATGCACTTATTAAGGGTGTCAGTTTTCACAGTTTATGTGAACGTATTCTATTAGACGGTGACTATGAATTTGGAGAAATGGAGGTCGGCTGAGGTCGCAAGTTGCATTTATTGGATTTTAACAAGGAGAAATTTTATAAATACAGCTAAGTAGATGATGGCAAAATTGTTTTGAGTGCTTCCAGAACTTCTAAAGAGCGGGAAAAAAAAGCTGTGAAGACTACCTGTCTCCCTGCTCAGCTATGCCTTAAAGAATGAGGGAATTTTCTACTTTGTTTTGATTATAAGCATCATTGTGCATTTGCAGCTGAGAAGTAAATCTTTAAGAGGAAAGTCTCTTGATATTGGAAGTAAAATGGAATATCACATTGGTAAAGGAGGAGCTGGGCAAGGACTATACAAACACTATCAGGATGAACAGCCAGAGTCAGATACAGACATAATAAATACGGAAAATATGCATGCTTTATAGCATATATGGGAGCATGAAGACAAGCATCTAAACCTGTGTGCTTGTGTTTGTGCATGTATTCACATGGGCAGCTCTTGGTGTATAGATGAACGTGCCTTAAAATGCCTGTATACCTGCCAAGGGTTAGATTAAGCAAGAGGTGATAATGGTAGGGCAGTTGTGAGAGTAACTTAATAGCTGCATCTTTGGGCCCGTGTAGAGTTCTAGGACTAGGAGCCTCCTGTCTGGAAACTTGCAGTCATGAAGCAAAATCTCCTGTGGAGCTGAAATAGGATATCCATAAATTTTTTACAGCTAAAATGCTGGAAATCTAGGTTTTGTGTTTTCTTTGTGCGTCTAACAAAGTTGAAGACTTCAGATTTCTTTTCAAGTGTCTTCATTGGATATTTTTTAAGTTGATTTTTAAAGATAATTAGATAATTTATTGCCAGGTAACATTTCTATAGAGCAGGTAAATGGAATTATTCTGTTGATTTCTTTCTGCTTTTAGCATTTTATATCCAACAGACAATTGAACTGTAGTTTGTCTGTGAAATTAACATTAGAGTAAGCATTAGGAGGAATGCAGACTGGTATGCTATGGTCTTTCAGCACCCCACATTCAAATACTTGGGAAGTTACTAGAGACCTTTGGGATCAGGAAACATTCCTTTTTTTTTTGGCCTTTTTCTTTTTTTAAACCTGAAAACAGCTGTTGAAACAGTGACATCATGGAGCGTGGCAGGACTGTGGAAATTATTAACAAAGTGAAGCTTCGATAGCATCAAGCTGCATATAGTGCCAATGAGTATGCAGTGGTTTGCTTTGGTGTCAAGGGTGATTTACAGAGTTTCCTTGGGCATTACACATTCATATCTTCACTGTGTGTCAGCTTCGCTTCCAACCAAATAAACGTATATGTTATTCTTCTGTTCCCATTCTGAGGAACCTATTTTAATCCTGCAGACGTGGTTACAGACGAAGCTTATGGGAGCGCTTCTGGAAAAACAAAACGCACATGTTGTTTGCACGTCTTTGGGGTGGTACCATAAATGTGCTTTTGAATAACGTTCTGGAGATGCAGAATTCCTCGTGTGTGCTGATCGTGCGTGAGATTTGCCAATGCAAACTCGGGCAGCTGTGCTTTGTGGAGGGGGTTTGGGTGGGGAATGGAGAAGGCTGTACAAATAGTGAGGAGAGGCCAGTGAAACCGTAGCCCTTGAACCCTGCAAAACCTGCAGGTGGTTGTCACAGGCAGGCCGTGTGTTGATTCCCTGGGGACACAAAAATTGTCCCTATGCTCTTCCTGCTTCTACAGAGCTCTGCCTTCCCGAGACGCAAGGGGCTTAGCTGGCACAATTTATCCATGTACTGGATTTACTGTCTTTGGCCCCGTTTATTTTTGACTTCCCAGGCAGTTGGCAGCTGTCTTCGCATGACAAACACTGTATGAAATTTTATATTAGCAGATGTCTTTTTGTTGTTTTAATTAGTCACTTGAAGTGTGCTTTGCTACAAGTCAGATGAAAGCAGGTTACTACTATGGTGACATAGTAGATAATTAACTGGAGTAAAAGAAAACCTACTCTCTTTTTTTCCATTGAGAAACTAGAGTTTTAATTACCAAGGCAGCTGGGCTCTGTGTAGACTTGTCCCCAGGAGGGTCCCACAGCCCCACAGAAGGCTGAGACTGCAAGAACGGAGGACATTGAGGTGCCACCTCAGGCTTGGTGGAAGAAGAACATGACTTGTAAAGTTCTGCAAGCTGCATCTCCTGTAGACACATGTGGTACAGGAACTTTAATGTTTTCTAAGGATTTTAGTGGAAAAAGACATGCACATTTGGATGGAATTTAGGAATACTGTTAGTGTCTGCAATATCTCTTTTTTTTTTCCATGGAAATTATCAGTACATGTTTGAAGCAGTTTTATGCTTACTAGAAATGATAAATATATATGTGTGTGTGTGTACATGCGCACGTGTGGTGTGTTTGTATGTAAACACTTCTATATTCTCAGATATTCGTCCCTTTATTGTTTGATAAAGGCAACTGTAGGTCATAAACGAGTAGCCTCTGAATCATGCCTCTAAGCTATTGCCACATACTGATTTTGGACAGCAAGGGTATCTGTGTCTTTATATTTCCAGAAAGCGGCACAGTGTGGAAATAAATCAAATACAGCTAAATGATGTAAGTAGTGGACTGCAAATAATGTGCTTTATTCTGTTTTTATTTTAGGAAAGGATGCTGCCCTGCATTTAAATTCATCTGTTTCTGCAGCAAAGGTGTCAGTGAAGCTGCCTGCCATGAATATGGATAACCAGACTAGAAGCATCAGCAGTATACACGGGGATTCAGATTCTTCAGGGGCAGATACATTTTAAAGCTTATGACTTTATATGATATTTACTCTCTGAAGATTTTATCACTAGTATATTTTGTATGCCTAGTATGATAGTCTGGGTGTTTCATGAAAATATTCGTCTTCCATACGGCTTATTTTCTACTTTTTTCAAATAACTTTGATATAATTATGATTGTAAATTTAGGCAATGATTCTATTTGTGAATATAGCACATATTTTTAAGCAAATAAAAAGCATCAGAATTATTGCAAGCTTAATAAGGGTGAAGTCTATTTATTGTACATATGAATTAATATGGAAGTGATCTGTATTAAAATGCATGGTAAAATTTTCCTCCCTGTTGGAGAAAAAGAAATTGGCTCAGCATAGTGTCAGTATTGTCAAAATGCAGAGCCAAAATGAAAATACATTTGAAACCAAGATTTGCAAGAAAATTGTTCCTTTAAAATACTTTCAGAACTTGCACAATAAGACAGTAGTTCAAAATTGTATGTAGGCCATCAGGGTTTGTATTGTTTTAAGACATATTTATTTTTGTAATGATTACAAGAATTTGTCAGCGTTTTGATGTTTGTTTCTCTAAAGATGTTTCCCATCTTGAAACATGTCTCAGTGAGAGATTGTAGGCATAAAGTTATTTGCTTGCATTTGCTTTATGTAAATCCCTCCTTCTCATGAGAAGGATTTAACTGCTGCAGTCTCAGCCCTCGGAAGCGCAGTCAGAAATACCAGGGTAATAATTTAGCATCAAGAATGTCTAAACACCATTGCTGCTCTCCAAAGAACTGCTTAGTTCTTCCATTGCTTGATTCAGGTCTTTTCAAACCTGAATGTGGTCTTTTCAAGAAGGACAAACTCAACTTTTGCTGTGTTCCTCATCCAGTCCAACTTTTTGTGGGATATCTCTGGAAAATCCGAGACCATGTGGCACTTTCAAGGACAGATAGCTTGAAGTCATCTCTCAAAAGCTAAGAAAAATATAGTCCTTTTTGGCTGACCTCTACTTTGTTGTGATATAACTTCATTTGCCACAGCTTCACTGTGTCACCTAATGAGAGACGCTTTGTTGTTTCAGATACTCCTAACTATGAGCAGTTTCCATTACTCTTATTTTATGGAGCCTGCGCTGTTTTCATTTCTCCTTAATAGAGAAAGATTAGAAACTCCTCTTGATTTTATTTTCGTTTCATTGACCACAAGGTTCAGTTGATTTGGCTGCAGAATCTACAAGGATAAATGAAACAAGAGAGAGCTTGAACTATTCGAGGTCAGTAATATCCACAGAATTCAATTTTATAATCAGTCTCCTCAGCACATTACAGAGTTGTGTTCTTGTCTGTTCTGACAGACATGTAGAAAATAGATTGGGCGTGTGTAAAGGGATAAAAATGTGACAGGCTTCATGAAGAGCAGAACATCGCTTAAGTAAAGGTGCAGATGGGGCAGCATTAATGGTGGTTGGTTTTGAACATAAAATTTCGTGAACAATTTCTCTAGTTTAAAGCTAGATATGTTCTCTGCTGCTGGTGACTTGTCACCATCTATCTGCTTGGTTGTGCTGATGCAGCTGTCTTTGGAATGGTAGTGTAAATCAAGTTATTGACATGGTTAATGGTTTAAAAAATCACCTTTTTCTGGTCAGATGGAGATGTTTGTTTTTTTTTAACCTGCATCAGTTTGCTACATCATGGCATTAAAGAGATGTGCTGGAAAAACTGACAGGAGAATGAAATGCAGCTGGGAGAACAAGAGCTTCTTAAACCAGCTTTGCTGTAAGAGTAAACCTTTCTGAAACTAAGTTCTGGGGGCTTTGTGAATCTGCTTGTTTTTTGGGGTGCTAATCTATAAATTAGGTCCTTTTTTGTTGCAGTGCAAATAGCAAAGGAGCTGTACTGTTCTTGTGCCCAGAGCTGTAGGCCCCGATCAGAGCTGCACTTTGCTAAACAGAGAACAGCAACAGAACTGAGGACATTTCTGCTCCAGCCAGCTGACAAAGTCAGTCTAAGACACGAGACAGCAGATGGATACGCAGGCAAGGAGAAGAGAAGGAAGTAATGAGACAATCCTGGCCAGTGGGAGAGGTTGCTGTCTTGTACTGGGAAAATATCTGCTCAAGTTTTACATTCAGCAGTGCTGAGAACAACACATGTTTCTCTAATCCACTTTTTGGGAACAAAAAAGTCTGGGATCAAGCACTTAGCTTGAAGATGTTGTCATTGTCACTGACTGACTCCTACAGAAATGAGGTGAGCTTTTAAGCAAACAGATCAGAAAATGCCTAGTCAAGAGCATTCCTCAGACTTCTTTTCAAAACTCCACATAGAGCCATGCAGTTTGACACAGGTTTATGCTGTCTCCCAACTTGATGCGACTGGTGGGTCTTTTGGGAAGCATTTGGAAAGTTGGTAGGGATTACTCTGTGCCAGTGGGATGTGTTAAGTGTGCATCCCCACCGCACTGTTCCCTTTCAAGGACAGTTAGTGAGAGGTGAAAAAAGTGCAAATTGTTTGCTTCTCCTTCCCCAAAACTGAAATATCTTGCCACATAAATGTAAGTTGACCTCTATAATTCTGGCACCTTGTGCATAGATCATATTGCAAGCATGTATTTCTTGCAATACATGTTGCAATTTCTTGCAACAAGTTGAAGACTAAGCATTTTTTTCTGCTGCTTCTTTTTAAATCAGACTCCCCATTGAAATAAAAAAATGCATCTTCTAGAAATTTATATATATATATTTTTGCTATTTCTTACTTTTGCATCTAGTCTTTTCTTCACATCCCTGCAAATAATTTTCCAGAGTTTGAAATAGTAAGCACATGTTGCACGAACACAACCAAGCCGTGATGGGGAATTCATCTGTCAGTGTCTCCCAGTTCCATTTTGTTTCTCCAGCCTTTGTGATTGAAAATGCACCTTTCTCATGGGCACTCGCAGCACCGAAGCAGCATGATTTGCAAGCTTGCTAAATGGATTTCTTCCAAGCAAGTCATTGAGGTATGTCATCAAAGCTTAACAGCATCAAGTAGGATTCCATCCAGCAGAAATATTAAAAAACCCACCTCTATACAGCTGTATTTTTCAGTTCTTCCTCAGCAGCGTAGAACTGGTTGTAGTGGAGTTGTTATTGGTCTCCAGGTTTGTAGTTTGGAAGCCAAAGTCTTTGCTTTATTGCTTGGTTCAGCTGTTTTTTTCTTGGTGAAGCTTTCTGAGTATTAAATCAGGAACCACTAAAATGAGAGTATTTGCTCATGGACTGCACGTGCAGCATATCAAAGCAGAAAATGGAAATGTGGGAACTTTATTTTAGTTTTTTTGCAGGCCGTTTTTTTCTATCTTTGGTAAGTAAAACATGGCAGTTTGTAAGCAAGGTACAAAAATCCATTTTTCCCCTCCTTCCTCCTATAAGTAAGATGTGAGGTGCAGTGTCGTGGTGGCAGTAGGAGTAAAAGGAGTGTACGGATTGGCAAGGACCGCATGTGACTCCTGACCTAGGTTGGGAATCTCCTTCCTTGGGACTGTTGGCTCTTGGGACAGGACTTCAACTATAAATTGGTAGTTAGTTTGTCTGATGTGTCGTCCTTCCCTGTTTAACTGCATTGTGGTGTTTTTCACTATAGGTAGCAGAGAATTTCACGTGCAGACTTAATCTTACCTAAATTGTGAGAAATTAGGTAACCTTTGCAATCCAGAGATGGAAGTTGTGAAAACTGGCTGCTAAAACATGTTTGATTTCTTAGTGCCAGACGATACATTCTCCTCAGATCGGTGCCTGTTTCTTAATAAATGTTCAGTTTTACTTCTCCTGCAGCTTGTCATCACCTTAATAGCCAACTGTTT
Organism: Crypturellus tataupa; assembly: GCA_034781795.1. Classification (NCBI taxonomy): domain Eukaryota; kingdom Metazoa; phylum Chordata; class Aves; order Tinamiformes; family Tinamidae; genus Crypturellus; species Crypturellus tataupa. The sequence continues at coordinate 3,972,379 of JAWLRI010000086.1, forward strand.
GATCACCATGTAGAAATCTGCCACTGTAATGATGACTTAGAGCTTATTTTTAATGGATTCTGCGAGATACCTCTCACAATGACCAGGGATTTTGCTGGGTGAGTGGCATCCTGTCATTCTTTTTCCTTATTTTACTTCTGACAGTCTTGGAAATTGTCTGTGCTCTTCCTGCACCACGTGCCCTTGCAGAAGGGCGTTCGACATCCTGCATCCGTCACATAAATACCCTCTTCCGTGTTGCAAAGCTGCTGCTCCTTCCCTGCTGTTTCCCTAATCAGCACCTATGGCAAAGCAGCAGGCACGGAGCCGCTGATCAAACACGGCGCTTGCCGCGACCCCCAGCATCTGCTTAAGCAGCAGTTACGTCTGCTAATGTCAACGCTTTAATACGGCTTCTTAGGCAGAGCTCCCCGCCACCGTTAGCGGTCGGTGTTTGTGCTCCCGAGGCCAAATTAGCACCTGGGATGATGCGGTGTTGCCAGGGGGGCCTCCTGCCCTGCAAACTTTGCAGCTGCAGCTTGAGGGGCATCTCGTGGTCTGTGCTCAGGCTGCTGTGCCGCCGTTTCCTTCCATGCCAGATGCTTGAAAGATGATTTTTGTTTATTTATTTATTAATTTTCCTACTATAACTGGAGGAGATCAATTGGACAAAGCTGTTTTTGCGGTGAATATCTTATTTTCTTTCTTTTTCCAAGAAGTTGAACTGTTGCCTTGTCTAGATTTGGTGTGTCCGTTGTCAGGGCAGGGACTGCCAGTGCTTGTCACTGGGTCCTTCCCTGTTGTCCTTGGAATGATGCTGGCCAGATTCTGCAGGTCCTGCTAAAACCAGGAGGGTTCGGAGAGCTGGGACAGTGCCCACACCACGGACAAGGATCCTTGTGGAAAATGAATAGCAGGAGAGTGAGTAGGATGGTGGCAAGTCCCTTTTCCATGTTTGTAGGAGCAGTTTTGCTGCTTCTTGTTGGATTGTCCCACAGGTGAAGATCCTTGGGAACTGCTTTTTCTTTTCCCTGCACTGGGCCAGTTGTACAGACGGTGCCTACTAGATACCAGGAAAGGACTCTTCATCCCGATATATCTGGGCTATTTTTGTTGTTATCTTAATTGCTTCCTCCTTGCAACCCGCACTCAATCTTTTCCGAAAAATCGGAGCCTTGATCTGCATTCTAAGAACTGGAGGAAATCTCATGTCTCCCTGCCATCTCCCAGCCTCTCTCATCCGAAGGAACAAGCCCTATCTCTCCCTGCCCGATGCAGCCTGAATTTCCTTGGGGATTATCTAAACAGTTGCCGTGTGACCCATTTCTCTCCACCACTCCACAACTGGGGGAGCATAAATCATGCGTCCCTACAAATAAACACAACTGGCAAGATGTTATTTTTCTCCGTCTGAAGTCCCAGCACTTCTTTAATCCGCCGCCTCCTGGAAGCGTGTCTGCCCGTTGAAAGTACAACCGTTCTCATGTATACACAGTGTTCCTCTGCCGCTTTTTGTTGCAAACTATAAGGGGAACTGCGTGCCAGAAGCATTTAAAGCGAGGCAGCCAAGTGAATACCTCTTGCTGTTTTCACTTCTCTTCTCCAACTTGGCTTTGGATCCGCAAGGCATTCCTGCTTGGAAGGAAATGAGCAGCCAGCTAAGAAAGGGAAAATCCTCACCGTGAAATCCCAGCGGAGCTTAAGGCTCAGCCTTGTGACTTACAAGCGTCGTGTTTTTGTTGGGGGCTGTTGGGACGTCACCCACGTTTGGTTTTGAAAATATTCTTTGTAAACTGGGAAAAAGGTAAATTCTGGCCTTAAAAAAAAGTCAACTCAGAACTGAACACTTTAAAGTGCTTCAAAATGTGGAGATGTTTTTACAGTTAAACCTTGTCTGTAGCTCATTTAAAATAATCATGTTTACATGGAGGTGAATTAGTGCGCAGAGCTCTGCCAGTGCCTCAACTGCAGTTGAAAGTTCCCAGCCAAGAATTATAACCCTTTTAATTAAGTCTGTGAATGTTGCATTCGGAACATGTGCAGGAATCTGGTGGTAAAAAGCCAGTTTTGGAGGATTAAAAAAGCCTAAACCCATCTTTAATTCGTGCTGAACCTAGGAGGAATATTCTGGGGGAACTAAAGAGTGGGACTGTTTTGACTTTCATCACAAAATATCTGTAGAAGATGAGAGTGGGACTTGGATCCATGTGGTATGTGGACAGATCCTCTAGGATTGAGCCACCCTGCCTCTTGGGGACGTTTCCTTTGGGCTACGGTGGCTCTTTCCCTGCACCAGACAGAAGGGACACGAGATCAGAGTGATTAACAGGTAGTAGACACGACCCTGGACCAAGTGTCTTTTTCTGATATCACCATTGGCGCAAGTTTCTCGAGAGTCCATGTCTTCCAGCTTTTGTTTGAGAGCTTGGAGGAGAGTTGGCCGCTCAAATAAATATTTGGGGTTAGCAGTGACCTGGATGGGTCTTGGCCAATGTGGGACTGTTCCACTCCCTTCCTTCACCCCGGGTTGAATCTCAGAAAACTCAGTGCAGTTTATCCCCTCCTTAAGCAAGGACTGTCTGCTTGAAAGTAAAATATACTTATGAAAACAGTTACATATCTGACATATATATAATACATGGGAATGTCTCTGGCATGTCTGTGCTATGTGGTGCTTCTCAAAGCCTGAGAAAGCATTTCTGATTATTTTTTCTTTTTTTTTTCTGGCAGGATTACCTCCCAGCTAAGGCTTGTGAGCAATTGCAGAGAGGAAAGCCGTTCAGTTGTGCTTTGATGGTCAAAAGCACCGTTGCCTTGAGTGCTGGCTGATAGCAGAAGTAGTTTTATTTCAGGCAGCCTCTGCCGTTGCTTGCAGCTCATCAGTGATTGAAGCCTGTGGCTGTCGCGAGCCCTGCGCTGACCCTCCGCTTGTCTCCTATCTCCGTCTGCCGGTATTGAGCTGTTATCGGAGATGCTTTTCCTGCCCAGGCTCCCAACCTGGGCCCTTTATGGCTCCGCACGAACGTGGAGTCCAGAGGATGCTCCGGTCATCGTGGTCTTCATCGCTAGCGTGTCCTGTGCTGGCAAGGTAGCATCAGCTGCAGAGAAACAGCCTCCAAACACGGGCTAAAAAAGGAGTTGCAGGGAAAAAAAGGAGAGGGTGAGAAGGACGGTTATAAATTGCGCTGGCAGGAATATAAAGCAGATAAAGTAAAGGAGTTCATGCTGGCAGCACGGGCTGGGCTCTCACTCATTTTGGTCTGGATCAGTATGACCGCAAGATCTATTTCTCCAAGTGGAGCTGGGTTGGAGGAACCTCAATAGAATCAAAGTCACACAATTTTATTACAGCGGTCTGCTCTTTTTTTTCTTATTTTTTCCTTTTATTATTGCCACTTAATGTAGGGGATCAAATTCTCAGCTGATATAAATCTGCATGTAGCGCCTGTGACTTTTATGGTGCTGCAGCCATTTAGAGCAACTTGTGATTTACTGTGTTTGCATTAGCACTCTGCGCGGATGGTTCCCAAGCTGCGGTCTGCAGAGCGCTGGAGTCACAAACCACTGGTACGTGGCCCTCAGTTGTGTGTTTGCCATCGCTAAAGGCTTAATTAGGACTGCCTAGGATGGCACAATGTATATTTTGTTTGTCATCAACAAATATATTTTGTTTGACATCAGTCTGTGGTCCAGGAACGCAGGACCCCGCTGCTCTAAACACTTTGCACTAACTCATTAGCTTTTAATTTGTCTAAATAGAGATTTGCAGTACATTTTTGTTGTTGCTTGTGGAACTGGGGAAGACTTTTTCTGGTGCTAGTAGCTTTACCAAAAAAAAATTTGCTTCTGCAGATCACAAATCTTAGGGCTGGCAGCTGGACCGGGACACGCTGCCGTTTTGGTGAACTGCAAATTTAGAGCAACTTAGCACGCTTGGAAAAAAATATAAATCATAGGTTAGTTCTAATTCCCTTTTTTTTTTTTTTTCCTCCCAAAGCGCACAAGCAGCCAACCATTAGGGTCCTTTCAGCTGTGACAGGCTAATTGTTTCAAAATGGGGCTGCCTCGCCGGCGCGATGCGGGATCAGATAGAACATCTGTTCCCGAAGAATGCCGTGTAGCAACATCGGCTCTAACCAGAGATAAGCCAGCTCGAACAGGATATGAGGGAACCTTACAAAGCTGAGAAAATTACTGTCGTGACAGCTGTAAAACCCCAAACTCTCGGGGCTGCATCCCGGGAACGCTGCTCTGGAACAGGAGCTGAGCTCTGCGACGCGCAGAGCGGGCGAAGGCAGACGTCTTGCATAACATTTACCGGCATTATAACATTTCATTCCCATTCCCGGCTGCAAGAGTGTTTCCAAAGTTGCGAGATGGCTTAAGAGGCAGATTCCACGTGAGATCAGTTAGGTGGAAGCTCAGATAATTTTCCACTGCAAACGTGAGACGGTTGTCACCCATTTTAATTCTGCTCCCTGGCACCAGGAACAGCACGAAACTAGATGGATTCAGGATTTGGCCCTGTACGGCCATTATGCTTCTATTTATCTGCTGTTTTTATAAATACTTCTGTATCTTGCTAGAGCCACAGCTTGCTTAGGGAAAGTTAAAAGCTTGTAAAGTCTTTGAGCAACTTAAAAAGAAGCTCTTAAAAAAGTAGGGCTTGGAATAAGCTTAAAATCAAGAATGATTTTTTGGATGACTGTGTCCAAGCCTCAATTTAACAGGATATTTAAAATATGTGCCTACATTTAGGCACGAAAATACTTGTACTGACTTCAGGAAGACCTGTCACATGGGTAAATTTAGGCATGGGCCTACGTGCCTCACTGAATGAAGGACATTGCAGGCACCCATTTCCTCCCTTGTCCTCTTCAAATCCCAAATAGGAACAACTCAGACCAAAAATAAATCCCGTTTGAGTGCATAAAGCAGACGAGTGCAAAAACACTGTGACAAATCTCGTGTCAGTTCTTAAATCTTGCTGATCACTAATCAGATATCTCTCTTCCTCCCTCAGACAAACTAATGCATACAGTATTTCAGCTCTCGGGCCGCGTGCTGGGATGTGTAGACGTATTACGTGCCGCTTCGGAGGGCGGTGAGTGCACACGGCATTTGGGAATTTGGGTGGTTCCATTAGAAATAAGAAGTTCTTAAGCTGCCTTTCATGAAGACTACTATTTAACAGGGAGCTTTTCCTTTCAGAAATGCTTCTTTGGAAGCAGTGTTGCAGCAAAGCCACCTTAAGAGTGGCTTCCTCATGCTTCCAGTGGAGATGGAAGGAAACGGTTTCTCCTGCTGCTCCGTGTCCTCTCCTGCTGCCCCAGCGGGAGGAATCGGTTCCAGATGCTGGTGGTGGGTGGGAGCTGCCTGGATGTAGGTAAGAGCTGTTTGCGGGGAGGAGGACACCCTGGACACCTCTCCTGGGCATGGCTGGAGGAGGAGCATTGCAAAGCCCTGCTGCTTCCCACTCCTTTCCCTGGCGATGCTGCCTGGTCTGTCCCCTGCTTCCTTTGGAGGAGGATGCCAGAGGGTGCTGGAGAGGCCCCTCTCCCAAGTGCGAGCGTCCCGCCAAGCCAAGAGATGCTCAATCCCCTTCTTCCCCTGCACTAGGCTGGGCAGCCCTCATGGGTGCCCTCTTCCCCTTAAACACAGCACTGTAAAATTCAAGGCACATCTGGGAATAACATGCTGGGTTGCAGCCCATCCTGGGAAAAGGGAAGCACAGTGCAGCCATGAACCCCAGCTCCTTTTCCTTTTGAAAACTGAATGACATTCATGGCAGTGAATGTGCTCAACGGAGGCGAGTGGGCATTGCAAATTCTTAAGCAGAACAATTTCCCTGCAAAGTATTGTGGAAATTTCCCCACTGTCTGGAGAAGCTGGGCTTTCTTGCGCACTCTAGTATCTCCTGTGCTGCAGGTGATGCTGTATGGCCACTGCCCGCCACCTGGGACACCCAAGGAGCATTAGAGCCAGTTGTGCTGCTGCTCGCCGTGCCCTCTGCTCTCTTACACTGATGCTCCTCAGGCTCTTTGAGCCACCTTGTTGCATGAAACCAGCAGAAAACTGGCTGACAGGACGGCTGAATGGCGCTCCGGTGCCTCAGTGCACAGTAAGGCTCAGCCACGGGTTGAACATTGCCAGATCTGACCCAAAGGAGGGCTGCAAGGGCAGAGCAGTGATGTGCAGCTCTGTTTCTCCATCCCTTTGCCTTTTTTTTTCCAAATACACAATTACCGCTGGGTCTGTTCACTTTGCAAACATCTCATTTGCTGGTTCTTTGCATTTCCCCATTCTGCTCTCTCCACAGTCTGTTTCTGTGCAGTTCGTTAACCGTGCCCAAGCAGAGAGTCTTGCTGTTTTTAATACGAATTAGCAGATCCCAATGAAGAGGCTCCATCTCGTGACCCGGCTGCCTGCAGGCCCTGTGCCAACAGCTCTGCCACCAGCTGGGAGGTCAGCGCCAGGCAGAGAAGCCCCAGGTTGATGCAGCAGCAAAAACTCTTCCTGACACCTTGTTCTTGCAAGGAGCATTTGGAAAAGCGGAGGCTTCAGTAGCCCAAGGCATGGGAATTTCATGTAAATGCTGTTCATAAACCTTTAATGTAGATGAGGGTTAATAAGGGCAAAATAGAGTTGCTGCTGGGATCATTAGATGTTGACCTGCCTTTGCAGAAGCTCAAGAATTAAACAATTTTTGTGTTGGATTTAATTCCTTAGACATAGCAGATAACATCAGTTTTGAATCTGGGCCACGAGATTCTGGCCCTGGTTTATGGATATATTTATAAGCACTGTTTTTGACCCAGACAGTTTGTTGTTTCCTAAGCGCTGGCTTAACTGGCCAGTCTAGGGCTGTATCGATCTGCTCACTTATCAGCTAAGCTCATCTGGCTGCGCTGACTGTCTCATCGACAGCCACATTAAAGTGCCTGCCGTCTCCTCTCAGCCACTTTGCAGCTTCTCGTCAGCTTTGCCTGTAGTTTAAATTCAGCAGAAACACTAAAAACTGCCTTCCCATGAAGTGACTTTACAGCCTGGGAAGCGGATGGTACTTTTACAGTTCTGTTAGTGATGTTGCTGCCTTTAAGTGAGCAAACAGGGCTCAATGGGTTTCTCCTGTTGTGCTGGTTGGCTCAGAGTTGTAGTTGTGCTGGTCCTTCATCGTATTGTGCTGTTCTCACGAGGCCCTGGGACATCGTGTCCTCCTTGGTTATGTCAATGGCTTGGGGAGGGGACAGACACATGGTTCTCCTTGACTCGTGTTCTGCCCATCCGCTTTTAGCTTTGGAGCAGAGGAAGAAATTCCAGCGATTCCAAAACAAATGCTTTTAAGCACTTATGAGGCTGTAAAAATAAAGGAAATAAAGAACAGAAATAACAATACTGAGAGAAACTTTGCAGGATCTCCGATGAGGTATTTTCAGGACGGTCCTTGTCTGGGCATTGAGCAGACCCACTTTGGGACCCACTTCCTCCTCTGGTTTTAAAGCAAGAGCCTTTCTGCAAGGCACAGCTGTAAACTGCACTTTAACAGCACACGCTTCATCACTTTGTATGCAGCCATGTTCTAATTAAAAAACAAAACTCTCCAGAAATGGCTTTCCAAGGGATCTACCCTCAGTGGGAATTGATGCTATTTGCTGTATATCAGCCAAATCTTAAAAAAGAAAATTTGTTTTTTTAGAGCGCAGCACTTCCCGCTCGTGGTTATCGTCTGTTCCCTGCCTGAAGCCCCATGCGATGCTTGGCTAAGGGCACAGGTCTCAAATAAGCAAAAAAATACCCGTGAACACAAGGATCAGGAGGCCTGAGACACGTAGGTGCTGCTTGGAGGAGCACTAGAGATGGTGACAGTTTTGATGGCACCAAGGGGTTCACGTGGGTCTTTGTGGCTGGCGGATGCTCCAGGTGCCCTCTGACAGTATCCCCCCATTATTATTATTTCTTTTAACGTGGTGCATTGTCTCTTTAAGCTTTTTTTCGAAGAATAACTCTCCCATCTGCATCAAGGCCAAGACATCCCCATTCCCAGGATGGACGTGTGGGACTCTCACGTTGCTCCTGTTCATAAGGTAACACCAACCCCTGGAGCTCCGGGCTGGGCCTCCTTCCAAGACCGGCCTCGTCATAGATGGGTTGATGCTTTGTCCGCTGGAAAATCCTTCTGGCAAATCCTGCCATTGGGTGCCCAGGAGCTGTACAAAGGGATGAGTTTGCTGGTTATGCTGGCCCTGGAAAGCAAATACAGCAAATACCAACTACAGTTGGATTTCTTGAGCTCTAAAGCTCTGCCTTTCTTCACTCCTGCAACCCACCTTTTGTTCTCCGGTTCCCTTTCCACTCCCAGAAATGTTAGAGAAATTCCATCTCAAAACAACTTGTGTGGGAACGATGTGGTTTTAACGTGGTGAGGGTTTGTTGACTCCATCTCGCTCTATTCCAAGGAAAAATCCAGCACTGGGGTTACCCCAGCAGTTAATGCCAGAGTCTGGGAAAATCCTTTGCTTTTCCCATCCCCTGCAGTTGCACGATGACTCCAACACTGAGGCTCCGGCTCCAGCACAGACAAAATCATTTTCTTCCCTAACTCCTCACAAGCTTCCCTTTTCTGGGATGCTTTTCCCCTTGTGCCCCGGCTCGGCATCCACCTCAGTGCCACAGTTTGGGGTTTGGTTGCCAAAATTTAATCCTTTGGGCTTGGATGTAGCAGGACCAACCTGTTGCCCACGAGGGCTCGTGCCGTTCCCGGCAGCGCAGCGGGAAATGCCTCCAGCGGCGCCGGTGCCACCGTTCCCCCATCGGATCTATTATTAAAGCCGCTCCTGCCGCTGAGCTCATTAAGAAATATACTCCCTGGCTGCCCGGCCCTGCCTCTTTTAAAATTGAACTTTTTAATTTAAATGAATCTTTAATTCGACGTGGTCCCCTTCGGTCCCCTGCCCCATGCAGGGCTATTCCCCAGGCCGCTCGGGACGGCAGTATCTGAGAGTGGAGAAACCAGGACATGGAGCTGCGGCACCGATCTCATTTTGTCGGGGCGGCTGCTGGGTTTTATTGCCTATTCGTAGCAGGGATGCACAAATGCAGAAGAGAGAGGGAGCAAAGGGACATCCAGGGTTTCTCGAGCCGTTCTGCTCCTCTCTGGTGGGTTTAGTGCTGGCGGCAAGGGCTCGATGCTTCCTTGGTGCCTTGGTTGTTCCTGGATGATGCTAAAGAAAACCACTTCCTGAAGATCTTCTTGGTTGGCCCTAGGAGATGCTAAAGAAAACCAATCCGTAGGGATTTTCTTTTCTGGATTTTAAGGGCTAATCTGGGGGGTCTTGATCCTCTTTCCATGCAGCAAACGGCTACAGAGCTTGAACGCTTGCTTTCCAGAGGGATGAAGTGGAAATCCTGCGCGTTCGCTCCCTCCTCGTGCCTCTGCAGCACCTCAACCCGCTCCAGTTCTCCTGCTCCGGTTCCCCCGTCCCAGCACCGCTGCCGCGGGTGTTTCCTCCCTCCACCAAGGTGCCTTTCCCCGGGGCTCGTCCTTGAGGCCAGGCCAGCAGGGCGATCCCTGCGAGCTGCCTCTGGGCAAATCGGAGCCGCCTTTATGGCTCTGCTGGGATTTCTCCGTCTTTTGAAGCCCCCTCGCTGCTTGCAGGGAGCTGTGAAACCGAGTTGTGAAAAGTTTCTCTTCCACAAGAGAACTCTCTCCTTTCCTTCTCCTCTTTTTGTTTTCCTTCTCCTTCTTGCTTTAAGCAGAGGGCTTGCTCCAAAAGAGCCTAGATGATGCCGCTTTGGGAAACTTATCATTAAATCCCAGCTGTAGGATGGGGCGTGAATCCCAGGAAAAGCCTCCTCTGCCGACACGCTTTTTTTCCATCGGGAAGGAACAGCACAGGGGAAAAAATTGGAGCTTTTGTGCAGCCGGATCCAAACTGCTGCCTGCTATTGATGCTATAGTTTGGCCTGTAAAGATGGTGAACAAACTGTTTGAAATTCAGAATCATTAAAACTGTCCTGGAGAACCTAATGGTGATTTCCTGGGCTTCCCAGCTTGATAAATATGTTGCCTTTTTGCTTCCTCCTCTCTATATGTTTCTTTCAAAAACAGCAGCCAAACCTGTCTGGGAAGAATTCCTCACTGGAGCCGCGCGGGATCCCGAAGTGGAAATGTCAGGTTTTGAGGATCTCTGCCCCTTTGAAGTGCCTTTATTTCCCGTTTGATTCTTCTAATTCAAAAGCTTTATCTTCTCGGTTATCTCTCTCTCTCAAAAGGAAGAAAGGAAATGTAGTGGCTGGAGGTAGCATAAAAAAAAAGAAAAAGGAAAGAAAGGAAGAAAGCCAAATCCTGATCTTTTGATGATCGTCTCTTCAGGGCTGCCTGGGTGGGAGGCTCGTGGGCTCGCGCTCGCCCTGGGCAGCGCTGCCGACCCGCGTGCGCTGTAAATACACATCAGTGCGATGCAGGGTGCGGATAGGACCCTTCTCTTTAATTCCTGTTTGTGTTGCTGAGCTTAGCCTTGGAAATGGAAATCCGACTTGAAAAGAAAGGGCTTGCGATTAGAGGCTGCGGAAGAAAAAAAAAGAAAGAAAGAAATCTAATGAGCTGCTGCTTTTAATTCCACATCTGAAAGGCAATCTATTACTGTCTTTTATCACTTCTGCCTCCTATTAGAGAAGCAATCTCGTGCTGGGACTCTTTCAACACCCAGGCAGTTAATATACATTATAATTATTGCCTAATGTGCGCCTGGCTTCGTGTGCCCGAGTTCTCTGCTTGCTTTTACTAGGCTCCCCGAAGGCTCATCCTGGACGGAAGCGGGACCGGAGCGAGGCTTCCCTACGCGGGATCATAGTTTTATTCTAAATGATTTATTGGCTCCGTGGAGCGATCACCTCGGAGGCTCCATCAGCACAAATGCAGGAGAGGGAAGACCGGTGCTGCCCCAGCGAGGACACGGGAGAGCGCGGGCACAAATCCCGATGGATCAGCAGGGCAGGTAGTGAGGACACCGGCTGGATGTGAGCCCCAGAGGCTCCACAAAGCTCCATGCTTTCCAGTGTGGTTAAAAAAGAAAAAAAAAAAAATTGAAAACCACATGATTTTTCATCCCGCTGGGCTTGGTGCTCCCACCAGTGCTGGAGCAGTGTGTGACCATTCGGCATGTCCTGCCCTGGGGACACATCCCGCCACCTGCGAGGAGCCTGGGCAGTTTTTCCCTGCATTTGAACCCTCCATCCAGACTATCCGCAAGTGCCTCCTTGGCTGAGATGCCCCCGGGATGTCTCCTCCTGCTCCGTCACCAATGGGAACTCGGGAGCCAATGTCCATCCCAACACCAAGACCAGCCGGAGCAGCCGCATCCACTAAATAACTAACCTACCTCTTCCTAAAACTGCCCACTGTTAATTATTGACAAGCCTTAACGCTTACGGCCACACGGACCCAAGGATGGAAGGACATTAAAATTCCATTTGATGCTCACCAGGCCTGACTAATAAAATAATGTCCAACAAGTACATCAATTAGCTGCCTATTCGCTATCGCTTTGCAAGGCTAATGACAGCTGGAGCGAGGAATTTGAAACCCGAGTGATTTCGGCAGCCTGCACCGGGGTGCCGGGGATAAAAGGTTAGTCATGTGTACCAAATACAGCACGAGCTTCTCCATTATTTATGTGTGTCAAGCAGACAAGGAAGGTTTCAATGCCTGCAGTCGCTCTATGGTAATTTGTATTATATAAACAGATATAATCTGGTCATTAATACACATAATTCTCAGCGAGTTGACAGTAATGAATCTGGAGTGTGTTATCCCATCGGCTGCCTCCCTCGCTAAATATCCTTATTAATAGGAATTGATATACTGCCGCCAGGAGCATTGAGGAGCATGGCGGGTCCTCCCGGCACGTAGCTTTGCTGTTGGCTTTTGCTCCTGAGGTTTCAGGTGAGGACCTGGCTCTAAACCCGTGGGATTTAGCCTGCTGTTTCGTCAGGCTGGGTTCTTGCGTCAACCACGGCTTGGCTCTGCGTGCTGGGCTGGGCTCGCCGGCTTTCCTGTTCTTTCCCGCCTCTCGGGAGAGTGATGTTGTCGATAGTTAATAACCGAGGGCTTCTTTCGCAGTGGTGGAACAGGCGTTTTCTGGGAAAACGGAGGCGGGTGTGCACGGATGCCAGCTGCAAAGTTGACTGCCCAAATCTGCTCCACATCAGCGATCTCCACGTCCCCAAATGGACCAGGGCTACCTGCACGGCTGGCGCTTGGGCAAGGAGGTGCAGACCCGAGGGAGCCCTCACCAAGCTGCCCGCAGCATCCCCAGCCTCTGGAGCAGTGAAAGGGTAAGTGCTGGGTGCTGCTTTTCCAGGCAGTGCTGATGGTTTGGGAGCTCCCTGGAGCTCAGCTTGGCAGCAGGGAAGAGGTGGAGGGTTATTTCTATGGAGTTTATAGACCAGCTATTGCAATCAGTGACGGATGTTAAGGAATGAAGTGATTTGGGGAGTGCCCAGCTGCAAGGGCGAACCCTCGACCAGCCCTGGCACTGTCTCATATTTACCCGTGGAGATGCGGGTGAGTTTTCCTGCCAGGCTCCTCCCTGTGCTCTACATACTGCATTACCTGCTCCTACCTAAGGTACTTTTCATCTCCTGCACCAAAACTCTCAGTGTTGCTCAGCAACGGTGGGAAATCTGAAGGTAAAAGCCTAGTCTGGGCAATTCTGCTTAGCTGGAGGCTGTGCAAACACATTGATTTTCAAATATCTAGCGGCTGTCTAACAATCACTGTAGTTACCACTGGAGAGAAAAGTGGCTCATCAGCCTCATATGATGCAAACTCGCCATCTGGCCTTTCTCAAAAGACACACCGTGGAAAATGCTTCTCAGATATCACTGAGTTTTTTGCAGGGTTATTGCCCACCTATGTGGAATGTGCTTCTTTCTGTTTCATTGTACCTTATATATATATTTATATATATATATATATATACACACACACATATTTTACAATTGTCCTAAATTTCTTGACTGTCACCTGCATCTTCTCCTCCTTCTCCATGATCTATAATTTCTACCTTCCGATTCATATTCATTGCTCTCAAATTCCCTTTTCCTCACTTGTCCCACATAGGATATTTATATTTGTTTCTGCAGTCTCTTTCACTTCTCCCCTTGGCGAGAAGAGATTGTTTTAACCAATGCAGCGACCTTCCTCGATTGTGGCTTTTGCTCAACAAAGAGAAACGTTGACCCGTAGGAGTCAGTCCTGTTTTGTGCCTTCTATTTTAGGTGACCGACCATCAATTTTCAACTTAATTCACCCCGAGGCCAGCGCTGTGGATGCTGCAAGTGCTCCTGACACCCTCTCCTTTCTTCTCCCCACTTCAATCTCCCTAAAAGCCTCCAATCTGCTTCCCACTGGGTGTCCACGGCTCCGGCCCGGCCGCGTTTCTGCCCATACAGGAGCTGTTCCTGTTTATTAGCCAGGCCCTGCCTGTGGTGGAGAGGTGATAAAAGAGTTTCTTCTCCCTCCTTCCTTCGGTTGCTTTGATTAATTTTGTTCTTGGCAGCTTCCTTACGTGCTAAATGAGTTTCCATTTGTTCCCTCTTTGCACCTTTCCCTTTGTGGTTAGTCTAACACCTTCCTGCCTCAGGCGGCCTGTCTTTGCCTTAGAAAATTGCTGTCCGCTTTGGGAAGGAAGCGCCTGAAATCCTGCAGCCCTGATCGTGGAGAGGGGAGGAAAATGATCCTCAAACGCCACCGGATTCGCTGCTTCCATCATGCATGGAAAACCTGCCATCCGTCCGGAGAGGTGGGATCACCGAGAGCTACTTTGGGTGCTTTTTCAGCCTTCTTTTGAGCAATGTGGCCTCGAACCCATGATCAAGACGGTGACATGGTGACACCAGTGCAGGTGTCCAGCTGCAGCCAGGCTCCCGTCTGGCTGGTGTCCCCATCCGGAGTCACCACGCGCTATGGCTTTTGTCACACTGGCTTTGGATTGCATCCCATCCCTTGGAGAGCAGCTTCGGCTTTTTAAAATAGCAGAAAATTACCCTCCCCAGCATCAAAAAAAAGAAAATGAAGAAGAAAACAAAAAAAGAAAAAGGAAAAGTTGTTGGTCCTCTGCTGGGTTTTGGAGGGGATAAGACCAGACTTAGAGAAAAGGGCAAATGCTGCCTGACAGTTAATTCCCTCTTGCCTTCTCTGGAAGAACTTCTATCTCTTTTGGACTGAAGTGATAACGTGGGCAATCCTGACTGATGCTCTTGCTGATTTTGCCTCCCCTTCGGCCTGTCGCCTCCTCTCTCCCTGCTCCCCAGCTTTAGGAATCTCCTCCGAGCGCTCCCGGCTGCCAGTGAAGCCAGAGCCGTGCGTGTTGGTGCTCTCCTGAACCGGGGCCTCTCTAAGCAAGGCGAGACCATTAGTTTTGGCTCATTAGCTTAACCGAGATGATGATTAAGCCCCACTCCTCCTGCCACTTTCTGTAAAATAAACTTAGGAGTGAACCATCTTTGCAGCTGTGACTGGCAATAAATCCAATTAATTTCCATGTCTTTAGCGGTAATATATGCAGTGGATGTGCCAGCTTGCTCTGCTCTGCCTTTTGCTTTCTCGCGTGGAAAAGCTTGTCTCGGAGATTTCCTTTTAATTAGAACGGGAATTTTGCCGCTTTCGGGATATATTCCTCCAGGAAGCCTCCTACTGTGGCAGCATCTTCAGTCTCAGTGGGTGGTGGTACCATCTTCAAAAAAATAATAATTGCATGCAATAATTAGTATCACAACAAATTCCTGCTTCCCCTGCTAATTTAAGAGCTAAGGAAGCGCTCCACGTTGTCCCGGGAAGATGTGAGCAAACACACGGAGCAGAAACCAAACACGGCGATGCATTTCTCTTTGAAATCCGCATGGCAATGACTGTTTGCAGTCCTTCCTTCTTCACTGATGCCAGGGCTGCTGCAAACAGAGGTTGGGATTCATGGGCAGCTCTGTGTGCTCTGTAGACAGGAGAAGCTGGAACATGAGTCCTGAGCAGAAGTAGCTTCTAACTGCATTGCATCCAGGAGAAAAACAGCCCAGAAGCTAAATTTACTTGAACAACCTCAGCTCCCAACCTCCTTTCCTCCTCCCGTTGCCCCACAACTAACCTTTCCTCTCGAGCCGTGCAAATAATGCAAGCTCCCGGCTTTCCTGTCTGAGATTTTCCAGAGCACCGCGGATGCTTTTTGTTGTGCCTATCTCCAGCGTTGCGTCCCGGAATGGCCATTTCTCCTCGCAAAGGTTATCTGTGTTTGAAGCCTCCTCCGCACGGACAGACCCATAAGGTCTCCAATGACGAACAGCAGGTCTTGGTTTGCTCCCAAAGTGCTGTAAATGGTTGGAGGGTGACCCAGGAAACCGAGAGCTTGTTGCCCTCATAAATCGCCTGCTCGCCAAGGACCAGCGGTTCCTGATGGTTTCTGCAGTTGTGGCATGGAAAATAAGCTAGTGCATGCAGGAGGGAAAGATGTTTTAGGTCAGTTTGGTTAAAAAGCCCCCAGGATGAACTGCTGGGAGAGGACAGGAAGGACTTTAACACCTTTCCGTGCTTCTCAGCTCAGGGTGTTGGTGGTCTGGGCTTTGGGTAGCCCTGTGTTTGTCTGCAAGGTGCCTAGGGCTGTAAGCGCGAGCAAAACACCTACTGGGGAAGGTGCATCCCATGGTGCCCCCACTGCAAATAACCTGCGATCCGGGGAGTGATGGGGAACATCTGGCAGGTCAGGGCAATCCAGCTCTTCTGCTGAGTCCGTCTGCTCCCCACCTTGCTGTGTCCTGGGGGCAGGACTGGAGAGGACAGGGAACGGTTTTGAGGGCAGGGAGTGACACCCAGGAGCCAAACCCTGGTTGTTGCACCAGCATCAGGCACCCAGCCCTCCCCAGCACCCTGTGCTCTTCTCAGATGTGCCCTTGCATGGCTGTCCAGAGGAGATAAGCTCTTGCCTCATTGCGATGAAGCAAGACGCTGTGTTTGTCCCTTGCAGAGCTCCTTGCACCAGGATGATGTCAAGGCCAGCATGCTGTCAAGGCCAGCACTGGCCTTGAAGGACACAACCCGTTCCTCTGGATGTCCGAGGTTCCCATCAGTGGTGGGAAGCAGGAACAGGCTGAGGGAACCGGTCCCTCCAGCCGCAGCATCTTCTCTGCTGCCCAGCGAGGATTCAGCGCTGCCCCACGGGCTGTTCATCCCTCGCAGCCATGGCCTCCTCATGGACCCTGCGCCCTGGGCTGGATGCTCCTTCCTCCTTCCCTTGAGCTGCCCGCAGCCCTGCGACGCTCAAGCCCCGCAGCGATGATGCTCGTCCTGCCAGGTGGGTGATTGAAGTCGGCCTTTTACTTCCAAGGGGTTCATCCTCCTCCAGGCAACTGCTAACGACTATAGGAGGGTGCTCCGCTCCTCCTTAGATGTTCTTCCCCTGCTCGCACAGGCAATTGGCAGGTCATTTGCTATCCACCTGCCCGGAATGAGCCTGGCCTCTCGCTCCGGGCCCTGCCAGCAGCTCCTTCCTCCATGGCATCCTGCAGCGGGTCGCAGCACGCCTTGCTCGCGCCCTTCGCGCTTTCCCTTTGCAGCCGCTAAGCGAACTCTCTCTGCTCTTCTAGTGCTGGCCAAGAGTCTGAGGCTCCCGCATAACGCTTGGGCTGCAAGAGCTGGGGTGGGTTTGGACTTGTGAAACAGCATCCAGATCTGAGGAGCTCCGCAAATCCTGCAGGCTCTGCGCCCAGGTGCCGGCTCCGTTTTGCATCCCAGGTAGGTGGAGTTGTGGAAAGCGTCTTCAGTTCGAACCGGGCGCAGAAACGCGGCTCAGCAGCTCCCTGCCTGCGATTCGGTCTCCTTAGCGAACGTGCGTGCAGTTCAGAGTGAGACGCAAGCTGAAAAATTCACATCCCGATCCAAAACACGAACGGTGCCAGCGTTTGGGTGTGTAGGTCTGGATCCGGAGTCTGACTCACTTGCAAACAGGGACCCTTTGCAAAACACGGATCGAAGTTCAAATTCCTCTCCCTCCTCCGAAATTAAATAAAGGTTGGAGAAATTCTGAGAACTCAGTGTTTTGGTTCAGGGCCATCTAAGAAGGGTGAAGCATGTGCTTAACTGCTTTGTTGAATAGGAAGAGACTCGAGCATGTGTTTAATGTTATTAAGTGCTTAGCTGTTTTTGTTGAATCAGGGCCCCCAGCTTTTAAAGTCAATAGTAACCCCTTAGGCTGCATCTGAAAGGATTTGGGAAAGAAGTGGCATCCAGATAGGGCTGGATGTTTGACTGCTGAGCTCTGCATTCCTGCTTTGAAGGCTCGTTCCTCTAAATCTGTTCTCATTGCTCTTCCAAGGCATCTAAACGACTTGTCCCTGGCCACCAGGTGCTTATGCGGGAGAGCATTGGGGAGTTATGGATATTTAGCCTCTGCCCCTGGAGAAGTTCCGTCTTCCTGCAGTTTCCATCAGGATCTCAAGGCTTCAGGGTAATAGTGGGATGTCGAAGTGTGATGTTGCTTGTCACTTTGGGGCCCCTGTAACTAGCTGGGTCCAAAGGAGCGGGCGGTATAAGATAAGCTGGCTCCTGGTGGGCAATATTGGATAGGGGTTGAACCTGCAAGCGCAATTGCCTTATCTGTAATCAACAGCAGGGAACAGAGGGGAGCTGGGGACAAGGGAAAATTCAGCCAAGCCAGATGTGACAGGAAAGGAGGCAGGACCCAAAATCTGCAACAAGAGGAATTTTCATCTCCTGAAATAGCATCTTGGTGGAGCCAAGAGCTGGAGCTGACCAACAATGTTGAAGAGAAATGGGACTGTGGAAGGAAATTGGGGGGAAAAAGCAACTTATCATGCTTTACAGGTAAAAGGATGGCTGAGACCAGGATGGAAATAGATAGGAAGCTTATGCACCGATGAAAGCCTCGAAATGAAATACATTATGCATGAGAATAGCAGTTGTAGTCGGAGAGCCCCTCGGAGGTAATCAGCTGAAAAGCAGAGGCAGTTCTGGGCAATGATTTCTGCCTATAGCAGAGGCACCAAACGGTTACCAGGAACTAGATTCCCTTTAAAAACAGGGCAGATCTAACATTTCAGCACTGACCTGGCACTCTCTGGGCAAGGCAGATGCTGCCCTCCCCTCCGTACTCTTTCTTCCAGGGAAAAGCCTTCATTAAAAGACGATTTTAAAATGATGTTTCTTCTTAAGCCACCGTTTGTAAGATGATCAATATTCAAACAGCGATGGAACAACAAAAGCAAGAGAATTTCAGGTACCGCTGTGATTCAGTTTGCACCTGAGTCCAGAGCCGACCTTTCTCATCTCATAATTTAACTTCAGGATTGGAGACTGGCAGCAGTTCCCTCCCGAGCGCTGTGTGCTCCGAGGTTGCTCGTGTTGCTGGTGCATGGAGGGCTCCACAACTGCACATCCAACGCCCGAACCTTAGGGACTCACTGCTGCAAAGCCAGGAGCCAAGGACACCTCCATCCCCATGCAAATGCCCTCAGTGACAGCAAGAGGTCTGTGTTTGTCCTCCCAGCACGGTGGAAAGGGAATTACTTCAGGCAGAGAGATTTATGTTCTTTTTTTGTAGTTGTTCCTTGATCTGCTGTTGTTTTATGCTAAATGAACCTCACTCCCGCTAACCCTCTGAGTATGGAAACCCAGCAGGGAGACAAGGTATGGAGGTGGAGGTGAAGCCGAGCATTTTGGGCCGAGTTCTTAAAAGCAAAATTAACTTCTTACATGCAAAGAATGAGAGTGCTGGTGTGGGACTTGAGCACATGCCACTCTACATGTGTTGTTTTCCCTTGAGTCCTCATCAGTCTCGACCTTCTTATGTTGAACCTTGTAGAAGACTTGGAGAAACCTCCTCCAGGTGGGCTTTTCCTTCTTAACTTTTGATAGGGAGTTTTTCCCAGGCTATCTAAATCCCAAGCTGCAATTTAAACCTATCGTTCCTTCTCCTCTACTCCCGGCACCTGATTATTCTCCTTTTAATAGATACTGTTCCACAAAGACCCTGCTGGTGGGAGCGCGGGAGCAAATGGCGTTGAACCAGCAAATGTCTGTGTCACTTAAAAATGTGCCTAAAAATGTTAGGCATTTTTAAATGTAAATATGAAACCCAGGCCAGGAGAAGGGAAGGAGGCAAAGCACAGAACACGCAGATATTGGGAAGGCTGAACAAAAGTCACGGCAGTAAAACTCAGCTGATGTATTTGCTTGGTGGGAAAAAAAACGGGAAAGTGTCCTGGAGCTCTTGAGCTCTGGCTTCATGTGAACTGTGTCCACCAGCCTGGGGAGGGAATGCTGATCCTCATGGTTACCCTTAGGACATGATGTATTAGGTGCTTTGCAGAAGCGCTTGTGAAGTTTCTCTATAGGGAACAAGGACGCGGTGGCCTCAAGCTCTGCTTCTCGTGAGCTGTGAACATCGTGGGTGACACTGGTTTGTTTAGCTCCCTGTCCCCCTTCCCACGTCATTCTTCCTTATCAAACCCTCTCTTATCCTTAAAAAAAAAGTAAAAATAGAGCTGATCTTCCCTATCTTTCCGCTCTCTTCATCCGTTTCTCTTGCACATCTCCTCTCATCTAGGGACTAGAGGTGAGTTCTGCATGTCTCTGCCCCACCAACTGCCTTCTGCATCCTATACCCTGACCTCTGGGGAGACTTCTTGTGCTGCAACCAGTCCGTCCTTCCTCCCCTCTTCTTACCAAGCAGAGCTGTTTGCTGGAGGGTTTCCTGCTCCCCTCTCTTGGCTCCTGCAGACCTCTGCCTTGTTGGCTGTGCCAGTGCAATGGGTTTTTCTAAAGAAAGGATCACTGAAATGACCTGCGTTAAAAAAGTAAAAGAAAAGAGGATGTTATTGGCTAAAATCAGAACAGGGAAGGCATTTCTCTCCCAGCAGCAGCACCCAC
Organism: Crypturellus tataupa; assembly: GCA_034781795.1. Taxonomy (NCBI): domain Eukaryota; kingdom Metazoa; phylum Chordata; class Aves; order Tinamiformes; family Tinamidae; genus Crypturellus; species Crypturellus tataupa. The sequence continues at coordinate 3,992,294 of JAWLRI010000086.1, forward strand.
AGGGCTGGTGGGATGATGAACTGTGGTGTGGGAAGAGCCAAGGGTAGGAAAGGTCCAGTCCAATATTCAGCTGCACCGAGAAGGGATGTGGCTCCAGCACATGTTCCCCTCTCAAACACCCGATCTTGGGCACATGTGTGAGAGCCAGATCACCTCAGTGAGCCCCAAGGAAATGTCCTTCCCTTCCTCTGGCCCTTGGGCGGTGGTGGTGATGGAGGGAGAGGGGCTGTGTCTTATAATGAGAGGCCCAAGTTGGATCAGAGCAAGACAACCTGCATCCTGCATCGCTTATCAACGGGTCCCAACGCAGCCCTTAGCAGTTTTTGCTATGTCCATAAAAATGTGGTAATGTTACAAACTGAGGTAGTGCTTGTCAACCTGTATATTTTGAGTTTGTGTTAAGGATCCTACCGCATGTTAAAGGAATTTGGCTTGTGCATCTCGTTGACAGTGGTGTGGAAATGTTTTCGACACTGTGCAAATGTGAAAGAAATGAATGTAGGTTGCAGAAGTCTGAGTAAAATGCATCAGAGACATCTATCACCCAAAGCAAATGCTTTCCTTTGACAAAAAAAAATGGAAAAAAAGGGGAAAAAATACACTGCCAGGATATTTTGGTTCAATTTAGATTGTTTGCTAGAATTGTTTGTGGATAGTAACAAGCTCAGGGCTCAGTTGTAATGAAGTAACCATGGTAATGTGATAACATGAGCTGATGTCAGTCTGATTTGCTGATAAGATTTATACCCTATTATATAATCCAATGCAATTAAGAAATGCTTAGAAAATTAACATTATAATAGCTGAAAATACAGTATAAGAGGGATATTGACGGCTGTGGGTCTTAAGCATAGCCCCCAAGGATGCCATGTCACCCTGCCTCCAATGAGCTGTGTTACAATAAGCAAAGGAAGAAATTGCTTTCATTTTACAAGCAGGGAATTCTGATGCTCCTCTTGATTTGCACAATTTCCTGCACCAATTTCAGCGCGGCTGATCAGAAATCAACCCAGGAAAAGCAACAAGGGTTAATGGGCCTCATTTAATCTAAACTGAGTCGGATGAGCAACCGGGCTGGAAGATGCACCGTTGGGAATGCGTCAGGAAGCAGAGGTTAGCTCCCCATGGGAAGCAAGTTAATGGGGAGATGGGAGGCAGAAACTCCCTGTATCAGTTTTTCCACTGGCAAAATGCACAGGGATCACTTGATTTCCTAGCTATGAAATGCCCAGTGTGAAGGCAAAGCATCACGCAAGGGAGACTCGCAAGAAACGGGCTGTTTCATAACTGGTTTTGTACCAGGCAGAGTTACACTCCTTGTAACAACCTGGCAGCAGAGCTCCTCGTTCATGGTTTCTTTTCCTTCCTTGCAGGTAACTCACTGTCTCTCTCTTCACAGTTTCCTTGTTCATGCCCAGATCGGGGAATCCGAAGTTATTTGGTTTTGGAGAATTGCAGCTGATGAAACCTGTGAAGGAATAACAAATTGACACTGGAATGTAGGAACAAGTCCTTCCCCTACTGCAGAAAGCCAGGAGAGGAGTGAAAGACACTCTTGGATCCGGATTTTTTTTCTTTTCATGTGAGAATCCTGTTACTTTCTCAATACTTGGTAGGAGTTGGGGAAACAGAGGGTCACCCACTTGGCAGCAATTTGGAGCTGGGGATCTTTCTATTCCACACTATTTTTTTACTGGAATGATTGGCTGGGGTGTAACTGATGGGAGAAACTACTCTTCTCCTATTTTTAGTTCTTCCTTCTTTGCCCAAAATATCTCTTGTACCTGAGGATGAGTCGTAGCAAAGAGGTCGTTTTCTCCATCCCCTCCTCTCACTGCCCTCCTCTGGCTTTGGCTTTTGTCTATATTCTGCCAACCTTGGCTGGCCTCTCTGCTGATGGACAACACTTACTTCTCTCTCCCTTTTCTCCTCAACTTCTTCTCCCTCGCTGTTCCCTGCTTGTGCTGGTGTCCTCAATAAGCTCATCTCACACTTACTCCTTGTGGGCTTTGGGCTTGGTGGCCTCAGGTCCTACAAGTGAATGTGACAAAGGAACCTCTGGACTTCTCACGGTTTCATGAGCTTCTGAGCCCTACGGGAGGGAATACATGCAGGAGATGATGTCCCATCCTGCCCCACTTTTGACTTTTGGCCCCTTCTTTCATTCTGTTGTTTCCAAACACTGTTTTCCTGAGCAAGTTGCAGGGTTTTATACTCGTTTTCTTCCATCTTTCTGCTGCCTTCAATCTACATCTTTCTGGGCTTTCCTTCTTTCCTCTTAATTCCACTGAGCTTCATCCCAGCACAGACTTTCGTGGCCCTGCCCTCACTGTTGGTGTCTGAGGTCCCATCTTATTTCCCTGCTGTTTTCCCAAGCACTGACACTGCTTGCTGGATGCCCCTTGTCCCCTTGTCCCCTGCTGCAGCCTCCTGACCCTCAGACTCCCCTTCGCCTCCTTGTTGCTGCTTGCAGCCTCTGCGCGCGTTCGGCTCGTGGAAGCTGCTCTCTCCTCCTCACATGATGCAGACAGTTTGACTGTTTTGGCAGCAACCGACTGCGTTTCGCTTCTTTCCTGTGACTGATGCACTGGGAAGGATGAGTGTGAACAAGTGGGACATGAGACTAGCCGCGTCTTGTGCCCTTTGGAATGGATGGGGTGACTTGGGAGGCAGGAATAGGTGACAAATCTGCAAAGTCGCAAGTGGCAAAACGAACCTGAGTGTTAAGAAAGGAGCTGCTTAGCACTGCGTTTTATGTTTGAAGGTATGTCTGCACTGCACAGTACAAAACAGCATGAAAACAGCTTACGTAGCTTTATGTACCTATTGCATGACGCTTTGCGAACCAAGTTTATACGAAACGTGGAGATACCTGCAAAATCTGGCTAAAAGGGGTGAAGGGAAATGTGGGAGCTCCGTGCTTCCACATCCAGAGAGTTTATGGTACCCGTTGGGGAAAGCAGCTCTGCAGGACAACAGGGCTCTCCGCACAAGCATCCTCAGAGGGTGCAGGAGCCACCGCCAGGGAGGTGGCATTAGGTCAGGACAAGGACTGACCCTGCTTTTGAGTCCGTTGTGGCCCAGAGATGCAAAATGGGTAGAAATGCTGTGGCCTGGTATGGGATTGGTTTTTATCTCCAGTTTTGCTTAGCAACGCCAGTCCAGCCTCCCGCCGTGCGGTACCTCTTGTTTTTTCAAGCGTTTGTCAGCTGCTTCTAGGGCTGCAATTTCATGGTCCCTTGGACCTGGCGGCAGCGATACTGCTCCCCGAAGAGGCGGCCCTGCCTTCTCTGGCTGCCCGTTCCTGCACCGCCTCGGTCCTCCCTTTCCTAGGGCTACGTCTGCATTAGCAGCCAGGACAGCTCAAAGGGAGAGGGTTTACGGAGCGAGAGGCCCTGCAATCGGCACTGTGGCTGTTTCAAGCGGGGCTGCTGCTCCTGATGCCCGTTATTGACCATGCATTAGCAGCTGGAGGGCTTTAGGTGCACTCCTGCACCTAAAAGGTGCTTCCTCTTTTATCCCCCCCTAAAATGAACTCGGTGCATTTGTTTTCCATGATTGGAGCCCAAGAGGGAGAGGTCAGAACCAGCCAGGGAGGTGAATCCAAAGGGTTTTCCTAACCCAAGCTCCAAAGTCAACAGAGACACCCCGTGTTGACACAGCGACTTGAAGAACCAGCCCCTGGAGCACATCAAAAGCAACAAGGAGCTGGTTGTAGCTCGGCCCGTCCTCTGATCCGACGTGTGTTGCCTTTTGTGCATCTGGGTCAAGATTTAAGAGGGGCTGAGGGCTGGTCATAAGCTACAGCAGGCAAGTGGATCTCCTTTCTGGCAAGCACATTATATAGGTTAAAAAGGACTGTGAAATCATGGTCTGTCCTGGCCACGGGCTCCTTGCAAGAGGGACCAACACCCCCAGCGACCAAAATACGTGTGGTGCACACTGCAATGTACTGCCATAGCATGGGCATGGGGAGACCAGTTTCATCTGAGACCTTGCAGAGCTGCTGTAATGCAAACAGTCATAATCCTGCGAGGAACACAGGAAAGAGCATTTATTACGCCCATAATGTCTGTGAGAGCCACTGTGCAGCGGGCTCGCATCCTTCCGAACAAACCCCATATTGTGAAGGGCTCTCTGAGTGCTTCCCACTTCCCTTTTCCCTTTCCCTCCACCCCGAACATGCCCGGAACGCTGTTTTTGCTCCATTTTGCTACTATTTTCTTTTTCTTCTGCGGCTGCATTTTCCCCCCCACCTCCCTCTCCCCACAACATGCCCATTGAAAACCCTAATTGCGGATCCCAGGCTGCAATTAGTTTGCACGCTGGACGGAGTTCGCTTCATTACGGCTCCTTTGGCCGCCGCACACGAACGCGCTTGGAAGCGGCAGCGCCTGGACTGGGCGCCGACCCTCTCTCCTCCGCTTGGGCCGGCATCCCGCTCCAAGGGCTCCAAGGACCGTTCCAAGGGCTCCCATCCTGCTGCTTCCCATCTTTTCCATCTCCTTCACCCCGCTATGGCCTTTTTTCCCCACCCAAAGCAACTCCTGGGCTCGTGTTCCAGGTTCAGGAGCCACGGAAGCCGCATGGCACCGGGACGCGCTCTGACGGTGCCAGGACCGAGGTGCGCGCCGCTTCGGTGGCCACCGCGCTCCGGGCACCAGCCCCGTGCGGGGGGTCCCCCCGGCGACAGGGGCCTCCCGTCCTGGTCCCCCCGGCTCTCCCCTCCCGTCCTGGTCCCCCCGGGCTCTCCTCATCCTCAGGGCGGCCCCAGGGGCCGGTGCTCGGGGCAGGCGGCTGCGGGGGGAACGCGGCGAGGGCGCGGGGCGGGAGGAGGAGCGCCGCCCGCCGCAGCGGGAGGAGGAGGAGGAGGAGGAGGAAGGCGACCGCGGGCGTGGGGAGGCGGGCGCGGGGCGG
>JAWLRI010000086.1:3997912-4008660 GCA_034781795.1 Crypturellus tataupa
GCCGTCGGCGGCTCCCGCTTGGCCGGGAAAGGGGGGAAAGAGGAGGAAAAGCGAGAGGAGGAGGAAACGGGAAGAGAAGGGAGAGGAGAAGGCCACCCCGCCGTTATCTGCGCGCCGTCCCGTGCCAACTCCCGCTTCCATTCAAGGCAAAGAGCCCCGCTGCCCTTGCCTTGAATGGAAGTGCGGAGCGAGCCGCCGCCTCGCCAGCCCCTTAAATCCAGGGATGCTTTTGTGGCCCCGGCGCTCCGGGGGGCTGGGAAGAGGCGGCGGGCGGCGGCAGCCCCGGCCCGGCGCTCCTGGGGATCCCTTTGTGCCGGGCTCGGCGCTCGCCTTCTCCGGGGGACAAGTTGCACCCTGTGGTTTATCATTCATTTCATTTTTTCCTCTTTTGCACCTTAGCCTCTCGGTTCAGTTAATGTAGGGGTTATTTCTTCCCATAAAAGATAAAAAATGAGCGCTCTCTCCGGCTCGTAAAGGCTCGGCTGCCAAACAGCCATAGGAAAGTACCGGGAATGATTGCTCCGAGATCAGGATTTGTGGTAGCACTTTAATCTGTGCACTTGACATTGCAGATCCGAACCAGATGCAGCAGCGCTCGCTGAGGGAGGAGGGGAGGGGGGGACACGACACTGGTGGCAGTAGGTGGCGCAATGAGAACCCGTCATCTCCGCAGCCGGAGCGCGGTCCGGATCCCAGTTTCCATTGGAAAGGTGGGAGAACACTTGGATTCTGGTTCTCCAAGGACCCTGTGATGCCAGCGCATCTTTCTCTTTTCCAACGGCCTCCCTAAATTCTCCTGGCGATCCCCTTTGCCCGCGGAGCGGCTCATCCCAAGGGAGACCTTGTCCTTGGTTTGATGGGTTTCGTGCGAGTCCGGTTGTTGAGCATCAAAACTCTTTGCAATGAAAGCAGCAGCGCACCGCTGGGTACTGATCAAACGACCCACGTAGGAAAAAGAACAGACCTTCCCCCTGCTCTCCCCAAAGCCAGAGCAATTACAAAGTGTATCAAACTGGTGACGGATAAGCAAAATTATAATACACAGAGGAAAACTGATTGCATTGGCCGTGGGTTAATGAGCATCTTACAAAATCATTTCTTATTGCTTATTTTGTACCATCAAATTACCTTCATAAATAGCTTTAAAACCCATCTCGCAGCAATTTAATACGATTATAATGGGAGAAGAGGAAGAATTATTCTTCCTTCCTGCTGCAATTGTAAAGCTAATGAAGGGACTCTGATCCCAGCTCTGGGAATCTTCCTCTCTACATGGTGGAATATAAGATTATAATGGGCTACGGAGTGAGGCGGTTCCTGCACTACGGACCCAGAGCTGCTTCAGCCCGTTGTGGGGACAGATGTGATCTTGGCCAACGTCAACGTGGTGGTGAGAGCCCTGTATTGCACTGGTGAAACTGTCCTGTCACTGGGTTAGCCCATGTCACGCAAACACGTCTGGCTTTAAAGGGATGTCATGCAAAATACCCCGTGTTCCTGCAAGGGAGAGCCGTGTTCCTGCAAGGAGAGCTTTCCCAGCCATTGGTCCTCATTCCTCCTGGTGAGGAATGTGTGTCCACCTGTCTAGAAGAGGCTGGAATGAAGCACCCACATGGTTCTTCAGCTAAATATTTGTCCAGAGTGTCCATTTAGATTTTCTTTTATGAACATTGCCAAGGTGTTTATAGGATGCTGAGCTGGAGAAAGCCTTTGGAGCCCCTTCGCCCCTGCCCCGCCACCGACGGAGCTGATGTTCTTTGTCCTGTTGTTTTCTAGAACTGCTTGAGGAGGAGGGACGCTGGGCTATTGAACCAGCTACAAGAGCTAGATAAGCAAATAAGTGACCTCCGGCTGGACGTGGAAAAAACAACGGATGAGCACCTGGAGACAGACAGCCGGCCAAGTTCAGGTAAGGCCGCCCTTGGGCAGAACCTGGAATCAACCTCCCTGAAGCTCTCGGTACAGCACAGTAAATGTCTATAGCTTGTTCACACTCTGGTAATTAGTGCCAACTAGGAGAGTTCAGCTACCACTGGAAAGGTTACTGTCTTTGGAGAATATATTCAGAAGGGTATTTCAAGCCTAATTAGATTTCTGGTGTTCGGGGCATTTCTTTTTATTCCAAGGCCACCCACAGCTTAAGTCCAAAAGTTCCAATCCTCCTGCATGTTAAGGAGGAGGATGCAATTAGAGGAAGCACCGACAGTGGGAGAGAGATTTCACAGTGGATCTTAGAGCCAGAAGGGAACAGTGAATCAAATCATCCGATGCCCCATATTTTGAATTTCATTCCATTCCAGCTATGGTGAATGCAATAGTTTATATTTAGCTGTGAGGAACCTTCCCGAGCAGCATCTAGACTTGTCCTGAAGACAGGGAAAAGGAGACTCTGCCAACTAATCACCTACACTGCTAAAAATATTGCTTATTTTTTATTTGAATTTGACTTGTTCCAGCACTGATTTTGTATGCTTTTCTCCCATAAAGTCTCTTTTAGTACTCTGTGTTTTCTCCTTCTGGAGTCGCTATTTAATGTAATACCCAACTTTTTTTTTTGACGAGCTAAACAGGTCAAGTTCATTAAGTCATTCATTTTAAGGCATTTTTCCCAGCTTTTAAATGGCTTTATGGCCTCCTTCCAAGTCTTAGCTCTGCTTTAGGTGTGCTGGATTCCAGAACTAGACACCGTTCCAATAGCTGCAGTACCGCTGCCATATAAACTGGTGAAGTCATTTCCCTACTGCTACTCATTAGTCTCTTTCTGCATCCAAGAATCTCATTAGCTTTCTTTTTTTTCCCCTCCATATCATTAAACGTGATTGAACTGCTTTTCCACCTTGTCTAAGTCCTTTTCAGGATTATTGCCCTTCAGGACGCACCTCCATTTTCTAGATATGCCCTGAATTCCTTTCTCCTAGATGTATAATTTCAATTTTGACTTTGCCACATTTTGCTTGTGTGGACCCAGTCTGCCAGGAAATTAAGTTTTCTGTATCTGTTCGTTATTTACCATTCTCCTTCTTTTGCATTATCCACAAATATCATACCTACCTCCAGAACGTTGATGAAAATAGTGGACAGCATTTGGCCCAACATTTGGAAAATATTTTTTGTAATCACATAATAGCAGGAGAGTCTTTTTTGGAAAGCATAGTACAATATTAAATGAATGGACTGGCAAGAGCAGTATGGATCCATCTTGCTAAAATGTGAAAAACAACTCCCAACTCCTGTGAAAATTAAATAAAATATTTAAGATTTCATATGTTAAGTACAGTGCTCCACTTTTAAATGCCTTATTTTTAAACTGGATTCTTCCCAGTAGTAAGGATTTTACCAAATGATGCACTATTTTTTGGATGACAGAATGAAATCCCCTACCTGACTGCAGTATTGGCTCGTTAGCCAATATAAATATAAACCTGACTGCGTTGCTAGGGGCACTAATGACAGCGTTGTATAGACGGAACTAACATAAATGCAAATTCTTATTTTTGTAGGGTTTTATGAGCTGAGTGATGGAGCTTCTGGATCGCTCTCCAATTCGTCTAACTCAGTCTTCAGTGAGTGTTTATCCAGTTGCCATTCTAGCACTTGCTTTTGCAGCCCTTTGGAGGCAACACTGACTATCTCAGATGGACGCCCTAAATCTGCAGGTATAGTAAAAGCAGGTCGAATACGTCATACTCCAGGAGGTGGCTTTGGCTTTGGAAATACTGCCTCAGGAGTACCTGGGTTGGATTAACCCTTCTTCTTTGCATTGGGTGTGCTGTGCTCTGAAAAGATTCCCGTATCTATCACGTACATGTGTGGTGGGGCAGGACCATTTCTCTTCCACTCCTCTAGCCGTACATGTTAATATTTCACTCTAAACACACGAATGTAACACGTGAAAATATCACAGCTGCTCTACCCAGTAGAGGGCAGTGGTACATGCACACATCAACACGTTAGTTGGCTAATTTCTCATAGTTTCCTTCAGAAATCATTTTCTTTTTATTAAATAGCAACAAGGAAGGTTATTTATTATATAGCAACAGCTGTGCAATATAGATGGTCCTCATTAATGTGGTTGAGTAAGGTGCTAGCTACATGTTTTATGCGTCAGGGTGCCTATGAGTCTGTTTGCAGCAGCCCTTTTCACATTTCTCGTGGTCCTCAACACACAAGTGATTATGCTGAGGTGTGCTCTGCTTTTATATATTTAGACAAATAGCAAAGAAAAAGCTTTTCATCTCTTTGGCAAAGAGCCATTGAATTTTCATTGATACTAGACCCAAGATGCAAGCCTAAGGTTGTAGGAGTGTTAAGTAGGAAGACCTGCTCTGTCTGCTGTCCTGAAAGGAGATGCAAACAGGACTGTTGATCAATCATTATTGGTTGAAGTTGCCACCATGCTCACTCAAAAGCCTTGGTTCATTCTGGGTTGTGGAGAATGCTCCTAACCATAATATCTCCAATTTCCGTTCTGCTCTTTAAGGTTAACTTATAGTGAATTTTTGTGAATCGAGAACAAAATAATCCTTCTAACCTAGAAGTGGGAAAATACAGCCTTGGATGCATTCATTCTGAGATGCTGAGAACTCCTCTAATTTATGAGAGCAGCTTGAGGTAATTCAGCATTCCCTCTTGTACGGTATTTATGACCTGCACAAACCATACCTAAAACAAAAACATGCACAAGGATTTCCAGCAGATTGTATTGTTTTCTTTTTCTGTATACATCGTGAAAATAAAAACCCTTATTAAACATGGTAGCCCACTTTTAGAGATGAATTTCACAAACCATCATGTTTTTGGCAACACTTCCTAAGTGACATAGAATTTAGGAAATGCAGGGGAACTGTCAAGTTATCTGAAGGAAGTTCCTCCTCCCTCCTCAAAAACCTCTTCTTCCTTTCCTGCCCTCCCAGCAGCACCATCACAATCAGTTGCTTTCATCAAAGTCTGTAGCACCTCTTTGAAATAGCTCTGTTAAGTGACAAGCGCTGAATGTTCAAGTTTGTCTACCCTGGAGGAAGCTTTTGGGTTGAGCATAGAAAACAGGACTGCAAGTGGTCCAGAGAATCATTTAACTGTTCCCCTGCCCAAAGCAAGATCAACTTGATCTTAGAGAAATAATAATCTAAATTGCAGGGATTGAAGCCCTGTTCTTAAGGTTTCTTGTTTCCTAGTAAATGCTGTAGCCTTGAAATCTGACTCATGCATCTCAAAAACCACTGGATTTCTCTTACAGAACTGCCTTTGCAGAGCCAAAGCTAGGATGCCAACTCTATTGACCTGCACTCCTTGTTCTTGTATGGACCTCAATGTCTTATAGAGGTGCTTGTGTAACCATGAGAGACCATTATAGACCTGTGAGTGTCTTGGGTGTAAAACAGGAGGCTCTTCACCATCTAGGCACACTTTTAGCAGAAATATAAATGCTCCCATCTGGGCTGTGATTTTTATATTTTCACTTATGTAGTTATGTTGGGACAAATCCTACATAGATAGACCCTAAAAGAATAATAGTGCATTTATCACTTGAACTGTGGCCCTAGATTCAAGGTTTCTACTGCTCAAGTAGCACTACTGTAGTTAACCAAGTGTGAATGAGACCAGAGTCTTTGCCAACATGTGAAAAACGTAGCAGGATGGTCATCAGGAAGATCTCTAAACTCTTCTAAAATGCCTTTCAGATCTCATAGGCTGGATGGATTATAATAAGGAAGGCCAACATGAGGACCAGCCTGCAGGCTCTATCTGTTGCTCTTTGTCCACACCGCACTCAAATTCCCTCGATGTCGTTGCAGATGTACATCCAAAATACCAGTGTGATCTGGTGTCTAAAAACGGGAACGACGTCTACCGGTACCCGAGCCCACTCCACGCGGTCGCTGTGCAGAGCCCCATGTTTCTTCTCCCGGTGACTGAAAACCCCCAGCGAGAAGAGGAGAGACTTGGCTGTGATATTAGCGACGTTGGTGTTGGCTCGGAATCGGACTCGGGAAAAGCAGCCAATTCCTTTCTCCCACAGAGCTCTTGGGCCGCGTCGGGCGCTTCCAGCAAGAGGATAGACGGTTACATCTTAAGCCTGGTTCAGAAAAAGACCCATTCCGTAAGGACTAATAAACCCAGGACGAGTCTCAACGCTGACCCCACCAAAGGGATCTTGCGACATGGAAGCATGTGTGTCAGGCAGCCCTCCGCGGTGGTTTCCCACACCAACATTGTGAACCTGAAGAATTCCAAGCAGACGTCCTTGCATTCCGGCGGGACGACCGCTGTGGACAACGCGGTGTTCTCCCCGGGAAAGCAGAGGCCCAAGGAATCCAGTGCGGAGCAGCTGGAGAGTAGGAAGATGCCTTTGCCGTCGGCATTCCCACCCAGCGCAGGGAGCGAACTCCCGAGCAAGCGGAGCGTCAAGCCGGTGCCTCCGGAGCTAAGTCAGAACATGGTAGCTGCAGCGGGGGACATCCCCAAGGAAAACGGTCAACTCTTCGCCACGGCTCCTAAGGAGAGCCCAGGCAAGACGGTGGTGTTGCAGCCGGAAAATAAAATGAATCAACCTCCTAAAAAAGTCCTGCTGAAGAGCAGCTTGCAGGTGGCTCATTCCACGTCTTCTCCTCCCGTTGAGGAGAGGCCTTCCCTGGATTTCAAAAGTGAGGGCTCTTCCTCGCAGAGCCTGGATGATGGGTTACTTGTAAACGCCCAGTACATCCCGGCCCAGCAGCAGAGCGTTAAGCTCCACAGAGGCACCAAAAACGTCAAAATTTTGAAAAGCTCCACCTTGAAACACAGGCCTCACCTCGCCAACGGGCTGGAAAACGGCTCCCAGACCTTGAGGGAGAAAAACAAGCCCGTCAGCAAGAAATGTCGCTTTCCTGAGGAATTGGATACAAATAAGAAACTGAAAAAGCCCTCTTCACGGGGGAAGAGGGGCAGCGGGTTGCCACCAGACTCTGGCCTCCAGAGTAGGCCGTCCGGTCTACATAAATCCGTAGTGCGGTCCCATGGACACGGCCGAGAGGTCGTGGTGGCCAAACCCAAGCACAAGCGGGCCGACTATCGGCGGTGGAAGTCGTCGGCAGAGATCTCCTACGAGGAGGCGCTGCGGAGGGCGAGGAGGAGCCGCAGGGAAGGCGTCGGGGTCTACTCGCAAGTGCCGCTGCCTTACGTGAGCCCGTACGCCTACGTAGCGAGCGACTCGGAGTACTCGGCCGAGTGCGAGTCCTTGTTCCACTCCACCGTGGTGGACACGAGCGAGGACGAGCAGAGCAATTACACCACGAACTGCTTTGGAGACAGCGAGTCCAGCCTGAGCGAGGTGGAATTCGTGGGCGAGAGCACGACCACCAGCGACTCGGATGAGAGCGGGGGTCTCATTTGGTCTCAGTTTGTCCAGACTCTCCCCATCCAAACGGTGACGGCTCCAGAGCTGCATGAAAATGCGGCCAAAGCCTTTGTGAAAATCAAAGCCTCCCATAACCTCAAGAAGAAAATCCTGCGCTTTCGGTCGGGCTCTCTGAAGCTGATGACAACGGTTTAGTGAAGTGACTTGGTGGAATTTATCTGTTTCTGCTTTTGGAAGCAAGGTGCTTTTGTGTACATATTTTCACAGATTTTTTTTTTTATATATATCTATACAAATATTTAAAACTTAAGGTAAATTATGTCACTTGTCTTCAGAACTTGGGTGGATACTAGTGCCTTTTAAGTGGAAATAAAAGACAATTATACTCGTTTTAAAAGAAGTAACACTGCCGTTTCAGTGGTGAACAGCCTCCAGCGCATAGTATCAGAGGGCTTCGAAGAAAAGGTTAATGTTCCCAAGAATTAATATTCCTAGATTTTCAATGTTGGGTCTTTTGCAGGATTTCAACAGTGTAAGGTCATAAGTTTTTAGGGGAAAAGAGGGAGGGAGCATGGGTGGTCTTAATGTTGTTACTTGTCCCTTTCTGCTGCTCCTGTTGCCACATCTTGAGTTTGTTCCTCCAGACGGTCTGGCCTGTTTTTCCCTTTGCTGATTCTCCCCTTGAAACTTGTCCTCTTCCACCCTCAACCTTCTCCCGCAAGGAAAAGCCTCCTGTTCGATCTGTCTCTAAGGTTAAACTGCCTTCTCTGGAGTGCAGCCTGCTCCTCTTTCCTGGGAGTCCCAGTGTGGACTGTGGTGTTGAGCAGCATAAACTGTTGGAGCAGCTGACCAAGGCTTAGTAACTTCAGTATATTGTGTAAAACTGCCTTTTTTTTTAAAAAAAAATGCATGTCACGTGCATGAGTATCAGTAGTTTTAAGATTCCTGTTGATGTCCAATTTACTGTACATCATCAATGGCTGTTTTTATATATATATATATATCATTGTGTAAATTAATATAACACATCATATGCTGTAATAAACAGTCTGTTTTAATAGTTTTTAAAAGTTTGTTGCATTGGTGCAGACCCAGTCAATGGTTTTATATCAGTGTTGTCGCCACTTAGATATCTCTTTAATGTGGCCTGTTAACATTTCCATGGAATTTAGTCATGCAGGAAGTGGAGCAAGTCAAGAATGTTGCTGTGGCTTGTGCTTTCGGGGAGCTGGATAGTCACGGCTCCTCTTGTTTTTCTAGTAACTTGCATTTTTTTTAATGATCGAGATGGGATTTGGGAGCTGAGAGACATCCTCAGGTTGTTGCTTATGGGCAGCTCATGTTTCGGAGCAGATGGAAATGTAATATTAATCCTAGTTGCGAGGAGGGTGCGTGCAGACTTTGGTTGGGACAACTGAAGGGCAGATGGCAGGTTTCTGTAACCAAACAGATCAGTGTCATGCAGCAGGTGTCCCCCAAAACAACCAGTAAATGAATCCCCCAAAGCGGTGTAGTCTGGAAGCTGGGCTGGGTAGAGCAGAGGGTAGACCTGCTCTCCGTGATGCCCACTTTAGACTTGGTGGCTCTGGTATCCATAAGGAGGTGTTGGTCTTTTCTCAACTCTGTCTTGCAGATCTCTGGGTGCTCCTTGATCCTACCCGGTACTTGTTGATGTAGTGGAGGAGGATCAGGACGGGTGCTTGGTTCATCCAGGCTTGCAGCTAGTTGGCTGCTGTTCCTCCGCAGCTCTTAACTGTGTCATCATGATGATGGCTGAAGTTTAACTCTTTCATCTTTAATCTGCACATTACAGTGGATCCCTTTCTATAAAATTTCTCTCCTGTATTTGTTCTCTTTTGTAATGGAGAAACATCAGTTTCTGTAAAGATTCATATGATACGATCAGAAGGTTGTGGATCCAGTGACCCAGAAAGTCCTTACAATCCCATCACCCATGACATCAAAAGCTGTAGTTCACCCTAGCTGTTCTTAACTCTCATTGCTTTACTTATGGAAGACGATATTTCACTAATTTATATATCTGTATTTCCCCACCACGTACACATATATATTTATAAAACTAATTCTTCCAAGAATTACTAGGCATTGGCTGCCACTGTGGAGAGGGGAGAGAAGAAATCTGTACTGTGAAACGGGCCATTACTGAGGCTGATTGGGAGCTTAATACATTCCTTTTAATAACTGATGGGTGTTATATCAAACAAAGGGAACATCAAGAAGCTTGTCAAAGTGAGAAGCTTCTTTCCAAGAATGTGTCTTAATCATGGCACACGATCGCTCTTAGAAGAAGACAAACACGTGCAAATCCCTGCAAATCTCCTCAGAGGTTTAGCAGAATAATAGCAAGGGCTCTGCAGAAGAGCGTGGGGGTCTGTGGCCAGGAAGGAATTGTTGCTGGGAGGACAAACTGGCCGGGATCTTAGGAATGATGAGTTTTTATTGCAGTGCTGTAGTATATTGCCTCATACCAGCTGAAGGAGGCTGGTTTCCAGAAGTGTGTTGCTGAATGGCTCCTTTTTAGACAACTGATTAAAGGAAAAAGAGGAAGAAAATAACCACCCCATCATTGCTGAGAGTGTATCAGCTGCAACCACCACATTCTGCAGTTCTCTCATGGAATAGCTTAATACCAGATGGGGAAATGCGCTGATGTTATCTCCATCTTAATTGCATTTGAGTCATTTCAGCTTGGGGAAGGAATTTTCCTTTTCTTACAGGATTTAGGTAAGCAGCCAGAATCCTTTAGCTAGGCCCAGGTTTTTCCTTCTCCCTTCCCCCTTTCTTTTTCAAATAAAAGATCTTACAGTTCTGGAAAAGCACTTGGTAGGGTCCCAGTGCACAGTCTCTATTCCCTGCTCTGGCTCTGATTTAGGAAGCACGGCTACCTTAGTAATTTTTTTTGCAATGTTAGGTCGAAAAACATCTGCTAATCTGGAGACCAGTTAAATATTTGGCACTTCTTTAAGCTACCTGGCTTTCCACCTCCAGTGTCTGGAGTCCTCGCCAATGTATTTCTCATAATATTCCTGTTTTAATTATCCACACTGTTTACGGCACTCTTTGGAAGTCTGGAGCCGAGACGTTCGTCTTTGGTGCATGGGGAAGCAGATTGTGATGGGAGATTGGGGGTTATTTTCCCCCTGCTCCATGTATAACTGAGCACCACCAAATCCTGAAGGACAACTTGATGAACAAGAGCAGTCCCTTCCAGCCGGATCCCCTGCAAGTTGGGTTTTATAGTGCAGGTGTCCCTCTTTGAGCACCTTCTCCCCCAGCGCGGGGATCAGCATCCTGTAGGCTCTACGGGATGCCGATTCCGAGCAGTAACGGGGCTGTCTGCTTTCCAGGCGGGTTTTCTTTGGGTCTGTCTCTTGCTTGGTGACCCCGGTCA
>JAWLRI010000086.1:4028294-4098268 GCA_034781795.1 Crypturellus tataupa
TTGTGCCGGGATGCTGACAGGGAACTATGCATGTAGCTTCGCTAAGAGCAGCCTCAACATCCGATGGGGAGTGGGAGCGAGATTAGGCAAGAGCGCGGAGTCAGTCGAAAGCCTGAAGTGCTGGGGAGGAAGGCGGGATGTTTTAGGTGGTGATAGAGATAATGGGGGAAACAATGGTGTGATAAAGAGAAATGAAATTCACAGTGAGTTCATCTATTAAAGGCTTCTAAAGGGAATGATTGTGAAAACTGGATGTTATGGTATGGTGGCAAGAATGGGCCAGAATGGCCAGAATGGCCCATCCTCCTATGGTGAGGATGGAAAGAAATGAAGTTTCTTCCCTCCTGCTTTGAAAAAGGCCTCCTGCCCTCCCCATCCACGCCAGAAAACTGCTTTTTCTTGGCAGTCCTGAGCATGTTGAGGTGAGCAGAAAGAAGAATTTTCCTTCCAAAAATGCAGAGGTGAGTTGGAAAGAGGTCTGCTATAGCTGAGCTATATGTCAATAACCTTTTGGTTATATGAATGCTTCCAGGCTGAGCTGGGCAACTCAAGGCAGTATCTTCCCCAGGGACACAAGCCCAAGAGGAACTCAATCCTTTTCCCAAATTCCACCCTAAAACTTGAACATTTTGCTCCACAGTAGGCAGAACTCGCTACAAATGCTACCAGCAGCTTGGCGTTTCCTCTGATTCACCCGGCAGTATAGATTTGCTGAGGCTATTGAAAACCAGCTGACGGGATTGTGCAATGCAGGAAACGTATTAGCATGTGGCTAGGCAGCCGCTTAGTGCGTCTTGCCAAAATCTTTCTGGCTGCGTAGGCTTTTCCTCTGTATTTACTGTCCTTTCATCTCCATTAACCTTTACAGCTCTGTCTGATTGCTGCAGCTTTCCCACCATTTCCTACCAAAATGCCCCTCTAACAGCTTTGTTATGGACAGTGTTGACCATTGCAGGGTTGTTAACATCTAAGGGAGCGATTGGGACGGGATGGAGCTATCTATGAGCAAGGTCTCTGAGTGCCGTTGACATTGCAACGCGTGTGAGAGGAAAATTGGAGTGTATTAGCAGTGGTTGCAACACACAATGCACCACCGTGGCTCTCCGGATGCTCGATAACCCCGTGAGAAATTCAACAGCTCCTGGGATGCCTCAAACCACCAAGGAAGTGGCCAACTCGGCTCTTCCACGGCTGATTTTTGGGGCCAAGTTTAGACCAAACAAACAGGAAAATGTTTCTGTTGATCTTGGAGGAGATGCGTGTCAGCTGCTGCAGCCTTTATGAGTCCGGGTGTGGCTTTTTTTTGAGGCGTAACTCGGAATTTTGCACCGTCTAGCAGCTAGCTGGGCATTAAATCGTCAAGGATCACGTCTTTTTCATCACACGAACGCAAACGGGCGAGATTAATTATGCTCCCTTTTGTAAAATGCCGTATCCCGAGTGATTGGGAAAGAAATGAATCGAGGATATGAATTGAAGTACCTAGAAGCAAAGCAGCCATAACTTGACAGCTGCCAAGAAAAATAGCAAGAACGTGGAGGCTGGGGAGGGAGAAGGACTCGGATGCTCCCTGGAGACTGTTTAGACTGACCCGAGGCCCTGATGGGTTTCGTCAGGTCTCCTGCCCTGTGCTAGGCAAAACTTGTGCAGGGTTTCTGTAAGGGACAGGCAGGCTCAGCTGTGGGTTTTCCAGTTATTGGCATTTTTCCTGCTCATCAGAACCGGAGAAATTCTCTCGCTTTGTGCATCAGTGATTGCAGTGTTGTAGCTCCGGCTCGATGAATTGTTGGGGTTGTTAAGGAGGAAAAAGCAGGGTGTTTTTAAGAATTTCAGCAGTGTATTCTGTCACGCCTCCTGCAGCACAATTTCTTGCATGCTTTTGCTCTTTGCTTGTGTTTCAGGGGTTGTGGCAGTGGAAATGCAGATCCTCGATCTATTTTAAAATCACAGCTCTCCTTTTGATCCAGGGAAAATCTTTGGAATAGCATGAAAAATGGACAAACGCTCCAGCACAGCCCTCCATGGTGGCAATGGGGTGCTGTGGCTGCTGATGACAGACAAGGATATTGTGAAATATCCTTAGTGTGACATTGCCCGGTGCCTAATGCTGCTGCTAAGACCTGCCCCATTTTCACACCTCCAGCTCCCTGGCAAAAGAGCCGTGTCCTCCGCTCCTTCCAGCACCGTCACCAGTGTCTGCTTTACGCATTATGGACAGCCACGAGCTCTTTGGATTTTCCCAAACAGGCTGCCACTGTTTGTCTAGGAAAAAGAGGTAAATGTAGCATAGACCGAGTGGGAGATGTAACTGGCTCCAGATGTGCGCTGAGAACAGGGTAGGAACAAACTGCACCCTGTGACTGCTGCATACAGGAAAGTGTGTGGGCTTGAACTGCTGTGAGGGACAGCCAAGTCCAGGAAGGGCTTTGAAGGGTAAAAAGAAAGGATTTTTGCCCAGGAAGACTGTAGATTTTTCGCCACTGGGTATTTTTAGCTCGAGGTTGAGCAATAAGCTGTGTAAAAGTAATTTGAAGCCTTGGGTGGTGAGTTAGGAGCCCACTTGGGCTTCCTTGCAACCCTGTTGGCTGTGTTTTAGCTATTTGTTTGTGTTTATGTAGCATTTTGAGGCTGTTTCCTGGGCTTGTGGCTATCTCTTTCGGTGCATACGCATAGCATGGAGCAAGGGGCAGAGAGCTTGCAGCGTGAGCAGGCATTAATCAGCCTGCTTATCGTTTCCTACTCGCAGATAAGAGAATTCGGGAGCTCCCATTTTAGAGATGGGAATCGAAGGGTTTAGGATGTGTTTCCATGAGAAGCAGTAAGTGAAAGGAAGGACAAGAGGAAGTCCAATGCTCCCTTCTCCTGTGTCCACGTTCCCCTGGGTTATCTCATCCTGGCTCCAGGGCTGTGGGACCCCTCTGAGAGCTGATTTAACTCACTAAGACAGGGGATACCAATGCAGCAAGGAGCCTGGGCAGCCATCCCTGCTGTTACTGGGTTGATGAGGCTCCGCAGAGGGGCTGGTGAGCATCAAAACCACCTGGAAATGGGGGAGGAAGCAAGATATTCCCTAACGTTTCCTTGGCAAATAGCAGCAGCAAGAACAACTCGCCCAAGACCACAGAAAGCTTGCAGTGTGCTGGAGCTTTTACTTCCCTGTGCTAATGTCCAGAGGAAGCAGTGTCAGAAAATAACTTTTTCTGTATCTGATGCTATTTCTAGACTGGTAGGCAGACCAACGCAGGGAGCTGTACTCTGGGGGACAAGGCACAGCTCACAGCCACGTGGCTGCTTGCTCTTCCCCACCCTCAAAACAGGATCCCATCCATCCGACCAACTTCCAGCTGCATCCGACTAGTCCTTCAGGCCATAGTCCAGAGAGTCCTCCAAAAGTCTTAATTCCCCTTTGATTTCCTAGTGGAGATGTCATTCCAGTGAATTGCAATGCAGTAGGATTCCTGGAAGCCTTTGGGTTTCTTGCAGTCACTCTGTGCAGCGAATTTGATAATTTATGTCAAATAAAGGATGGAAGGACCCGAGATGGGTTGTGCTCCTCGGTGAGGCCTTGCAGCTTGTTTCAGGAGTGCCTGTTGCCAACTCTGCTCCAAGATCCCGGCGGATTTCTTGCAAAGCACTTCGGGATGGAAACCGCAATCTATAATTGTAACGCATCAGCCTTCTTGAATGCAGAGGACAAAAAAATAAAAGGGAAGAGAGAAATCTTCCTCCTCCTGGGAGGAGCTCTTATCTGATTCTTGAAGATTGTTTTACTGTCTGTGCTATTTTTGTAGCTGGAAGTGCAGCCAGTGGAAGAGTCAGCAATGCCGAGAACTGCCGAGAAATCCTTTATGAAAGCGGGAGGCCAAGAGTTGAGCAGGGATGTGGGCGGGAAACAACTGCAGGCAACTCTGTGAGCTCCAAAGTTGACTTAGCTTTGGGGAGTCCATCAACCCAATTGCTCCTGAGCTATGGGACAGATGGCCTTGACACAGGGGTCTGTTAGGATAAAGTTACTTCAATGTCCTCACCCTGTCCCTGTCTGAAGTGACACGTTTGGGAGTTCACTACTGATTTCTGGGCTTGGGGTCCTTATGGCCACCAACCTGCAGATGAAAATTGATCTGTGACTTTTTGGTAAGTGATGGTGCTGAATTGCCAAAGTCTCGCGTCTTGGTGTGGGGGAATAATGCCAAGAAACGAACCTCTCCTTGCTCCTCTTCCAAAGGTGAGGGATACTGTGGAGGGCTGGTTCATCCCATGTCACTGCTTGCTCATAGAAACAGAAGAAAGCTGCTGATTTTCTTTTTCACACAGCAGCGGAGCCTCATATGTTTGAACATTTTGCAGAAGGTGTGTTTTTCTTTCTAAAGGCACAATCCAAAGCAATGATCGCTTGATGTACGGGTGCTGACAGGTGCCCATCTGGTCCTCTGTGAGCCCGTCTTTCATGCCGCATCTTCTGCAGCCTGTGAGATGGGGCGAAGCGGCCTCAGTCTGGCACGTGTGCTCACAGCACGGGAGAGCAGCCCTGTTAGGGGTCGGCAAGGGACCGTGGGGCTGAATTGCTCTTCAAATAGTTGTCATGTAACAGCAGCCCCTTGTCCTTGTGTCCTTGCTGGGGTGTGAGACATTGCTGCCCGCATGGCTTGAGCATGCAGGAAAGGAGAGGAAGGGAACTGACTGATGCACAGACAAGGATGTGCTCATTGAGCACGTGGATCTGTTTCTTTGTTGGGAAAGGAATCTGTATCCTGCCAGCAAGGAAAATGTTAAATTTTGATAGCGTTTCTATTAAGCCAGAAAAAGCTTGACCTCTGCCTCTTCCTTACTTTTCACTGAACTTGGGAGTATATGAAAAGGTCTTGCGTGGGTGCATTTTCAGTGTTTACTTTCCAGAGGATGGAAATACCATCTTCCTTGACCTTCCTTGTGGATCCAGAGAGCTGCATTCTTGGCTTAGAGACCCCTGCGCAGCCCAAAAGCACCGAGTGCAGCTGCCACACGAGCCCGTGCCCTCGTCTCAGCCCTGCACTAACAGCCTCCTTGCTGCACTGCCCATGCTGGGGCAGAGTCTGTTGCAATGAGAGCAGCTCCGAAGCCAGGGCACAAGGCAGGTCTTTCTTGCTGGAAGTGATTTACACTATTTTGGGGAGGGCTCTTAGGAAAGCCAAAGGACACACACGCACTTTTTCTATATACAAATGCAGCCACATGGCTGTTCCTACTGGCTTCTGAATGTATTAATATTTGCTTAGCCCTGGATTCATCCCATCCTGAATTTAAGTATTTTTCCCTAAAAAGAGCTTGGCGCATGCACATCCTCGGGCTCCCTCTGTTGTCAATGGAGCAAAGCACCTGCGGAAGGTGAGTCAGGGGAGCTACCTGGTGAACTTGTTCCTGGAGGTGCTGGCTTGTCCCGTGTTGGCAAGGAGCCTGCAGGTGGGTGGGAGACATCTGGCCCCACACATCTTGCCTGTCCAGGAGCCTCAGCCCGGCCTGTTGTGCAAACACGGGGCAGAAAGGCAGTCCCTGCCCTAGGGAGCTCTCAATCTAGTGGTGCATCTACCCAGACGAGTGCAGAAACAGGAGCCACGTCAGCACATGGGCTGAGGAGCTCGCTTGTCTGGACCAGTCAGAGAAGGCCCATTTAGCATTTAATTTGAAATTTAATGTGACACAGAAGGTGGATATTGGAGAGCGGCACAAGGAAAGCAGTGGACAGAGGTCTCACTGCAACCCCTCTTTCTCTACCATCTTGTTTGCAGGTGGACTAAGAGCTCTGGACTAGGAGAGACCACTATGGTCATCACTTCCAGCCCTGCCCCGGCCATTGGCATCTACTGTTTTTGCTTCCAGCCAAGGTCCTGGGAGTCCCTGCTCTGCATGTCCTGTGTGTTGCAAGCTCTGCAACACCTTTTGCACCTCGATTCACAACAAAATGCCTTTGTAGATGTCTCCGAGGTGATGCTTTCACAACAGGTAAGGCAAGCCAGGAGGAAGCTTTCAGCTCCTTGCTGCAGGTTCAACCCGCTGCTGCTCTGGTCCCATCTTGTGGCCGCTCCAAGAGCATCTGGCATCTCCAGAGCAAGGAGAAATGCAGCAGCAAGGAGAGATGAGAGATAGGGCAGGGCACACCTTGAGATGAAAGCGTTTGCGTTCAAGGAGCTGCAACGTTCCTTAGCGAGGAGGATTTATTTCTTCATTAACTTGGTGCCTGAACAAGTTTATCTTGAAGCACTGAATAAGTGTCATTAATGTTTCCTTTGAGCAAACAAGGAGCTTTGATAGCACCAACCCTCTTCTGACCTTTATTTTAGTTTTGAATGCTGCTAATTAACAACGATCGCTCATTCAACCACTAAACGAGTTGTTCCTGCTAAGTGCAAAGCAAATGCTTTGTGGTTGGGAGCAAAACGGGGGCAGGTTTCTATAGGGAACCTCCAAAGTGGAAGGGTGCCCTATGTAAAGCTGAGTTCAGGCTGGGGAATTTGCTCTCTGCACCTGTCCTTGGGGAATAGCTGGGAATAACCCATCCCTAGGAGAAAAGTGGATGCTTTCAACAGACTCCCTGTGCAGCCAAGGAAGTGCCAGAACTCAGGACCATCTAGACCCTGTTATTTCTTAATTTCCTTCTTCAGTGCCTGCATTTCAGCTCCTTTGGCAATTGCTGCACTTGGGGCTGCTGAGAAGCAGCTTTGCTAGCAACCCCTCACCAGCATTGCCAGAGCACAAACCCTGAGGTGCTCGTGAAGCGAAAGAAACCCCGGGAAGATGCTGGGAAGGGCAAATCCGGGAGGTGTTGCCTCATGTCAGGTCTGGGGGAACATCCCTCTGTGCTCAGGGAAAGGGTGGAGAGCTCAAAGCCGTCATCCACTCCATGTACCGGAGGCCACCCACTCTGTGGAGCAGACCTACCCACCAAGAACATCAAAAAATCTCCCCAAGCTTCTGCTTGGAGGTTGCCTTTCCCCAGGATGCGAAGGGCCCAAGGATCACGGTGGCCCTGGTTGCCAATAGGTAGGTCCTGCCCCAGCTCCTCTTGGATGGACTCTGGGATGGAGCTCAGGGCAGCCGTGAGCACAGAAAGTACCTGGATAATGTGGCAGGAAAAGCACCTGCATCCCAGCAAATCTGCAGTCCTAGAGGAGCTGGGCTTGGGTTTAAGGAGAAAGGAGTTTCACCGAGGGAAACCTGACATTGGGATTTGAATCTGCACAAGCATCGAGAGTGTGTAGTATCCTGGTATCTTATCACCTGGAGGACTAGCAGAGTGAGATCTGGGTGTTAGGAGAGCTTCCTGGTGAACCCGTGATGGGGTGTTGTGAAGGAACAGGGTTGTTGCCCAGATTTCCTACACTAACCATGGGGAAAAAATGGAATTCTGGGCTCGGACTGGAACTCTCCATGAAGTATATGGGCCCACTGCTCTCCCCCTAAATCTCCAACAGTTTTACAGCCTTTGGCCAATTCCCTGGAGAAAGCAGCAAATACAACTGAAACTTTAGCATCAGCAGTGCTGCTGTGTGACAAAGACACTCTATTTTGGGATATAATTATCCCGCTATCTAAGAGTCTGCCATCACTGTGGTCCCCTGGTATCTCCAGAACATGCACAGAAAGATGAAGCATCCCCTGGCAATGAGTGTCAACCCCACAACAGCTTCCAGAGTGGGGCAGGATAAAAAATGATGAATTTTATGGTTTCTCCACCACAACAGCCAGGAGCAGCCAAGCAAAGCCTCTTTTCTAGCTCTCGTGAGAGCTTATAGCACCCAGGGAGGGAACTGTTTTGAAGACGTCTGTGTCTGCTAGAAGCTCAGTCTGTCTCTTGCCACCCCATCTCAGCCTGTGAGTCCTATGAGTCTGATTTTAGGAAGCGTAATAAATCAGGGTATTTAAAATGTGTCCTTCAAGAGTTCCCCCACATCAGAGAGCAGCGTGAATCACGTACAGTCTCGTGTATTATCTGTACACAATATTATCTGATGGTGTGTTTGTGCTGAAGCACTGCAGGAGCGAGGAACTTGCAGTTGCAAGGAATCTGTGTTTACCTAAATCTCCAACCTACAGATTTTTATTTGTTTGTTTGTTTTGGCTGTGCTGTCCCTTCAATGTGAACTCTTCATTGGGAACTATTCAAAAACCATCAGCAATCAAATTGTTTGCCTGGGCAGAGGGAGGAAATGCATGACTGCAAAAGCATACAGGGTTAGGAAGTCTTCTTTTCTCTCAAGTGTTTTGTTCTTACTTTTTTAATGCAGAAAGGAATGTGTACATTAAATGTCCACTGAGGTAACTCTTCCTAAGGACATCCATAGTGTTTTATGACCACTTGTAAGCACTAATGGATTTTTCATGTACCTGGGAAATGCTGCTGTCCTTGAACTATATAAGAGGACAGTAGCAGATGGATCTGCACCTGCCTGTAAGCCCTTCTGATAACCCCACTACTGGGCTCTGAAATCCCCATATTTATGCGATTTGGCTGATTCCTGAGTCTCATCCTAGAGGTTTTCTCCAAAGGTCTCCCTCCAAAAAAGGTCCCTGCCCTCCTTTCTCAAGGCTGTGGCTTGTAAAGCAGCTGGCAAATGAACCAGCCGTGGAAGAAGTCACATCCCTTTGCCTGGAGCGGGATGCCTCCGGACCAGGCTGGCTGGAGGCAGCCGAGATGATGTCAAGAAAATGCCCGTGGGCACCTGACCTGCTGGAGGGCATCTTTGAGACACTCAAAGGCTGAGAAACTTCTCTTGAGCAAGTAAAAAACAGAAGAAAAGTCACCAAATTTGGGTCAAAGATACCCTCCTGCCATCCCCCTGCTCCTGCTGTGTGGAATAACCTGATGCTCTGGGTCTCCTGCTGGAGTACAGGGGCAATGGGCACAGTGAAAATCCCCTCTCCTTAGAGAGATGGGTCTGATGTCCCCCATGTAACCAGTGAATCTGATCACTGCTAAATGCAGGAGCACCAGAACACGTGCAGAAACCGTGGGCAAGAGCTGAGGCTTTAACTTCTGGTGGTCGCCGGTGTTCTGGGAAAATCTTTCGGCTCGTTGCTAAGAGTCTTTGTTTGCAGGATAGCGAGTGCATCTGGCGCCGGGAGCGTGGGTTTCGCTTATGGCCGTGCTAGTTTATCACCAGATACTTAACCCTCCCCAGGCTGACGTGCTGCGCTGAGCGAGTGCAGGAATCATTGCAGACGATCCCGTGCATGCAGCAATGTGCAATCGCTGTGTTGCACTAACAGGAGGCTACTCGAATGTGCATGGGTGCTTAGGCTTGCAGCAACAGGGGCTCTTCTTCTGGAGCCCTTGCAGGGTGACCTGCCTTCCCTCAGTGGACTGGGAAGCAGGGAGAAAGCCAAAATACTGATATCCTCCGTGTCCGAGAGGGGCTCTTTTTGCTAGCAGGACAATATGGGAATGTTTTGGGCAGAGTATCTCAGGACCAAGCTCAGGCTTGGTCCTGCTGGGCTGCTGAAGCTCAGGTTGGAATGGCAGAGAGGCAGCAGGAGAGCAGGGCATGGGCTGAAGAGCTGGAGCAACAAGGAGAAAAGAGTGAAAAAGAGAAGCCAAGATCTTCCTGTGGGCAGTTTTGGAGTATTTGGGTGCATGAGTGTACTGCCCCTAATTGCTCTTGGCAGATGCT
This sequence comes from Crypturellus tataupa, assembly GCA_034781795.1. Classification (NCBI taxonomy): domain Eukaryota; kingdom Metazoa; phylum Chordata; class Aves; order Tinamiformes; family Tinamidae; genus Crypturellus; species Crypturellus tataupa. The sequence goes on from JAWLRI010000086.1 coordinate 4,037,939, forward strand.
TGGTGCTTTGCTCCCTGTCCTCTTCACAGCAGCCTTGGTGGCATCTCCATGCAGACCGAAGACAAAAAAACCTCTATTTCACCCCAAGAAGCTAATGATTCAGCTCTAACAGCCCCAGTGCTGGAATTGTCGTCCAGGCATCCCCCCAAGAGTGTGGATTCAGCAGGAGTTGTGGGTCAGCGGGGAGTCCCTGGAAGCCAACCCAGCCCGCGGGTCACCGCGTAGAGCGGGGAGCAGGGGACGTGTTGCAACAGCCCAAGAGCAATCGGGGTGAGGACGCCGAGGAATGTGCTCAACCCTGCATTGCTCTGTGCCGGGCGAGGGGAGGTGTTTATGAAAAAAAATACAGCTTGGACAACAGCCCTTTGCTTGCAGCAGGAGGAGGGGAATAGCTAAGAGTGCTTTAGATTTGCTATTTGCCTCGCAAAACAACAGCAACCCTCTCCTACAGTGTTTCCACAGCTACTCATAAACAGACAAATTCCAGGGTTATTTCTGATGGATTTCTCCAGCGCTCAGAACAGGCCTCTTTCTGAAGATGAAATGTTAATGGCAAAGGTTTGCTCTAGCAGGAGTGCTCTTAACGGTGCTGTTTACCGAGTCTTCTTTTTGTGATGAGCTATACTGAGCTGAAAAACACGAGGGCTTGTGTTTCCAGGGCACAATCTGCTTATTCTAACGGTGTGGGGGGGAGCAGATACTTGATTTTAAAGGCTGGAGCAGCTGGATCATAAATAACCCTTGTAGAATAGAGTCTAATTTTTTCCTGAACAGGATCCTCCCGCAGATGTGACAATTAATCACAATGATCAGCCTTTCTGTACAAGCGTTTTCAGATAAATTGAACTGATGGTTTCTTGATCTTTCAAGAGGCTGAATCAGAAATTCAGGCTTGAGGGTTTAGCCTCTCGTCGATACTTCTCTGTGAATGAAAGAGAGAAATTGTGATCGGGGAAATGTCTCCTGCACTTACAGTCTGAAGGCCAAGCTGGGATTTCCCGCAAATATCTTCGCAGTTGCTGTGTTGCATTAATATACCTATAAAAGGTCTTCCAGGTAATGCTCCTTTTCATTGACATTGCAAACACTAAGGAATTAAGGAAGAAGTTGCATTGGGTTTCTTTGAAAAACAAAGCCTAACAGAGCCTATAGAGCTGGATAACGAGACTTTTCTTGCACACACACAAGAAAGCTGCCAGCTAAGCATCTTAAAGCTCATTAATACTGCAGATGCCCTTGAGCACTGCTGCCTGAGCACGGTGATACTCATTTGCTGATGGCAGAGAAGAAGACAATGCTTGCAAAAGTGGCCTTTTTTCCGCAAAAATGAGAGTTGTCCATCTCGAGCATGGGTGGAGATGCCTGGGCGGTGGTGGGTATGGAGGAGAGCCCAGTGTGCATGGGAGCATGTGTCCTTCTGGGTGTTGGCAGCAGGAACCAGTCTCTGGAGCAGGTGACATGGATGTGCCTAGAGATGCTGTTGGCCATGCCAGGGGCTCCAGAGGGAAGAGCTCTGTGCTGTCCCTGAAGGATTGGGCTGGATGCTCTTGGAGACAGCAGCAGAGCCAGGTCTGAGGTTGTGCATGCACATATGGGGATGGTGCATCCAGAGGATAAGGGGTTGGCTGTGACAACAGGTTTGTACCTTTGCTTTTTATCATTGTAATGAGCTGGTCAGTGCTGCTGAGCTGTGTTGTTTGACAGATGGCACCCGAGGGCACCCAGGCTGCTGTAGCCATCACCAAGGGCTGGTGGCAGCGGGGAACGCAAGGAGCCTGGTGCTTGCAAAGAGGCTGCGAGGAGGCTTAGGACATTGCAGAGAGTTTCCCAGTCCTTAACTCCGTCCAGCTGGGATTGCTTCCCTCCAGGGACTGATCATATCAAAGCACCAGGTCTCCCCGAGACAGGTCAGAATTTATGAGCGTGCTGCTCTCTCCCAGAGGCTGTATTTGACAGGGAGAGGGAAGGAGGAATCTCTCCTCTCCCTGGTTGCAAGCCCACCCACATGGACCAGCACCTGGACCAGGGACCTGCTTCAAAGGCTCCTGCAGGCACCACTTTGGCGAAGTCTCCGGTATGAGCACTGGGGTGGGATGCTGAGCAAAGGAGCTTTGTGCCCAGGGTGCAAATAATGTAATGGAGCAGATAAAGTAATGTGTGTCTGGGTTATCCTGTCTAAAGTGGGCTAGTGTGGGCAAACCAGCATGTGGAGTGAGGAAAGCAGTAAATAATCATGCCAGTAAAATGTGTTTTTTTTATATATATATTTCTTTTTTTTTTTTCTTTAGAAGCCTGATAATCAAGTCCACACTTGGGATTTTCCACCCTGCTGAGAAGCCATCAAGTTTGATTAGCACATTGAGTGCCTGTTGAAATTAGAATTATGAGCACTTCAAAAATGACCAGCATGATGAAACATAAGATAAACCTCCTAAACTTTTTTTTTTTTTGGAAGGAGAAAGCATCCATTTTTCACCCAGGCTATTTCCCTTCCCTGTCATTCACTTTTGTGTCAGCTGTGGAGTTAAAGATGCTTAAAGGCATCAGTGGCCCTGGGGGCTCTCATCACCTTCTTCACTTCATTCTACTGCGGTTTGCCCACCCTTGGGGACCTTCGCATCGCTGGGCTGCGACACACATTCCTGATGGACATTTTCACAGCTCTTAATTGAACATCGGCATGACAAGCACTTCGTGGTGGTGCCATCTGGCCACGACCCTCCACCTGAGTTAAAGGAGAAAATCAGGAGACACGAAATATCTTGCTGCCAGCGGGAAGGTGAATAATATTTCCTTCACGTTGGCCAAGACTGGCCTTGCAGGAAGCCTGAGCTCCCATGTGAGGGTAGATTTTTGTAGAAGATGGAGATGTGGGAGGCCTTTTGTGGCTTCTCCAGAGGCAAAATGTCAAGGCCAGAGGGGCAGTTATGTCCAATTTCTCCAACCTGCATTGGCCAAGTTGAGCCCGTGGGCATGGAGCCCGTGGGTGACGCTGCAGAGCTGGCAGCAAACCATGGGTCACGTCATCGCTTGGTTTTAACTTATTAAATCCCCTTGGCTGTGAGTGAGATCAGAGGGTTTTGCGGGTACAGTGCAAGCCACAGAATTGCACTGCGTAATTCCTGCAAAATTCCCTCACACCTTCCCTGCAAACCTGTGATGGAGCAGGTTGCTCCACTCGTAACCATCCCCACTGGATCTCGGCAGCTTCGGATGGACGGTTTGAATCCGTTCATCCCCAAATTCCAGCCATGCGATGCCGTTCCGCCTTGGCCAGGCCTCTGTCAGTGGAAATCATCTCCTCCTCTTATTCTTCAAGGTTTGATGCAGGCACCTTTGAACTTTTTCCTGGGATTAGCCAAGCAGATTGACTTACTAGTGTCTCACTAAAGACCACCTGACCCGTTATTAGAGCTCTTTTCTGAACCGTTTACAGCTTTTCCCACTTTATTTTTGAAGTCGGGACCTCAGAGAGGGATATGTTTTTCCAGCAGCAAATGGCTAATGTGCTTTTCTCCCTCTCGGCGCCCCGCACGTGTATCCATATCCCAGGGCCTTGTTTGCTCTTTGGGCTTCAGCATCACATCAGCAGCTCTGAGGATAACCCTGGTCACTAGGTTCATCCAGGCACATGGAAATTGTGGAAATTAACAGTGGAAATTAAATGCTATTTAGCTTTGATGGGTGCGTGTTGATGCCTTTTTGGGTGGTGATGTCCTAAAATACGACCCTCCAGCCGGTAGAGATTATTTCTGCTCCTACCTCTTTGATGCTGGCTTGGAATTGAGCCTTATTAAAAGCAAAATCTCCCCCTGACTTCAGTGGGAGAAAAGCCAGGACGCCGCTTAGAGCTTTCAACAAGCCCATGGCAGGTTTAGGGATGCTCAGTTGAATTAGTGACCCTCAAGGTCCTCTCTTGGCTTATCAGCAGTGATTTGGCTGAATTTGAGACTTGATTAACGAGAGCATAAACTACAGGAAAACTGCTTTAGCATTTGCAAGCAGACAGGCAGCCTCAGGCATTTGGTGGCTTTTGACAGCTGGGAGCCATGAATGTCTGTTGTCTTAAAAAAAAAAAAACAAAAAAACCCTGCAGAATGAACATATTCAGCAAATAAAAAGAAAAAAAAAAAGGAAAAAAAAACCATCACTCCTAGCTCTGTTGAGAAAACAAAGTCTATCAGCGAATTTCTTGCATTGGCTCAAAGGCAGCTCTCTAGCTTTTGCTGGTGGTGGATGCATTTTTGGTGGCCTTCTCCTCTTCCATTAGATACTGATCGTGTTCTTTTCCACATTTTCTAGTCTTTTTTCAGGAAAGAATGGGAGTTGTGCAGCAAATGGGTGATTTGGAGGCAAACTGCCCTGTGGGCATGGGAAAGGAGCAGGGTTCATGCAGAGAGTGGGCACTGTCTGAGAGGGGTCGGTGGGATCTCGTCCTATAGAGATCCAGAGGAACCAGAACCCACAGGGAACAACCAGGGACAAAGCAGGAATTTGGAAGGACCAACCTAGATCCAGCAGATGGAATGGGAAGGGTCTTGGAACATTCACTCCTATAGTCACTGCCTGCCTGCAGAGCCAGAGAAAATGTTGCTGTGCTGGTTGTACCCGGTCTGTTGGTCTTTGCAGTCAGGAAGGCAAGAAAAAATAATTAAAGAACGAAAATACAGTCCTGGAAAATCTGAATATGACACATAACACATGGTGAATGCATTGTGCAGGTTGGATCTGGCCAACAGATCGTGTACTTGGCATGTCTGCTTTAAAATTAATCATGTGTTTGAGTGATGTCCTGATTGGGGATACTTTCCTGAATTTGGGACATAAAACGCAACTTTTGGGAGGACTTCTTTAATCCAACAAATAAATCTGTTACAGACGTAGGAGTGTTTTCTGTTGTTTCTCGTGGAGCTCTTTATAGCTTTCAGATGGGACACTCCCAGCTTCCCCCAGAAATTTCACTTGCAGCGATTTGAACTTTTGGTCAGCACTGAAAATCCGTGAAGAATATCAAGATGTTCAGGGCTCCAGATAGAGCCAGCGAAAGCCAAGAAACACGAGCAACGCTTAGTAGTGATTACATTTGTTTCCTTTCCATAGGAAAGGATGGATTTCTGCGTTAAAAGAAGTGTATTTCTTGCAGAGCAGGCAGCATGACAGATGGCCGTATTAATAATATAGGATTTCTTCTCTGAGATGTGGGAACGGGCTAGGGACTCTCCACCTCCTCCGCTTCCCTTACGAGAGGGGAAATAGAGGCTAATTTATAAGGATTGACTGCAGAGCATGGTGGCTGGCAGAACGCGTGATTGATCGCTCTGTACATGGATATTATATCTAATTGTTTGCAGTAACGGGTCCCCGAGGTCTATCGTGCACCAGCTCTCTCAAACTGCTGTAATTTGCTGCATCTCCTGCAGCTGGTGGTTGTGCAAGACATTCAGGACATTGTCCCAAATGCTGTCCCTGCCACTGCGTTTTGAGGCCAGATAGTCCCTTTTTCCGTAAAATCAACAGGTCTGAGGGATGCGCAAGTAGAGGGACCGCAGCTGCCCCAGGGAACCTTTGCCCAGGGCTCAGTATCCCGGTACCCGTGCGTGGCAGAAGCCTCCACCGTGGCTGAACCGAGCTGGCCCCAGCGAATATCAGTGATTTTGTATCCTCAGACCTGCCCTGTTTGCAAACAGGCGTCTCCAGGACGCCAGAAAGCTCAACCCATCCGTTGTATCCGCTGTGCGCCGCTTCCCCCAGGAGCGAGTTCAAAGCAAAGGCAATGCTCCATCAGGAAAGCTAATTGAGGAACTGAATCTGAAGTCTGGTTGCAGAACAACCTTCCTTTTTTTTTTTTTTCCCCCTCCCATTCGATTTTATTTCATCTTTCCCGGAAAATTCAGGCTCGTGCATCTGCACAGCAGCTCTGCTCACTCCCCTATGGCACCGCTCGCAGCTTGCCGCAGATTATCGAGGCTGTGCTCGTGGCTGCGCTTTCTTGTTCCCCTTTGGTTGCTCCTATTTAATATTTGTAATAACCTGTGTCGTGTTTCCTGCGGTTGTAGCTGTGTGTTTCACTGGAAAAGCCAACAAAGCTTAAAAGCCAGCAATTTTTCCCCATTCGGGGAGGGAGATTTTGCTGCTTCTATATCAATACGATGGCCTGCAGTGTTCTGGCAAGCTGGGGAAAAGAGATAAGAATGAGAGAAATGCTGCATTTCATGACCCAGTGGCTTGTATTCTATGTGCTTCACTGCGGACATTTAACAACCCCGAGAGAGGGTCTTCTATTCCCCTTAAAATATCCGCGTCGTAAATGTAAATGAATCAGAACCAGTTTTTTTCTCCCTGGGTCATGAGACTGCGGAGGCAGGGAGGATTACAGTGGGCACATTGTACGTCTGGATTAAAAGAGAGAGCCCGAGCTCTGGAGCAGACACTCACTACAGTGCAGTGCGTTAAGGAGGTTGCTCCCTAGCCTCGTGTGTTTTATTTTATTCCAACATTGAGGCAAGATGGGCAGGTTGGTGGGGTGCTGAGCTCAGGGCCAGGAGCTGGACCTGCTCCCGGCTCCGCCAGCACCTTGCTGGTTGATTTACACCCTTCCTCTTCTCAGGGCTTGTGTTTCCACCCAGGCTTTCCTCTCTGGGGCCAGTTATACTGCAAGGGCTTCAGGAGAGGGATCACCTGGCCCCAGGTTGGTTGTTCGGCAGCTGGGACCACGGGGGAGGTTGGTCTCTGCTGCCTTCTGCAGAATGGTTATTAAGTCAGTCATTACTCATGCCAGCATACGGATGAGGAGGATGGATGTGGTTGAAATGTGCAGGTTTTATGGAAAAATGGGGCTGGACACCAAGTGTCCTTATGCATCTTCCTCCCTAGCCGTGTTCACAACTTCTTACTGAGGAATTCCAGGTTTGGGTACGTTTGGGATGGCATCTCCGTGTGGCTGGGACCTACCCCTCCACCCTGAGGCTCTGGTACACGTCGGGGTGACATTTGCTTCAAATATAGGGAGCAGACCCTGAAATTCCATGGTTCCTGGATGGAAGCAGGAGCCCTATCCGCAGAGCGGCCCCTTTGCCAGCGCTCTGTGCTCCCCGGAGCTCTCTGTGTCCCTGCAACAGAGCAGGGCACTTTTGCTCAAGGTCACACCTCAGCGTGACAACAGGAGAAGCTGCATTAATAACGGGTTTGCATAAAAAGCAATAAAGGTAGAGACAGCCCAGAAAGGTCATTTTTGTTGTTGCTGTTGCTCCACGTTTCACAGAGGTGGCTTGGCCGTGGCTGCAGTGATGAGCGTGGCAGGGCCAAAACTGCGGGACATCTGGGGCTGGCACTTCATGGCAAGGACAGGTACGACACTCTGAATATGCTAATGGCATTATTGAGCTGTCTGTGAATTTTCCTTACGCCCTCCCTGGATTTCGTGCTATCCGTGTGCGGCTGAGATGCGCGTGCAGCCCTCCGGAATACTGATGAGTCCCTGGCATTAGTATTCAGTGCCAAAAGCCGGAGCTGTTAGACTAGGAATAATGGTGTGAAGAGGAGAGCTGATAAATGATTAGGCTGTTTTATAATATTGGCAGCCCTGGTCCAGCTTCCTTGCAAAAGAGATTGAGTAAGTGCCAATTTACAGCGTCATAAAACAGTAAGCAGAGGATACGTGAGTTTAGGGTTAGACAGGTTTCTCCCTGGGGGATTTGTAGAGGGGGAAACACCTGATTGGCAAGAGTTGGAAAAATAAGCAAGCCGTAGAGCTTGCCGTGTGCTGGAGCACACGTGCTTGCCATTAACAGGGCACAGCAGCACCCAGCCCCACTCAGCACAATCCTTGGCACAAAGCGGACTCAAAATTAAGCTCGAGTTGAGGTACTTTTGTTGAACCGGGCTCCAACCACACGGTCACGTGTTGCACTTTGGGTTAGGAGAGCAAGGGAGGCTGCTGGCAGCCTGATGCATTCCAGATGTGCTGAATAGGGGTAAAACTGCCCCTCGGCTGTGTGATTTGGGGTGAAATCTCTGGGGATGGGGCTGCCCGAGGTGTTGGGTACAGGGGCAGGTGCAGCTTGTGCACTGAGGGTTACTGTGTTACAGACACGATTCGTGGGTAAATTAATTTAAACAGGTGAACTGCTTTGCTCCGGCTCGCTGCGTTTAGCTGTCACTGCAGTCACTGGTTTATTTAGATCTCTGGATCTAAAACCAAGGAAAAGCCCCGAGGCTAAACCAAAGAGATGGTTTTTTGTCTCGTTCTGAAACAAAGCTGATTTGTAGTGGGCACAAAAATATGAACGACCGTTTATGCTTTTCAAAAATAAATGTAAGCCAACTTTTGCAATGTGTAGCAAACGACCTAGGCAAGTTTCCCTGAGCAGTTTTTATGAGAACAATAGTGTGAAACAGCCTCTGGTTTTTACGATTAGCAGCAAATGCTTGCGAATACCTCATGAACACCAGAGGCGAAGGGGAAGCATCATGAATTAATATGTGCAAGGTGGCATTTTGAGACCTCGGAGCGCAGCAGCCCCCTAATAACGGCAGCCGCTTTGATCAAGACTTTTGTTTGCAAAGCTCAGGGTAGGTGGTGGCTGGGGAGCAATCTCCGAAATTGTCTGGTCGTGGTAGATGTAATTGGGAGCAGGCGGCGTTTCCAGCAGTCTGGATTTGCTGCCTGTTGGTGGAGGAAGGAATGGAGAGGGCTGCACCGGGATATCTATCACATCCATCAGACAGCCCTGACAGCGTGATCTGCACCGCAGCAATTTTCTCTTGGCCGGACGATTATTACTTATCAGGGTCAGCTGTTACCTGAAGGCCCCCGGTTATCAATCACTTAAGAGCATCCTCCGCGGCATTGATTATTTTATTAGTCCCCTGATGAATCCTTGGATCGACCCGCTGAGCTTTGGGGAGGAACTGCTGGTGGGTGTCAGTGAGTCCTCACAAACACCAGGTCGCCTGCTCCTGCTTCCCGGGAATGGGAGATTCCCAGGAGTTTTCATCCCTTTCCATCCCTTTCCCTCCTGCCCACAGCCGGGCGCTTGTGGCAGCCTCATCCGGATCTGCATTCAGAGGCATTCAGAGGCAATGTGCAAACACTGAAAAATGGGGGGAAAAATAATAAAAAAAGACTGGCAGATTTTCAGTTTGCTTCAGGTAATCTTGTTTTTTGCTGGGCGGGTTCTCACAATTTGAAGAAATCCCTCAGAGCAAAGAGAAAAGCTCCAACAGAGTGAAAATTTCTGAAACTGGGAAAAAGAGCAAAAGCACAAGAATGGGTCAGTCTAAAAAAAAAGAGAAAGAGAGAAGAGAGGAAATAGTAAATAGACAATATGTCACACAGCATACAAGCCAGCAAGCAATATCTGCAGGCCATGCATTCATCTGAGCCTTGGAGAGGACATAGGTCCTGGGGTTAAATTACAGCACTCCTTCTTCCTCAGCCGCTATTATTTTGTCTCCAAATGCCCAGCAACAACAGTGTCAAAAATAGTTCGAAAAATCTGACAAAAAATTTGATTTCCCAAAGGTTTGCCAAGCTCTGTTCCGAGCAAAAAATGACTCTGGCTCCGATTCCCCAGCTCAGCACTGACCTTCCAGCTGCTCTCCTGCTCCCTGCTCGGATGCAAAGGTATAAATGCTCAGTATTAATAGTCTCACCCCTAGCCTTTCCAAACCATTTTCTTAGCCGTGTTCTTCAATTACTATTTTAATTCTCTTTTTTTTTTTCTAAACGTGTTGGCTTTAAAGTGAGATTTTCTCTGGTTAGCGATAGTTTACAGTTAATATTTCCTCGGGGGTGGTGGAAAGGTAGCAGTGGGGGATGTTGCTGGCTTTTTTGGGAGGTTTTGCAACAGGCAGCCTGGAGGCCTCATCCTCGATGTGCAACGAGGACATGGAGCTCCTGTCCCAACACATGGATGTAGCACAGAGCACATCCATCTCCTTTGGTCGTTCCCTATTTCTGCAGACAACAGATTAAACAGTCTACAGTGGGACAATTATCTTAATAAAGATAATTTCAGCTTTACTGGAGTGATTTAAAAGTGCAGAAAACAGCATTAAGCAGTGACTAATTTTTGCAATTTGTTTCTGGGAGTATTTATTAACTTGCTCAGCTTTGCAGTGGGAGTTTGCAAAGTGGAAGGTTCAGTGTTGGAGTGAGTAAATCAAGGGGATAAGCAGATATCATCCCTGAGTTGAATAGCAGCTGATTATGTAGTTTACTGTAGTGTTCATTCCCCCTCCATTTTTTTCCTTCCTTTTTCTTTTTTTTTTTTTTTTTTTTTTGCCTTGGGATTTGCCAATAGAGGAAACAACTGCCAGACCACCTTGGATTTCATTTTCTGAGTTTACCTGGCAGCATTGGCAATCCAATGAGACACCCTCAGCAAAATCCCAGACGTAAAGTGACTGATCTACCCCAGGATGTGTGTTTTGGGACACTAGGTTTGCAGGGCTCGTACGTGACATGAGACCCCTCTGCAGTGTCCACAGCAGGGTCTTGCCAAAGACCCCATCGCTGACCCAGCAGGTAGAGGAGTTGCATAGCCAAATCATGGCCCAAAATGGCATCAGGTTCCTTAGTAGGACCAACACGATTTATCTCACCTAAGCAAGCTGGAAGCCAAGAGTGTAGCTGGAGCAACCCACCAAAGCTCTGCATGGCTTTTGGTGGGAGAGTGGCACCTCTGGAAGGTGGTTCTGCCTCCCCAGGAGAGGTGTGAAGGGTAAGAGAGAGGTAATGCCCTCCAGAGATGCTCATCTCTGCCCTTCGCTGCACGGGAGACTGCAGTCATCTGTAAGCTAGGTGTCTAGTCCAAGGCATGCAGCTTGTAGGTGGGTAAAATTAGATAAAACAATCTTCTACTTAGATGCTGCTGCAAGTTTTGCTCTGCATTTTTAAATAGTGCTGCATGCACAACACTGGTGAGTGGCAAAGCCCAGGTCTGCAAGGCGTTAGTGCTCGCCAGCATGCTGCGTGTTTCATACTGAATGCCCTTAGTGGCATAGAAAAGGCCAAGGCAGAACCTGTGAGCTAAACACGCTTTGCTTGAGTTGTGGAAAGTTTGGATCTGGAGGAAGATCCAAAATTTCCTTTTGGCCTCTCTCCTTACAAGGAGCCAAACTGTTCTGTCCAACACTGCTGAGCCCAGGAATAACTAACATTTCCATCCAAATGCTGCAGCCCTGGGTGCTCCTCTGGACAAGCTTCACATGAGTCAGTCTGGCTTCTCTGCTCCATGGACATGCAACACAGTAAAGATGTGCAGAGCTTTTCTCACCTTCAGTTTCTGAAAACTCTGTTGATCCACATGTGGTTCCACAAAGGATAGAGTAGCCTGGGGTTGCTACTTGCAGAATGGCCATGGTCCATCCCATAGATGTAAGCAGGCAGGATGGCTCTGCTTTGGGAGAAGCTGCATGTGATGATGACGAGAGCTTACCCAAAAGACAGTATCTTCTTAACCTGCTCCTCCAGCAGGGCTCTGTCTAACCATGCCCATAGAGAGCACATGTAACGTCCACTTTACCACCAACTTCTTTCTTATGGTTGGTGGCAACATTAGGAGAATATTAGAGAGCAATTATTTGCAATATGCTCCTTACTATGTCCATCAAAATACCTTGTTTGCATCCCTCTATGAACCCTGGACCTGAAAGCTTTCACCTGGAAACCCATGTGCTGGTGTGCGTTGGCAAAGCCAATGATTTTGTATTTCATACTGGAATTCCTGGATGGGGAATCCTGTGTCTTTTCCAAGGCTAACAGGAGGAGGGAAAGGTCCCGAGGGGAGGGAATGTTTTGTGTCCATCTCATGAAAGGTCTGTGAGGGCTGGAGGGGAACAGGAGAGTGTCCTGTGTACTTGTGTGCATCACCAGGGCTCAATCCTTCTTCTTGCTCTTTTTCTTTAATTTAATATTCCTTGAAATGGGAGTGTTTTTCCTAATGGGCCTAATGTGAAACATGCTCGTTTGCTGACTGTGGCAGGAGGCTCTGGCTTGGGCTGCTCTGCACGTCGCCGCTGAGTCTAATGCTGGGGAGAGTAATGATTCCAGGAAGCCTGACGCTCAAGTGACATATTGGGAATATTTCCTGGGCAGGGCAGGGGGGTAAAATATTCAGTTTCAGAGGATTAGGTCTGGTGCGGCTCCAGAACAACGCCTGCTGCTGGAGCGGGAGCTGGGCTGGATGCTGAGCTTGAGAAAGCAAAAGCGGATCCTTCCTGGTGGCAACGGCGACTGGAGAGGCTGCCTGGGTGTCTGCTGCCTTTGGAGACCACATTTGTGCTCTTCTGCAACAAAGTCCAAGCCAAACCAGCCCACCCTGAAAGCCCAGGACAGTGAATCCCAAACGCAGAGTCACGGCCCCACACAGATCCGCAGGAACGGCGCGATCCAGTTGGCAGGAGGGAGGCTCCGTGCTGGAAGAAGCTTGGAAGAAGCAGGTCTCCAGGGCAGATGTTGGCTTTGGGCAGGGCGAGCGGCATTTCCAGGCGGCTCCTTGGCGGCCCTCTTCCCAGGCGGGGGGGAACGAATGCATCCGTCACTGTCATTTCTTTAATTGTCTGTAGTGTTGTGCTGCTGAACTCTTCAATAGGGCATGAGCCGGAACACGCTTCTCTGCTGTTGGTGGCATGTGTCCCCAGGCTCCGTCTGTCTCCGCGGAGGCTCGCAGGGAGCCTCGGGGAGGTCTGGGTGACAATGTGGCTTGTGAGGACTTGCCAGAAACCTTCACCATTCCCTGGTGCCGAGCAGGAGGAAGATCCCCTCTCCCTCGCGTGGATTGCAAGGAAAGGATGAATCCCGAGGCTGCAGCTACCTTAACACTGTCTCAAAGAGCATCTTTCCCTTCCTGCCAAACAGGCATGTCCAAATGGCAAGGAGATGCTATCTGGTTCCTTGTCCCTTTTCCATCTGTCTGCAGTGCTGTCTCTCAGGCAGGGAACAGCTTCTCGCACATCTCTCCTCATAAAAGCTGGAAAAGGTCCTGTTGCTCTTTCAGAGCAAACCCCATGATGCTTCCTTTGGCTTTTCCTCTGGGGATAACGCCCAGGATAACGTCAGGGTACCCCATGCATCCCCTCTCCAGCCTCAGACCTCCTGGTTCCTATTTCTGAAGGCTGCGACTGAAGCCGGGTTACCCTTTATTTCTCTGGGATGATATAATTGCCGGGGGAAACCAGAGGAGGTTCAGCGCACATAAGCCTTTCCTTAGGGCTGGAACAGAGACACTAATCTCCGCGGGTCAGAGAGGCTGCTAGGTTTCGCTTAACATGAAAAGCCTGAGGCTGTGAGTGCTTTGGAAGGTGGTTTCTGGAGCAACCGCACGTGGACACTGTCTCCCACCCAGGACACGCAGGGAATAACGTGCCCGGATGGGAAGACCTCCAGCATTTGAGGCTTGTTGGCCTGTGGGGACTCATGCTGTTGACTTTGGTGGGCTTTAGTCCAGAGGGTCCAAACGGGCCTGAAATGTGGTCTCTGGTGCAGCACGACACAATGACAAGCAAGACATTATCTATTTCCTGCTGGAACAACTCCCATCACTCTTAACTTTGATATCCTTGTGCCATAATCACTCTGTATTTCCTGTCCCTTCTTTTCACACAGCCTTCCTGGGATTGCAGCCCTGCATTTCTTAGAAAGGGTTCAGGAATCTTATCAATCTGCTATTATTATTTTCTTTTTCTTTCCCTCTTTGAATCCCGCTCAACCGCTCGCTGTGAAAACACAACGAAAGGGCCCAAATCAGCCCACGGCGTATTCAAACCGACACCAGTTTGTTTGTCTGGGGAGAGCCAGAGCGAGAGAGACGGGGCTTTGAGATGCTATTGGGATCACCTGGGAAAATAGAGAGGCCTTTCATCTCTGCCCCCAGCTGGGCTCCTACCCCCTTCTCCTTTTAATCCCTGCCGGAGTCTGGGGAAAGGCACTTAGTGGCCATATGACAGGGAGTGAAAGTCCCTGGGGAACAGATGTTGCACGGGCCGAGGTGGCGGGGGTGCCAGCAAGGTAGCACTGACCTAGGAGGTTTTTAGGATCAGCACTTGGAGCTGCTTTTCTTGACCACGGTGGTGAGGGGCTGTTTAACCCCGAAGCTTGGGCGATTCTCTGAGAAAGGGACTTGAATGCAGCATCTTTCTTTGTTCGTTTCTCAGAGAAATGATGCTTGCAGATGTGGACGTACAGAGTGGAATCTTTTTAGGGGAATCTAAATATCCATGCATCTTTCTGAGTGTTAAAAATGGTGATTCTCCCCACCCTGCAGTAACGGAGGGCTGAGTCCCCACGGCAGAAGCAGCCCTGCTGTCCCTGCGTGCTGTCGGCAGCATCACCTGCATTTGCTTTTCTTCCACATCCCCAGGTGTCTCATTAGACGACAGTAGAAACAATTATTGGCCATCAGCTTAGATGATCCCATCAGCTACTTTTTGCACAATATAGTCCTTTTTTCCCCCCTGGTGCCTCAGGCCTTCAGCTCTGTCATATCCTTGGCCTTCCTCCACGGAGTTTTTTTGTTTTGTTTTGTTTTGACTTTTCCTCCATCTCATTCATTATTGTATCAGTTTTCAGGACACAGATCTGCAGAGCAGGCACTTGGCCTTCTCTGACTCCTTGTACACCAGGGTTACTGAGCAATGGATACGGGTTGAGCCAGCAGCCCCGAATTGGGAAAGACCTTCGGAAGGTTCCTGCTGGGGAGCAATGTCCCCAGCCTGTTTGGCCTGTTTGTCAAATCAAGGCTTAAACAGCCTCTCAGAGGAGGATTTTTAAGCCTTGCTGCCTTGCTGAGGTTTGACTCTCTCATCTCCTGCCCTGGTGTTGTCAGGTGGAAAGTCTGATCCTGCAGGACATGGGGCAGCTCCTGGCACTGGTGCCCTTAGCTCTGCGCCGTTCATAATGTTTAACTGCCCGATCATCGAGACCATGAATTCTGGAGCTGGAGCTGGCCAGGGGTGGAACATTTCAAAAATGAGATGTCTGAGAGCAGATTCTGATCTGATTCTCTCATTAAGTCAACTGATCTCCAGATTCTGTTTCTCCACTTAGTCAAAATTCAGTTGCTGGTACACTGTTCTCTTCCCATTCCTTTCACTACCTTTCCCCTTCCTGATACTATTCCCTACAAGCCTCAAATAGGGGTTTAATATTTACCAATCACAATGGTACAAGTGTCTCTCTGTTATTTTTTGCATGATCAGGACAAAAATAGTTTAGATCCCCCCCAACTATTTGCCAACCTATTGGGATGGATGGGTTGGAAGGAACTCTGGCTTTGGGATTTCTTTCCTTTGCTTATTATTTTCCTCATGAGTTAGCTCCAGTGGAAGTGCTTGGAAAAAGCATTGTCTAGAGAGATTTGGCTCCATGAATCACTTGTAGCTTAAGAAATATTTATTTACTCCACACTAGGTAGCAAATAGTGTTTGTGCTGTGCACGCACTTAGGGAGCAAACTCCTCCTGCTCAAACGCCAAGCTCCATGCAGGAACCACAGATGCTGGTGACCAGGAGTTCCCCCTTCCAGGCTGGGGCTGTGCACAACAAAATATTTAGAACAAATCTCATGCAATTTTCCTTGCTCCCAGTGGGTTTAGTCCTTGTCAGAGCCTGGAGTTTTCCTTTTTCCCTGCGCTTTCCCCCATCCTGCTGCTTCGGCTCCTCTTTGGAGCAGCTGCCTTTTCAAGGTGCAGAGGAGATCCATCCACACCGAAATCTCCTGCTGTGTTCAGAAAGTCTGTACAACCCCCAGCCCCTTCAGCCCAAACCAGTGCTTGAAGAGCTTCTTTTGGAGGAAAGAGGAGGGCAACTGGGAACTGCAAGAGGACATGGCATGAACCTGAGAGAGCTTTCACCCAGGGATGCCTGCAACATAACCCAGGGCATCCCAGGTAGGGGATTTGACCTAGGAATGGGAGAAAACACCCATTTCTGCTCATGTCCAAGCTCCAGTGTTATTTTTTCATAGAAGAGAGATAATCAACAGCTGTACCCACCAGCAGACTCCAAGGCCTAGAGCATTCTGTTCTCTTTTAGACCTGTAACACTTACCTGTAAAGTAAAGCTTAAAATACCTTTCCAGCTTCACCTGCAGTGTTTGCTCCTATCTGATGTGGCTGCTTGCCTGAGAGAAGGTCTCCAAACCACTGGAGATACCAAGGAACCGCAGCGATGTGACTCTGGTCACTGCTCAGGTCATGTTTGTGTTAACTCTGCCGCTCCTGCAATGGATTCTCCTGCGGTTCATCTCCAAGCTCAAACCAGATCTGGCCTTTTCTGTACAACTGCATGCAACTGGCAGCTGTAGTTTGACTATCCAGCTGCTCCTGATGGGAGCATATGGCATGTGGCTGGTATGAGAGATGCCTTTTCTACAGAATATTTTGAAGCAGGGCTGTAGCAAGGATTTGATGGCAAATGCCCTTCTTTGCAGCCAGCTGGCTGCAGGTTTTTACCTTCCCTGGCAATTATAAGCTCTTTATGTTTTATCTTTTTTAGTGGCTTTTGAATGGGTGCTTTTATCTTTCGTTAATGGTCGAGATGCTTTGTCCTAAGCATGGACCCTTCTGCAGGAGAAGCCTAATTCAGGTTCAAGGATCTGTGCCCTGCATCCACATCCCGACAGCTTGGAACCCAGGCCCCATTAAACACCATATTCGTCCTTTGTGCTACTGGGGAGCCTTGGAAGGGTTTTATCCCAGCCACTTCACCTTGTGTGCAATTAACCTGCCTAACACAGGGCTTGCAGAGCCTGTCTTGAGTCCTTGGAAAGCTCTCCAAATTCCTTCCCGGTGCTGCTGCTCCCCTTGCAATGCCATGAGCCTCTTTGGACATCAGCGTGATGCCTAAACAACAGCGGGATGATGCAGCATCCCCCGCTTTCATCCCCAACAAGGGGCTCCTAATGAGATACTATGGGCTGTGGAGACGGACTGTTGTCCTGTGCACCAGCATAGCGGGGCGAAGAGGGGGAAGGAGCATTTAGCACGTGAAAAGCACCTCTTGTGTGGGGTACGGGCACAGCACAGGTCAGCTGGGGTGAGGAACCGGCTCCTGCCAAGCCGTGATGCATGAGGCAGAAAGGTCAAAAGTTCTCCTTTACAATCGCCAAGAAAGGGGGAGGCAGGCGGCGGGCACTTAATTTGTGGGTTTTTTTCCCTCTCCTTGTCGAGGGGGGTTTGGACCGCAATGATGGATGAGTCATTGGTTAAAATCAGACGCTTGGTCTTTTGTCCTGGTTCCTACAGGGTTCGGTTCAAGCCCTGGTGAAGTGGATGGGAGCAGCCTCCATGCTCCGCTTTGTGCCTCTCAGATACCCAACTACTGCTCTGGTTGGTGGGATGCACTTTCCAGAGATGAATATCCCTGAAACTAGGGGGACTCCTAATATTTAGTGACTCGCAACGTGTGTCCTCCTACCCCTCTTGGTGCAGCTGATGTGCGCAGAAGCGAGCAGCAAGCCGAGCAGCGCGGTCTGCTCCCCGTTCGCCTCTGCTTGCTGATCTGGCCATAATAACCACTAATATTTCCTGTAGGCACTCAGCTCACATGAGAACACTGCTTTACGGCAACAAAAAGTCTTTTCAATATTTTGTTATGGAAAGGGACCTTTCCATTGCTCTGTCACAGTAAATATAGGCCCTAAAGGCTGGATCCTGCGGGATATTCTGCAGCTTGTCCACGCAGCCAGATGTGGGTCATTGGAGCATGGTCACTGGCAATGGGGACAACTGATGGAGGTGCCATCTCCCCCTCTATGTGCCCTCTGTGATGGTGCCTCAGTAGCCCCACTCTGGTGGATCCCTCAAATTAAATGTCTGAGGTTTTTGATGCTCTCAGGAGAAACGGCACTAGATTAAACTCTTTCAGAGCATCCCAGGTGATGCTGAGCCATTGCCTCACCCCTTTATTGGGAAATAATATTCCCCCAAATCACTGCACATGTTAACTCAGGAAGACTGAATTGGATCTGTAGGAGTGAGAACTACTTAGAGTAAGTTCCACTCAGTGTGAACGTGAAGGCAGCAAGGACGACTCCTTGCCCCTCTGCTCATGCCTTATCTGAACGTGTGGGAGGGCTTCCTCCCTCCTAGTTATAAGCAACTGCTTCTCACATGGGAGAGGACACGTGCAGAGATCACTGCTTCCACTGCCTGGACATATATTCCGAGCCTGAGACCTCGACCAGGCATGGACTTACTAAAACTGGAATAAAGGAGAGAAGGGAGGATGTCAACTTTCTCCTCCATGCATCCTATCAGACCCAGCAGGCTCCCATGCACATAACATGAGTATGGCCAAGTAGTACCCACCAGCCCATGCATTTAGGGTTGGGGCTGCATCTCTCCCTGCCTGAACCATGAAATATTCCTCTTCTTGTCTCTGAGTGTGCCCATACCCTGGAAACATGAGGGCCTCACACTGTGCTCATCTCAGGGACTCTACCAGGAACCTGGAGGGCTCTTTTCACTTTGCAGAGGAGGAGACAGCCAGGTGGACACATGGAACATGTAACTTGGCCATCTCCTCCATCACCGTTGGCACTGGCTGGCCCAAAACACCTCCCCTTGATACACACGTGCCTGCTGCCTTCACTACATCTTG
Source organism: Crypturellus tataupa (assembly GCA_034781795.1). Classification (NCBI taxonomy): domain Eukaryota; kingdom Metazoa; phylum Chordata; class Aves; order Tinamiformes; family Tinamidae; genus Crypturellus; species Crypturellus tataupa. Next base: position 4,056,542 of record JAWLRI010000086.1, read on the forward strand.
CAGACGAGGTGGAAGTTGCTCCATCTAAGTCCGGATGGAGGGGTTGGGGACTCTGGGATTCTCCGATAGCATGTGCTGGGAAGCCTCCAACATCTGCTCAGCGTCTGCACAGGCTGTCAGGTGCCAGAGTGCTTTGATAGCCATTAGCTTGCAAAGTGGATGGTTTGTATTGGCCTAGGATGAACAACCAGTAATCTTGTCTCTGCTCCATGTCTCTCTGGAGAATTACTCTATTCTCTGCTCTTCACTGACCCTGATCAGCGCCTGGCATAAAATGTTATTAAAACTGTTTCTTACAGGAGCAGAACAGAGACTGGTTCTGTATTTTTCAAGAAGTCCCTTTTCCTACAGTGCCACTCATGAGGAGGACACGGTTCTGGTTTCCTTTAACACAGACATCTTGGGATTTTGAGCTGGGGAGAGCAAAACCTAGAAATTTGCTTATTAAAATAATTTAGATTATAACTAAATACACAAATATTAAAATGAATTGAAAAATTCAATGAGACCTGTTGTGCCTAAGGCCAAACTGGCATTAATAATCCTCATGTCTATGCTATAGTTGTTTCTGGAATACTGCAGTTCCACGTGGATATTCTAGCTAATACCCATAAAATGTGCATTTTTATGCAGAGAACTGGACAGATTCCCAGGGCTGTATTTTTCAGGGTCCCATTTTTTGTTGTCTGGGACCATCCTTACGAGGTCAGCGGAACCCAAGTCTCTCAATGCAAACAAGGCCAGAAGAGTCCTGGAGACTGCTGAAGTAATGAGTGTTGTTTTTGGATGCTGGCAGAGGTTTAATAAATGCTGCAGCTGTATAAAGCACCCTCGCTGGAGAGTACAACGCTACAAGTCAATCTGTGATTTGCATTTTCATCCTGTATGTATAGAGCCTGCAGGACTCCATTGGTGGGGTGGGCAGATCCAACACTATTTGGCAGGATAATTCCTCAGGTCTTGCTTAATTAGATCTCCCACCAGCTTCCTGCAGATGGTGGGAACCTTGCTAGCAGCACAAATAGAAACCTGAAGAGGCCAACTCAGTGAGAAAAGATTGTTTGGTAAGAGCTTTACTTCCCGAGAACTTAAGCTCTTCAAGAGTTGTGTCTCTTAGGCATAGCAGAAGGATTTATGATTGGAACGGACCTTCCAAGTGTTGGAGGGTTTTCTGCAGTCCAGATTAAAACTTCCCAAAATAGTAGACTAAATCTTTTTGTCTCAACAGTCTACAGTTATTCTTAGGTGTCATTTCTTGAACCTATTTTAATTCTTAGGGTGTACCTTGATGCTCTTCTACCATGTGGAGTTGCTGACTATTTGCTGTCCTTATTGTTGTCTCATTTAGCAATAATATTTTATATTTCAATTTGTGTTCCTCTATAAGAAATCAACTTTTAAAAATACTTGTGATTTCAGAAGAGGAGGTTAGACTTCTAGCCCAAGGGTGGACCCCTAAATTTAGGTCTCCGAATCCCAGAAGGATTCCCTGTTGTGTTAGTGAAGGCAAAGCCGACACATATTGTCTGCCCGTCTGCTTTGGGATTGCCATATATAAAATATAAAAGGATAAATTATAGTTGGAGCATGTGAATTGTTCCTCAGTAAATAGACCCACAGTGTGTGTTTGTGAGAACTAGATGGAGTCTAAGGACTATGTTTTGCAGTCAACGTTCCCTTTAATTTTGGAGTAATGCCGAAGAGGCTAAAGGAACCCAGATCTGCTGATCAGACCGTGGCCAGAGAAATCCTGGAAGAGTTCATGATTGTTCATTTCCTGTCAAAAAATATCATGGCAGCCTTGCCATATATTTCACAGGAGAAATATGTGTTCATCTATAAAAAAATCATTTTTTCCAACCCTGCAGACATGATTATTCTTCTGCTTCTTTTACTTCATCAGATACGGTGAAGGGAAAACAGGATGTCAGTGTCTACCTACCACTATAGAAGTGTTTATAAAGTCAGGGGGTAGAATGAGGTTTTGTCTTTAATTAAATGCATCCCACTTGATCATGAAAGAAAGGTCTACATTTAAAATAAAGAAAGATTGAATAAATATACTGAATGTTTTGTTAGACAATATTGTCAGTGAGGGGAAAAGATCAGGGAAAACAGACCCAAACAGTATTTCTAGAGGAAGGACCCTGCTCACCACTCTGAATAGGAAGGCTTCCCTATGGAAATGGGTAAGTATTTCTGTTCACAGGCCACTCTTGCAAAACACGAGAATGTTTTCTGCTGCAATTTTATCTTCTGGAATTATCCCTGACCGAAAGACCTTTGGTCTCTTGTTGATGAAAGACAAAGCGCGGGGCAAGATTTCTCAAATCCCTATCATTATTGAGCTGGAGAAATATCCTGGTTTGCTGAGTTGTTTGGAATCTTTGCTACTGCAGCCAATAAATCCAACTTATTGCAATGATTACAGGAAAGTTGCCTCAGACCAAATGCCCACTACAAAGAAAGTGGTTTGCAAAATTAAAAGACACTTTCTGCCTCGATGAGAGCAAACCACTGAGTGCCAGACAAAAGATGGAGCACGTTACAGTGCTCGGTGCTTCCCACCATCTCTGCTACTTTCAGGTAGGGTCAGATCCTGCTTTCTCTGATGGAAGAGCAAGCCAAGATCTTGGTTTCCCTGCAAGGTCAGGGGTTAATGGGGTAAGTGCTGTCCTGCTGGCCTGAGGACTAGCCCTGCTCCACCTGAAGGAGCATGGAGATGTGCTGGGAAATATCAAATGCCTCTTGTATGAGCTGAGATATAAATTAATACTTGTATTAGTAAGGGTTCATCATGGACCTGTGTGTGTGTGCACATACACCTCTATATCTGATTAGCCAGGAATGTGCTCCAGAGCTGAGTTTTCACACTTCTTTTGTTTATTTTCTATCACTATCCTAAGCATAGACATTTCTGCACAATTACCTGAAGCAACATATATTTACCACCAGCCAAATCTTAATCCCATCCTTCCCTTTCTCCATGTTTCTGATTACACTAATAGCAAATCCACCATGTTTGACTCAGCTTTGCACTCACAGTGGATGCAACAGGAGCCAAATCCTCTTTTAGAAGCACGGAGATATTTGCTGGATGTCCGGTGGGGCATCTTCCGAGACTGATGTGAGAAGATATCAGAAACTACAAGCACTAACCAGCTCCTGAATCGCATGTCTGGTAATCCAAAGTCATTCCTAGGGATAAGCAAGTTCTCTTATGCCCTAGTATTCTTAATCTACCTGTCATTTTACTATTATCTGCATCTTTTGTCACATCTGCTGACATAGCTTGTGGAAGTATATGGACCTGAGCAATCCCCAGCCCCAGCATCTACACCCAGTCTGTTCTGCTATTTGTGCCTGAGACCAGAATCCCAAGGAGCAACATGGTTAATACAGGAAAGTCCAGAGCTGCCTTTCATTGCTGCAGTGAGAAATGTGAATTTAAAGCCCCTAGAATGGGACTGGATGAAAATGCCATCATTGCCAGTGCGTCAGGACATACAGGCAGGTGCAGCCCGCTGCAAGCATCCTCGTGAGTCACTGCAGTGATTTATGCTAAGCACAAAACACTTCGCTGCTCTTCCCAACTGAAGTCCCCAGAGCTCTCGTGATTGCACTGATGGTGGAAGTGAAAAGACAGCAATTTTACTGTGTGAGAAGCTTTGATTTCCTGTGAATCACTTCCTCCTATAAATCAGCTATAGGCAGCTGCATCCACTTGCTCCTCGGGATAGAAAAATATACCCTGCTGCTAGACAGCAACACAGGCGCCAAAAACATCACGGGATCAAAGGGCACTGAGATTTATCCCAGGCAGAATCCAAACAAGCCTGACAGCTTGCCCAGACCGTTTGCTTATTTTAGCTGCGGACGTCTATGTCCGTCCAGCAGCAGGGGATGGATTTATCATTAGCATCATTTGTCCCTTGTCTCAGCTCGCTGGAAAAGTCCTTTTCATTCATAAGCGCCCTGATGACTGGTACCAAATCTGCATGGAGTAGGTTTTCCAAGGGGATGAGCCTTCCTGCAGGGAATGCAGCTCTCTGCTCCTTACTGTCCATGCTGAGGACTGTCTGATCTGCTTAGTGGGTGGATGTGTTAATGTTTCTATTGCTCTTCCTTTTCTTGACAAAGCCCAAATTGGCCAAAACAGTTGTTGTCTGGAAGCACCGACAGCTGGAGTGAGTCTCCATGCAGGAAAAATATGTTATTTCTCTGCTCCCCATTCGGACTTCTCCACGTTTGTCCTCCCCTGGCCTTGTCAGGAGGGCTCGGTGCATTTTCCGACCACCTCCCCAGGCTTCCTGGAATCGCCAAGGTTTTCTTTGGAAGGACAGAGCGAGCGCCTGGCTCGCCTGCAGGAGGTCAAAGAGCCTTCTGGCTTCCCAGGAGCAGACCTGCCAAGTCAAGTGATGTTTTGGGTTTCTTCTTTTTCTGTGTAAACTATGTGCAGGGTGTGTTGGGTCGGGGGTGACCTTTTTTCTCCGGGAAATACGGATGAGAGTTGTTTCTTTTCTGATACCATCTCTTTGGGGCTCAGAGCAAGTGGCTTCCAAAGGACAGCGCACTGGGGTTGGGCTGTGAGAAAAAATAGATTTAGCATTACAGTGTTCCCTTGTCTCCCCAAGCACCACAGCTTGCTCGCACAGAGCTGCTCTTTCAACACCACGGTGGCGAGAAAAAAAATAAAAATTGCTGTGAGCTTTTGCATATGGATAATCTAGCAACTTGCAAATAAGCCTCGACAACCATAATTACGCTCGCCCTTTCTTTCTTGCAGGGTGATGGTATATGCGGAGGGGAGGAAAATGAGGGCTTGTCGAAACCTGAGGCTTTCAGCGCTGCTGTGCAGGTCCAGGTACTCACAGACCCTGCTCTGTGCTTGCAGGCAGCATTTCAAAGCTATCGGAGTATCTGGGGGCTGCTGGAAATACCACCAAAGGTGCCTACATTAATTAACCTCCGCATGAATGGGAAGCCTGTTTGAAAGTCCCCATGGCAGCCTCACGGAAAAAACATCCCCCAGCTTTGAAGCAGGAGGAGTGAAAAGACGCCCTCTCTCCCGCACCTCCAACAGAGCGGGGCTGTGCACAGAGCAGTGCCAGGAGGACACCCGGCCCCGCACCGAGCGTCACCGCGCTGGGACCCAGGTCCTCATGGAATCACCTATGTGGGGCAGGGATGAAGGGATGGGTGTCCATTATGGATGGAGGGACAGATATCTATTGCAGGTGGAGGGAGAGCCACCGGAGTGGATTCCAAAGGCTCCATGGACACTACCTACCTCGATGAAGGTACCTACGTTTTATGGGAGCTTGAGTCTGTAAGGCACCTATTGCCTTTATAATTTGAATTCTTATAGCTACCAGTCAGAGTGTACCAAGATCTGCAGCACGGGTGGAGGACAGCGTGTATCTACCATCTCAAGCGTTTTTCACCAAACTCTCCTCTTTCTGGTTTATTCTTATGTGAAAGATCTGAAGCTGCAAAAAAGAGAGATGATGAGTGACACCAGGCAGGGGAGATAGATGGAAGAAATTAATGGCACAAGCAAGAAATCTCTTCTGGACCCATTTTTAAAGCTCTAACCTTGATGGCCTGATGGCTGGTGACATTCAAAACATCTGGTCTGAGACAGGAATATGGGATTAGACAGGAGGTAGTTAGGGTGATGGCAAAGTGACCCAGGTTGCTTGATACAACTAGATTTTCCAGATCCAGTGTTGAATGGGATTCTTTATCTCCTAAATTCTTTATCTCCTGAAGAATCTCTATCTTCTTTTGCTGAACTCAAAGGATTGAATTCATAGTGAGGTCAGGAGGAAATGAAGGAGTCTAAGGCTTTGGGGTAAACTGATGGTACTCAGCTTTAGACTCCAGCGATGGGTAACGCAAATGAGATTTTGTCACCTCCATAGTTTGGATGAGCAGTGCCTATACCTCTAATCTGCTGTACTCAAAATGCATTAATTGCATTGTGTTGGCATGTCTCCATTTAATGCCTCTATTGTTCACCAAATCCTTCTAAATTCAGCAAATGCATTTATTTCCAATAGACGTGCAATGTATAACAGTCACTAATGTTCCTGCAGCTGGACCCTCTGGAGCCAGAGAAGGCTCTCTGCAGAGCTAACTGAATATTTTATCAATAGTTACTATCTGAGCTTCTGATGGCCTTTTGAAATCCCCATTATGGTCAATCGAAAACAATTTCTGATTCCTAAGGCACCGGCTTGGCAAAGCAGGGCTGGGATTATTTTTAACCTGTTCCGATCTCACCATTGCAGGCTGTAATTGTGCTCAAATGCTTAAGGGAAAAAGCGTCTCTTTGTCTGAGCATGGGCAACATTTAGAGAAACAGAGGTGCGGAAATTCAATCTCGCACTGTCGAGGCAGAACAATAGCATTAAAAATTCCTGCAGTTTGGTGGGCTCCGAGTCGGTTATCTAATACAAATAGAACTCTGTGTGCTGATGCTGTGTACCGTTTTTCTCGGGGAGATAGTGCCAAAGGGTGTTTATGCCCACAGAGCACTTTGCTGATCTCCACCTGAAATCCCAGAAGCTCTGGGAGCACCAAGCACAGGACAGAAGACAACAATACCGGAATCATATTGGGAATGGTAAAAGGGTAGAGGATATTTAATAGTCAAAAATGCTGACGTTCAGACACTGGGATCAAAGTCAGTGAGCCATATCCCAGGAATTAGGATTCCTGCTCATTTTGCCCGCCTGGGAATGGTATTTTCTCTCATCTCCCTGCACACTGTAGCTTGCTGTCAAGGTGTTTGTATGGCAGAGAGGTGGAAACTTGACTGAGAACAGGGTGTGAATAGGGATATATTGTGCTTAAAATATCACACAATCCTAGAAGACAGAACCTACGGCAGCCCTGAGAAATCACCAAGACTGGAAACGGATGACAATTATCATTCTGTAGGAGCCTGCCACAGTTTTTGTTAAGGTGAGGACCTCTCTAAGGAACTCCAGCCACATCAGCTCCTCATTCCTGAGTCATCTGTTTCGCATCACTGAGGGGGACTTCACGGATTCCCCTCTGAATCTCAAAACCTTTTCCTCCATAACCCACTCCTTCCTCTCGCCTGAGTCTTGGTGACCAGAGGATTAACGGGTTCCCAAGGCACCACTTAACCTGATGACCAGTGTTCTCCTTCCCCTAACTTTGTCCTACAGAACATGCTTTAAAAATATTTTTCCTTTTTAAAAAAGTCATTAAATAGGAAAACTGGAAAAAGGCTGACAGAGCAACACAAACTTCTACTAAAATTTTAATGGACTTTAATGGAGAGTGTCCATTTCCAATGGTTCCCTTGTAGATGGACTTGAAAATTCTACCTCTTTCTGTATATGTAGAACAGAAAAACAAACCAAGCCCCATTCCTACATAGGGAGCTTGGTATGAACAGGGACCTCTCCCCCCATTCCTGGGAAATGGAATGAGCTCCCATGGGGCAGGCGTGGGACTGCAATCATCTCTCCAGCTGTTGGCAGGATGTACTCGCTGGTTCATCAAGCAATGGGAGGCTGACCCCCTCCCTGCGATAAAATGTTAAATATTTCTCAGTGTGCAGTAATTTGTGCTTGCCTTAATGCTGAATCTGGTAAGTCTTATGCAAGATGGGATATTCAGTTGTTTTAGGAAAGAAAGTCTATTCTACCTCTGCTATAGATGACCATGGAGCAGGGAGAACAAATACCAAATGTGCTGTCACCTGAAAGAGAAATAGTTTTGTCTGATTCTTTTAATCAACTTTCATTGTTCCACATACATCAAAATCACTGCTTAATCCACTGTAGGTGCTGTATTCAAAATATCCATTGTGGAGCATCATAACAAGCTGGTGGATGCTTGGAGGGACATGGAAAATGCTGCTGGAAGGAGACTGAGAAGGTAAATCCTGTCAGTCACGTCTATGGTGTTCGGATAACACAGAATCCCTTTTTCTCCCTCAATGCTTGTGATATTCACAGTCTAAATGTACTTTTGTGTACCAAGAACTTATTCACTATTTGCGTTCCTGCAGTAATCACAAGGGGCGAGGTGTATTGTGCATTATTTACATATAATTTTTCTAATGCTGAAGAGCCTCAGTCACGGGCTGCTCCTGATGAAAGGACAATTGTGTGCCACAAAGCAGCCCCATCACAGCTCAAGACAAGAGACTTTCAGATGGCGGCAGACAGAGTGAGGAGCGCAATTAAATTTCGAGAAAGTATTGAAAGGCCAGAGGCCTTAGCACATGACTGGCTTTATTCATGTCTTTTGCGCAGGGATCCTGGTAAAGGGCAGTTTTAGAAGAGAGTTGCTCTGCTCACAGAGTAGCTTGGGATGCTTCTGTGGAGGATAAAAAGTGATTAAAAAGCTGGAAGATAACCGGGAGAGATCTGAATTATGAAGCCAAAGGAGAGAAGATTTGAACATGTAGAGTAGAGCTGGAAGTTTCAAAGGCAGTGGGAGGTTGTGGCTGAAATATTGGTCCTGAGCACGGGACAGGCAAGGAAACAGCTTTGGAAATGGGGAATGGAGGGTAGAAGCTGGACGGGAGGGAGTTTGGAGGAGTATGGTGGTGGTGGCACTGTCCATGTGACAGGTCAAGATAGCAGGTAAAATATAGAGTCTCATCCTTAGCTGCTGTTTTCTTTCACCATGTTTCAAAGCGCCCTGTTTAGTTGTATCGGCTTCCTATGGAGGCAGCATTTGGTGTTCAGTGGGGCCTCCTCTCCCCATCCCCGCAGCTCCAGCCGAGATTCCTTCATCATGATGGTCCCGTGGTTGATTTGGTAAGCAAGCTCTGGCTCCTGTTCTAGAGTTACTAACAGTAGTGAGAAGCAGGTCTTCCATGCCTTGGTTATATGTGGTTTGATGCACCCTGGCCTTCTCCAACCTTGAAGACAACTGTCTTGGGTCCACTTAGAGAGTGGGAAATTTGGGAAACTGGGTGCTGCAGGGATAATTGAGGACAGCTGTAGATCACTCCTAGTCCATGGACACATACTGAGCTGAAAGGTCCCAACCAGCTTGGCCCACGGGTAAGATCTACTGCCAGGGTGACCCCAGGCTAAAAACGTTTGGGCTGATGATACACATGGATCCTTGTGCACATGTCCTTTTGTCTGTGCGTGTCTGTATGTGTCTGCGTGACACTTCTTTTGGTGCCAACACCTCTTTTCTCTTGCTCTGTGCTGCATCGCTCCTTCCCCACGTGATGTGACTGAGGAGGATGAGGCAATGACTGGCCCCTCTCCAATGTGTCATGCTTGGAGGGAGGGTTGTGGCTGGGGTCAGGAGAGGAGAATGGTTTATTCGAGGTCTGGAGGGCTGATGGGCATGTTTGTTGCTCTGAGCAGTCTGGACATGGTCTATCCTCGCCTGTCTCGCCACGAGACGCTTTCCTTCTCTCTGGTGCCCGCTGCCCTTTGCTCCTGCTCTGTTCATCTGCGGGTGAGGGCCTGGGAAGAGGGGGAGGATTTATCTGGCCAAAATCAAAGAAAAATAAAATCTAGGATGACAAAAAAATACAGAAGAAAAACAAAGTGCTAAACTTCCTGCCTCTCTCTGAATCCTCCATAAATTCTCCTTCCACTCGGCCAATACAAAGAAAACACCCTCTAAGCCCTCTTTTGGCGAGCGGGACGGTGCTCCCCAACTAAGCAAACAAGCACCAGACGGCGGTGCTGCCGGGTAGGTCTGTGTGATTATTCCTTGGAGCATCAGCGCAGGGACAGCCCCGTGTCACCTCGTGCTCTGCCGCACGCGTGGACCTGGCGGTGGCCAGTTGTGGTTGATCTGTCTGGATAATGAAGGGCTGCAGGAGATGCTGTGAGCTCCAGGCAACCTTTTGCAGACATGCATGAGCCTTGGTGTCACTGCCCTGCCTTTTCTCCCCTTTAGTGCATAGCTGCCAAGTCCAGCTTCTAGTGCAGAAATGCATTCAGGCTTTTTGGGGGACTATTTTAAGTTAGGTAGCAATGATGCATATGCAACAATGATGGGATGGAAACCATGAGATGTGAGTTCCTCTCCAAATCCTTCCCAATCCATCCAAAAAAAAAAAAAAAGAAGCAGTTCCAGAAGCCCTGTAACTTTCAGAAAGGTGCACACATACCCTGGAATCTCTTTGAGAAACCAGAACACCTTTTTTTCCCACTTTCTTTTCCATTTTTTTAAAATTTTTTTCCCAGGATCACAAGCATAAGTGTCCCATGACAAACAGCATTCCTGCCTAATCAGCTAAAGGGGTGACACTGTGTGAGAGCCCCAACAGACTGCCTTGCAACAGGTCCCATTTCTGGAGTGACTCGGAAATGCAGCCAGCCACTCTTGTTCAGCAATGATGGGAATTTATTGGAGGCTTTTACAGTCTTTCCCACCACGCAGCTCTTGGCCAGGGGATCACATTGTGCAGAGGTGTGTCGAGCAGCAGGGAAGGGGCCGGAAGGTTTCATCACTTTTTCCATTACCAAATACCTTTCCTTCTTCCCCCTGCCCTTCCCTCCTTCCCCAAGGATCACTGCAAATTGATGTGAAGCTGCAACGGGCTATTCAGAGGCTTGATCTCATCCCCGTTTGAAGAGAAACCCGTTGGGTTATTCTTAAAATTCGTGCACATCTGAAAAATGTGAATGTGGTCTGTTGTGCTGGGAGACAGGAGTACTCCAGAGACCCAGGACTGAAAAGAGAAACAGCTTTTAAATATTAAGTGGGAGGCACTTGACTGACCTCTCCTAAACAGATATGTATTTGCTCCATCAGTGCTGCAATTAGGACAGCGGCCAAGCTGGGGCCTCCACCTCCTCCATCCTCCCTGGCCTTGGTCCTCGCTGGAGAGGTGACTTATTCCTGCGCTCTGTCTCTTAGGGCTATTGCCTATGGTCTGGCGAAGGTGCCTTGCTTGAGAGACAAAGGAATTGCAATAACATGGATTCAGAAACAGGAAGGTTTTAGCTTTGCTGTAAAAATCTCAAATACTGTAAAATCTTTGTGGGGGCTTTGCAAGGCCAGGGATGGAGCTGGGGCCTAGAGCAGAAGATGATGGTGGCTGGGGTCTATTTACTTGTGTGCATGGAAGGAGGGCAGGAGACTGCAAGACTTGGTGTTTTGGAGGCATAACTATTCATTTGCTTTTTCTATTAGACTAGGTTGTGATTGCAGGCCAAAATTTATAACTTTGTGGAGACAAACCCAAACGGAGTTGTGTAGATAACCTCCTTCATCTTTTCCCCTTGATGAAAGCCCCGGTCTGAAGTTTTGGGACACTGTGTCTGATCCATCTCCACGATCTCTTCTCTGTAGCCTCCATCCACCCTTACCCATAGGGGTAGGAGCTCCCAACTTCTCCTGAAAGTGGTACAAGGTTCCCACAGAAGAGGACATGGGAGCAGTCAAGGTCTATGGGACTGTGCGGGTGTAACTAACTCTTCACCTTCTCCACTGCCACATGCAGAGTCCCACTGGGCTGGTATAGATGGTGCTGGTTAGCCCAGAGCCATGGAGGCCCTTAGGGATATAGTTAAAAACACGTATGGTGTTGAGGGGCTTACGGTTGGACTCGATGATCACAGAGGTCTTTTCCAACCATAATGATTTTATGATTCTGTGGCAAGTGTTTTCATCTCTCTAAGATGCGTGGAACGACTGAAATCTCTTGGAGAGCTGGAGGACTGATAAACCGCTTAATATCAGTCGCTATCTGGGTTTTGCTGGTTTTTGTTTAGGTATGTGGGCTACAAGGGTAATGTTAAAAATGAAAAGCAGAGTCTACTCTTATCACAAGAGATCCTTTTGCATGAATTTTAATATCTGAGATACCAGTGACTGTATAATCAGATCTCATGTCTAATGTCTCGTATGACTTCCAGTTGCAGTTTAAATGATGCCACTGACGGTGGCATCAATGATTTAAATGATGGCATTTCAATTATGTCACTGATGAGAATCTACCACAGCCCCGAGGATGTACATCCACCATTTAAAACAAAATCACGTCTCATTCCTAATCACAGATTGCTGTCAGCTGAACATGGCCTTGGCTGAAATCCAGGGCCGATTGTGTTTAAAATTATTCAATTGGAATGCCGTAGCACGAATTTCCCTTGTCTTGCTGGAGGAGATTCGTTCTACTACGACTCCCTGGTTGTGGAGGCTGCAATCGGTGTCACAATACGCGCTCTGGCAGGCACGCCGGAGGACTCCAACTTGCTTATACACAGCTTCAGTCACCAAGGAAACCACTTCACCTCCTCACAAATTCATGTGCCACCTCCTATTTGGTGATAATGACCCTCTCCGGAGAACATGCGGCACCCTTGGACGAGGAGGAGCTCTCGCCTTCCCCGAGGATGACGGATGCTGTTGCCGTAACAGGAAAACAGAAGCAGATGGCGTGGAGGAGGGAAGGGCTCCTGGTCCTGCGTGGTGCATGCAGCCTGCGGCCAGAGAGCCCCGTGCTGGACCTGGGCCTTGGCACCAAGCGGGACAGCCTGCGTGGTGGCCCTGCAGAGAGCCATCAGGCAACCCAGGTCATAGGGGCCTTCAAAAAGCCCAAGAGTTTCACTTGACAAGGAGGTTTTGATAGCAAAAGTGTCTGAAATCTGGGATTGAGAGCGCCCTGGAAATAGTCACTGCTTGGTAATATAAGAGAAAGGAGCCCAGCTTGGGTTTGGGGTCATCTTCCAGCTAGAAAGTGGCAAAAAACTTCTTCAGGGTAGAAGAAAGGTGAGAAAGTGGAAGCCAGCAGGGAAGGACCGCTGAGTGCTCCCCTCCCAGCCTCACCAGCCTCAGCTTTTGGATATAAAATAGCAGCTATCGGTGAGGAAGGATCTTTGCAATAAAGAATTATTTTTACTTGCTCCTTAGTGAGCTGATCTTTCATTTTTTCAGCTTTTCTCTGGAGCACTCACTTGAATTACAGGCAGGATGCTTGGCCCCGGTGAGGACACTCCATGTGACACTTGTGAAGGTGGATTCCTCCGGCTTCACTCTCCCAAATTGCGGGTGTATGTGGAAATCCAGCGCCTGTGAGTGGCCGATGGATAAAAAATGCGGCTCTCTAAGCTGCAGCTGGGCTGTGCTGCCCAGACATGTTCCCTCCCCGTGAGCTGTGATGAGCTGAGATTTATTTCAGCACAAGGGGATGCGTCTTTCCTGGTATCTACTGCAAGATAAAGGGTTGCCCGTGGGCTCCGTGCAGCCGCTTGTGAACCTGGGGCTTAAGGTTGGCGTTGGCCACGTCTGGGAAATGAAAATATGTGTTATTCCTTCGCAGCCTGCCTGGAAAAAGGCTCCGGCACGTAATGCTGGAGCTGCTATTGATTTCAGATGCCCACGTTTCAGGGGCTTCACCTTTCCTTGATGCGAGTGTCACCGTTTGGTTTGACACGTGTGTCGCTTTGCAGCGCGGTCGATGCTGTGACCTGCAGCTGCAAGGGAAGAGCTGCCTTCCAAAGGCCTGGAATGTCCCAAAGTGCTTTCCGATGTGAAAGCAAATTCCTGCAGAGGTCAAGCATTGTACGGATAAATTAGAGCGTGCTGAAATGGAGAAAAAATAGAAAACCTTCAAATCAGAGAAACGTCCCTGTGACTGGATGGGGTAATAAAATGCTGCGGCGGAACATCTTTCTCTGGAAAATGTCTCTGATCTCTAGTATTATAGATAGCTGTGAAGTGCAGAATAACAGAGTGCCATAAATCCTAAAAAATCCATCAAAATCCTAGCTTCTGTATGGTGGGTTGAAACTGCTGTTTTTTTGGTGTTTCCCTTCTTTGGAAAGCCTGGAGTGGGTCCCAATATTTGCACCTCCAAACAGTAAGTGCTGCTGGGTCCCCAGGAGGTGTTTGCATTAAGGTGTGATCCCTTGCAGGTGTTTCTCACTGATGTTGCCACCCTAACATCAATCTCTGAGCAAGGACTTATGCGCAGCCTCCCTTAAGTCATAAGATGAAAAGAGGTTGACTGACATGCCTGAAATGTTTATAATGAATGCCTATGTCAGCATATAGGATTTTTTTCCTTTTCCTGCAAGATGCCATGCACCAAAATAGAACATATGGTAAATGGGCTGGAAGAATTAACTCTTGTCTCCTGCCTGCTCGAGATCTGTGCTATTTTGGGTGCTGTCTTGAACTCAACCTGCCGTAGACACTTGGGACATCTGTTACGGTCTGGCAAAAAGCAGCAGTTATGCTGATGCAAACCCCAAACTTCTGCCTGTGTGGCCCAATTTGCCTTAGGCTGCAAGCAAAACAAATTACTTCTCGTACGGCAACGACAAGTCCCTGTTCTTCTTGCAAGACGCCCATATGATGGGGTTCTGCTTGGCACATCTGGCAGTCGAAATGCAGTGCGGTTGTGGAAAAACGCTGTTGCAGGTTGAAGTGATGTCTCCATCCTCATTCTGCTGCTCCAGCAGCTTTTGTTGTTTGCTGGTAGATGGACCCATTGACAGGACAGGCTTATCAGTGCTGGGATGGACTATGTCACTCTTCTGGAAACTAGTTTGGTTTATACCTTGGGCATATTCAGAGTAGATGGTCTTTGGCATTCAGCGACAGCTCTCAGAAATGCGAGTTTTGCGGATGTTGATACTGAGCTATTTAAGCAGCTGTGTGCACATCTGCCCAGATTGGGTGGAAAAAAAAGGATTCCTCTGTTATTTAGTAAAAACGTATTGCCCATTTATGAGGGTGCTATCCCCTTGCCAACGCTGCTCTGGACACACACACTGCTCGAGAGCTCAGATTCCTCGTGTGCGAGCTGATTTCCAAACAGATGCCAGAGACGGGGAGCTGCAAGAGGCTGGAAGCTTGTCTGGAGCTGGACATGCCGTTAAAATTAAAAGTATTTTTAACCTCTCTCTAATTGGGAATATCTCAGCGGGAATGAGCCCAACTGGCGACAAACGTGAAAGTGCAAGGGCAGGAGGAATACAGAACTGTTTGCCCTCCGCCCCACCACAGCTGTCAGTCCCTTCTCCAACACGCTCGGGTGGGAGGACGGATTTTAGAAAATCCTGGCCACCTCCCCAAGGGATGGAGCATTAGCACATGTGTGAGTGCTGAAAATGGAAACTGAGCGCGGGGAGGACAAGGAGTACCAGGGAGCTGGTTTAATTCCTTCCTTTGCCGCGGAGGTGGTGGGTTGGGTGAAGGCTCAGCCTGGGTTTCTTGGCTGAAGGAGAAAGGCCGTGAAAGGAGCATCTGGAGCGAGTCTGCTGCTCGGCTGCATCACAGGCGGCTTCTGCTGATTGCGGAGCACACGGTGCATTCGTAACCCTGTCATTGTCACCGTCGTGTAATTAATGCCCCAGTCCCTCATGCCTCACCACAGCACATTCCTCGTGTGCCAGAAAATGGTAACCCAACAGCTTCTAAGTGTCTCCTTGCCCTCACTCCACCTTGGAGCTCAGTGTAATACCATTACATTTATTCCATTCTTTTTATTCCATTCCTCTTAGGTGTTTTTTTTATATTTCCAAAACACAAAGGCTGGGACACATACCTAGAGAAAAATAAATAGCAAATGTTCTCCAGGAGATCTGGCCGGGACACAACAGCCAGCACGTTCCAGAGGCTCCGTACAGTCCTTAGGCTACACGGGGTGCTGGCGAATGAGCTGCATGGGGAATGTTTTAAAGGCATCTAAGAGCTCAAGTTCCCTTTCAAACTGGTCGGTTAATTCGAAATCTGGAATATGCGCAGCGTAGTGTTTAACTCTTCAGTGTCTGACCCCAACTGAATGACTCAAAGCGCTGGAATTGTGCAGCTCCAATATGAAATGAAGGAGTCAATGCCCATGAGGACCAGTGATACATGCAGGAACGTAGATATATCTGAGTGTCCTGCACCTCTGTTGGTGCCTCTGTGTGCTTGAGCTGAAGGATGCAGAGAAATGCCGACCTGAGCAGGACAAACACATCCTCTCTCATCTTCAACAGTGGCTGAATTATTGCTTGGCAAGTGAGGAGATAGCCCAACTCGAGGTTGTTGCTGCTTCTTGGTTGTGTTGACTTCAGCTCCATCCTTCTCCCTGACATCTCCTGAGCTTCAGCTTGTCGCGGCACTGAGAGCGCTGACTCAGCCCATGATGATATTTCCAAGATGGTAAAGCTTGGATCTCAATCGTAGAGTCTCACACTCTTTTTTTTTTTAATCTGT
Organism: Crypturellus tataupa; assembly: GCA_034781795.1. Taxonomy (NCBI): domain Eukaryota; kingdom Metazoa; phylum Chordata; class Aves; order Tinamiformes; family Tinamidae; genus Crypturellus; species Crypturellus tataupa. The sequence continues at coordinate 4,072,721 of JAWLRI010000086.1, forward strand.
GAGGGAGCTCATGGTCCAGATCCCCCCGATTAATACGGAACACAGGATTCCTGTGCATGAGACAGGTAAATTGAGTCCCCTGGAACGACAAGTCAGCTTCTGCACAGCTTACATTAAATGTAACATTAAACAGTAAATTCAGCATCGGGGCTGTGCAGTGGGAATAGTTCCTTGTTCAGCTTTGCGCAAATCTTGATCCTCCTATGTAATGCCCACCAGCTGTTTATAATCCATGTTTTCCAAGTCTTGCTGGTCTCCTTTACTCTGACTTCAAAGCCCACAAGGTGCTTCTTGGACAATGCCATTGAGCTGAGTACCTATAAGACCTATATTCATTACCATGGTGGACATAAACTCTCTTTTTTGCATCAAAAAAATACTTTATTAGTGAGCACCAGCTTTCTAAACACCAATTAAAGCTGTGTATGAATGGTGTCCCAATTTAGACACAATTCTGCATCTCCAAAGCCTTCTGGGATCATGTTGATGGAAAAATATTCCTGTGGCCACTGTTGTGCCAATGGTTTAATCCATCTTTTAATAAACTGTAACTGAAGAACAGAGTGTGGAATTCCTCAAATGGTGCTTTGTACCTCGCTGGGGAATAGGGTGTTAAAGCCAAAACTGGAGGCAGCTGCTGCAACTGCTGCCTGTAATTCAGTCCCATCAAAATATTGACTATTGTTGCTTGTGCCCCAGCGTGGAAAGCATTTATTTTAATATCAGCATTGGCAATGCTGTCAGTGCTGAAGTCAGGGCTCGGGAAGCAGCAGAGCGAGCTCAGCCCCCATGAATTTGCGGGGAGGCGGAGGAAGGTGGCTGGGAAGCGCACACAGCAACTCCTTGCAGTCCGTGTGGATCATCTGTTCTTCATTTTTAAAAAAAAGGGGGGAAGAGTTATTATGAGAGAATAATTAAAGCAGCTGAAAAGAGCAAAGTGCTGGCAGGCTGCAGCCGCTCTGCACAGACCACACAACAGCTTGCTGCGGTCAGCAGAATGGCTGAGCCACCCAGCAGGGAGCAGACCTAGTGCTCGTCCGGCACGGGGAGGCACTGTCCTTGTCCTGGGACATGAGCTAAGCTGGGGTGTCCCTCACCTGCAGCCACCTGCCACAGCGGTGTTTGACCTGGGCTCCCAGGTTGCTGCCTCTGAACATAAGTTTCAACAAGGAAAATTCTAATTTGATGTTAGGAAAACAAGCTCTAAGCTGGGACCTGGACTAGAGGCCTCTGGATGCTTCCTCCCCTCTCAATTATTCTGATTTTGGTGGTCAGTGTCTGGAAAAAAATGCTCCCAAAACTGGAGATAAGTGTTCCCAGGGAAGGTCTGGTCATGCGTCAACTCTCTGAACTGTACGAGAGACGGGGGGATTAAAGAGTCATTAAAGCAGCTTCCCAGTGGGACCCATGGCACTTTTATTCTCTTGTAACTGGACTCAGACTGGGAAACAGTTTTTGACTTGACTTTTGACTTTCCAGAGAAATCTGCTCTTGACTTAAAACTGTCCAAAGATTCATCTCTTTATTCCTTTGCTGAGTTAAATAATAATTATCTTTATTCTTTGCAATATCCTTTTTTTTTTAATCAGAATTATGATAGCTCAGGTTTGCCCTTTTCTCTGCCAATTTCTTACAGAGAATACTACTAAAAAAGCTCTTCTTCTCATGAAGGTGAATGTCAATAAGTCTCAGCGTGATGTCTGAGCTCGCGACAGAAGAGTAATTTGACTCACTTCTCTCTTATCAGTGGGGGAGCAGGAGCATGTGAGCAGCTGTTGCGTGGTAACATCCTGCCCAGCAGTCACTCGATGGGGTCTTAGCTCTTAATCTCTGTGAGGAAATTGTGTCTGCAATCGGCTTGCGGGTTTCGCTGCCGTTTGCTTCCTCCTCTGTGCCGAGGCAGCCCTGGGGAGCCCTGGAGATGGCATGGATGGAGATGGAAAGGCCAAGATAGAAAGGAAAAGGTGTTCTAAGGACTTTGTTGGCCCTGGAAGCCAAACCAGGCTCACAGTATACTTCCAGCATAGATAAACTTGGCTTCCAGACTGCCTGGCTACATGGGAGCATCCATCCTGTGTTTCCAGGTGTTCCTTGGTGTCCTCCTTGAAGTGATGGTTTCCCAGGCCTCAGATATGGCTCCTTCTCCTTCACTCCATCAACACCAAGAGTCAAATCCCGAGACCAGAGTCAAATCCTGCCTTGTGCAGCCACTGCCACCAGACAAGGGCTGTGCATGGTCTGGCCATGCTCCTAGCAGGCTGTGGGACTGGCATTTTGGCTGTAGCAGCACTCAGTGCAGCCCCACTGATAATCAATCAATAAGCCAATCTCTCTCCTTCTGGGATAAAAGGAAATATTGACCCTCTGAGGTTCACCTACACATTAAGTGTTTGGCACTTGGCAGACAAGTTAGCACTGATGGATTTTGCTCCCGTGACGGCATTTAGCATCCTGTAACCTTGCTGTACTGGGAACCTGTCCCTGCCTCTCACCCTGGAGTGGTGGTGGGGTAGATAGGAGAGGGTTTTCGGTAATTGAAGTATTTATATTTGCCATAAGACCTGTCTTCCATTCTCCTCATTCGCAAAAGTATTTGGATAGTAGGGTAAGAACTTACTATCCTCATTCCATAGTGTGCTGTACGCTGATGAGAGGTTGAGCTCAAAACTGTGAAATCAGAAGTAAATGTTTCCTGGAAAACTGGCAAGAAGAAGACACTAAGGCTCAGTTCTTGTTGCATTCTAGGTAATTTTCCAGGTTCCCAACAGCCAATATGAGACAAAACCAACATACTGTGGTCATAACCTACATATTTAAACAGGAGTCTTTTGGCTACATTAGGCTGTGCTTCAGTTCTTGGAGCTCTTCCTCAGCTCCTTTGCAAATTTAGCCTACTTTGAAGCAACAATGTAATCTTGAAATTTCACATTATCCACACTATGTGCCCGTAGTTGTTTGTGGTTTGTTCTCAGAGTCCTGCTTGGACCTCAGGGCCAACAATGCCTCCAGCAAACTGCAATTCTAAGAGGTTTAGCAGCAGTGAATAACAGATTCTTGTCTCACTGTCACATACACTTAGTAAATGACTTTCTTCAGCTTGTGCTCAGACCTTCTATCTTTCTCCATGAAACTGGGAGCTTTGGAAGCAAAAAAACTTCATTACTTGTAGGGTGCACCTAAGAAGGGGTAAAGGGAAGATAGCAAAAATACTCTCTTTTGCTGTCTTCAGTTAAAGGGGAGAGTGGAGACAGTTGCCCACAAAGTGGAGCAGGGAATAGCATATTACAGAAGCTTGATTACAAGACTGATTTTCATGCAAACAAGCAGACTTGACCCCCTAGCTACTTCTGTCTCCAGATCATGATGGGATGCTCCAGGAGACTGGAACTTAAACACTGGGCCAGAGCTTGGAAAACTAAAGAGCGGGGCTGAAGTTAGTAGAGCTGGTGACTTGGAGACTTCTGGAAGAAGAAGAAATGTCCATAGAAATGGAAATGGAAATAGAGGGTGTTAGCAGAGAAGATATGGCTTTAGCTATTGAGTCAGAAGGAAAACAGGGGCAAAGCTCAGAGTTTGCAGAAGCCTGTAATGTGCTGAGAAATTATAAAATGAGGAGCTCTTGCATGCTGTATGATCTAGTATCCAAGCATTTCCCAGGCTCCTAGAAGCTCTCTCCTCTCACCTGCTTGTTATCTCATTAAACTGGAACTCTTTAAATCATTTTCTCTTTTGTCATGGGAACAAACTTCCAGTAAATGCATCTTGCTCCCCTCCTAAATGCCTCTTCCAAATCATCTTTTTTTTGTCGCGCCCAGGTAGCTTGGTGATGATTTTGCGACTTCCCATGGTGAAAGGGAAGGGTGGCTGCATGCTGTGCAATGCAAACTCTAATTTTATCTGGCAGGTACCGAGCACGTGGAGGTTTTCATTTAACCTTGCAAGAGAATGACCTGTACGAATGACGGATTCGAGGGAAAGCTGGGAAAACGGAAAGTGCAGAGGCTGACACGCTCCGACTTCACGTCGAGGCCATCTGCTTTCTGCGGCTAATATGAAGCGCCGTTGCCGGTAACAAAAGCCCGGGGAACAGGATGACTGTGAAGCCTCACGAACGCCCGCATTGCATCAGCGCGGCCGCTTGGCAGCGGCTGGTGGCCAGGTGGCAGCAATTGTGACGGGCCCTCACGCAGGCAGGTAACGCGAGCAAACCCCCTGCACCGCGCTCCTGGGGTCTGCCCGGGAAGAAACAATTGCACATCCACCTCCTTCAATAGCTCTGGTGGTAGAAAAGGGCCATAACCTCAAGGATTTGGCCACTAGATGCATCTATGCTGCGGGTTGATTTTTTTTTTATTATTATTTTTCCCCCGTGCTGCAGAGTTGGCACGGAGGAGACACCCAGGAAAAGGCCCGCGACTGCTCCACAGTCTGTTCGCTCCCTTCTGAGGATAAAACAGATGCTCCCGGCTACCAGAGCTGACAGCACAGACTGTACGGAGCAGCAAAATTTGCTGGTGCTGAGCTCGGTTAAGTGCCACAAATCTTTAGTTCGCATCTCTTCCTCTTTAATGTCACTTTGGCTGGACAGTTGCTGTTCCTCGGATCACATCCAACAACCCTAAACTCTTCTCTTCCGAAGAAGAGAAATCCGTGTGCTCAGGTATCAGCTGCGGCCATCCATTCCCTGCAAAAGATTTTTCTTGATGCTGAATCGAAGAAGAACTCCGTTTCTTCTCATTGCTTGCCTAAAGAAAACTCACCATAAAAAAAAAAGAGATACTCTAGCCAGGTGCCTCTTTGTTACTTTTTTTTTGTTTGTTTTTTATTCATTGTTTATTTCAATATTCTAGTTAGAAACAGGAGGTTTCTCCAAAGTTGGCAGTCATTTTCTGGAATGAATATTTTTTTTCATTTCACAGACAATAAAAACCTGAAATTTCAGAAAAGCTTTCTGCTCTTGCACCCTGCATTTGGTTTCCATACATATATGCATGCATATACAAGCTTATGCAAGCAGATGCACTCAGCAATCCAAGAGCAAAGCTATTACCTCTACCTTTGGATTATTCACCTTGCAGCTACTGTATAATTCATAACTGAGTGTTATCTCCTAAGCCCAAAATCCCGGTATATTGACTCTAATACCATTAACATACCTACATTTTAGGTCACTGAGTGAAAAGCTACCTGCTTGTTACCTGAAAAGAGTGTTTTAATGCTGTATTTCTTCCCATCCTTTAATATGTATTGTGAACTGAATACTATAATAAACAAACTGTGCAATTTCTTAGGCTTGGCTTTGCCCATACTTTCCTGATATGAAAATAAGTGTCTCCCAAGGATATAGCCATGGGAGACAGCCTATGAAAGTGTTTCCCAAGGATATAGAAATGGGAAACAGCCCTTCTTGTTGCACATGGGCCCCTCACAGCCTTCTGCCTATCTCTGTGTTTAAGGCCAGGCCTAGCCCAAAATGATTTTGTCCCTGTTGTGGCTTATGGCATAAATATAGGTCAGGCAGACATTACGGCTCCAGATGCCAAATCTCTTCCAGGAGTTGAGCTATCAACCTCATAAACACGGAATCGGCCACGCCGGGGAACGTCAGACCTCCGGGCCATTATTAGCCAGTATGAAGCTTATAAAATACTCTATAAACTCCCTCATGATAAATAATTTCATGAGTAACATTGCGGCATCGCAGGGCTTGTTTGGAGTTTGAAAGCTGCTATAATGTGCTGCCAGGAGGATTGAAAGTTATCCCGGTGTTCCCAGGCAGTGGGTTTACAGCGCGCTGGGGGTGGTACATGTGTTTTTTGTTTGTTTGCTTGTTTTGGAGTTAGCAGAAGGAGCGAGGGGAGCACACGAGGTGCTACATGTGCCATATGTGAGGGGAAGGTAAGCCTCGCGCGTGAGGGACTGATACATCTTGCAGGAAAAATATTATTAAAATGCCCAGCATTTTAATATTTTAATATTTAATATTTTAATAAATGCTGGGCATATGATTGTATCTATTTTGTATATCATCATTAGGCCAAGTCTTAGATATGTTTGCCCCGGTCCTGATAAATGATTTCCTGCGGGATGAACTGCCCTAGCAGGCTGGGGAAAGCCCATTTCCCTTCCCCGGCGATGCACGTGGAGATCTTCTTGCCTGGCTCTGACCCGCAGTGTCCTAAACTAAACTACGAGAAGTTTTCCTGGAGCTGTTTTCCTTTGGGAACCACCTCTCCTGACTTTCTGCTTTGCTGTTTTGCCGCGCAGCCACAAAGGCAGCAAGTTACTGCCTTGCAGAACGGTCCTCAAAACAGTGAATCATTTTCATAATACACATGTTTTGTTTCCATGGTTATTAGAGTCAGGTTCTCTTACCTCCCTCCTTCCTTGGCAAAAATTTATCTGTTGTCTTTTCAGCTCGTGTATTTGTGTGGGTTCCTGCTACTGCTCCAAGACAAAATGTTTTTAAAGGAGAATATAATTGGAGCCAGAGGCACGAAGTTCCCAGGTTAGAAACTCAGAGGCATATAAAATCAACACAGCATTCTTCAGAAAATTAGATGTTTGAGTCAGGCACAGTCCAGATCATCATCTGAAGCTGTCACTTCTGCAAATGGAACAAATGTCTATCAAAAATGCTGCTTGGGCTGGTTGGTTGGTTTCAAATGCCCAAGCTCCCAGTGGAAGACAGCTTGAAAAGTAAAAATGCCTAATTCTGAGCTAAAGCTTGTGCAAGGAAGTAGCAGAGAATTAGGGCGAAGACTATTTCTCTTCTTGAACAAAACCACTGCTTATTATGCAGTTCTGCTTGGGCTCGTTCCAGCTCCATTAAAGTAAATGGAAAATCTTCCCTTGACATAAACGGGAGCTGGCTCCAGCTCCAGGGATTAAAAAATGCATGGGGTCTCAGGTGGATCTTCACACAGGAACAAATCATGCTCTTGTTGAGTCAGTCCCTGCTGAGCCGTTTGTTTTACATATTTGTCATTTCACGGCCTTGCGGATTTCTGTGTTGTTTTGGGTTGTGTTGCTCTTGATGGGCCACAACAGCCACATGGGGCCTCATGTGGCTCTTTGTGGTTGACTTAGAGCCACATCCCCAAGCCTGTCCTCAGCTCCCAGGGCCCCGGTTACAGCACTATTCATTAGCTGAAAGACAAACCATAACTGCTCTAAAGGACACTACCAACATAAGGAAAATCTGCCTGAGGAAAAGTCTTATTGAGTTCTTATATATTCATTATGCTGAAAACTAATAATCTCTGGAAACCTGTGCCAGGCAGATTGACTATAGCTCTGCTGGTGTAATGCTTCTCCTTGTTCTGTCCTGCCTCTCGGGGTCTAAAAGGAGGATACATCTGCACAATGTGAAAAATGAAACCATTGAAAAGACCATTGAAAAAGGAGGATACTGGGTGCAAAGTTTCACAGGGAACTCTGGGGATGTATGTGAGCCCTTGAGATGGAAGGAGTAATTTCTTATTTAAGACACATCTGAGGCAGAAGATACCAACCTTGGGATGAGGTGAAGCCTTTCTGCACTCTGGAGAAGATCCTGAGTGTTGACAACCACTTCCTTCTCCACAAGCAATTAGATATTAGTGAGCAGGAGCTAGAGCTGGAGAGGGTCAGGGAAGGCTCCCTTTGCTGACCTGGCGGTAACACCCTGGGAGCTCTATGTAAATAGTAATATCAAAGAGAGAAGTCACAAATGTAGGACAATAGAGCTGGGAAATGACTTCTGTTGAGTGGAGCTGTAAAAACTGTGATTCAGTTTAGAGAAAATGAGTCAAATGCTTCTTGCTTCTCCTATGAGAAGTCCTTTTATGGGTTTTCTTCCCTTTCTGTTCTTCATGTGTTTTCTTGTCTTCTAGAGTATTTTCCTCTTTTTCTCTCTCTGAAAGAGGCTCAGTTGGCCCCACTTCTCTTGACTGACTACAACCACCCGATCCAACAGGGGATATTGTGTCTTCATCATGGGGACTGAATGTGCTCCTGAGACCAATAGACCCTCCCTGTAGTCCATGCAACCAAAACTCTGGGTGACATTGGCATCACTGTACTAATTTTTCCACTTTTTCATCTGGAAGACATTTCCCTTCAGCCCTCAATACCTCTAACTTCCAACATTAAGGTGTTAGTCTGCTCTTGGGAAGATCCCAGAAGAGACATGAGTTGACTGTCTGCTAGGGCTGTTGTGGCAACCTGTGGACCTGCTTTGCAACACAGCGAGCAGTAAAAGTTTCTGTGCACGCATCAAGGCAGAAAATCCTTTGAGGGATGTAAATACCTGTGACATTGGTGAAGAAGCAGCCACGTGGCAAGTGCACGTGGTTGAAGATGTTTCCCATAAACCAATCCTTATAGTCCCAACAGGAGCCTGTCAGCGGGAGATGTGAGGAAGCTGCTTTACTCCTAGAAACTTCTCCTGTTTGGGGCTTCAGGGAGAATTCCTGGTGCATCTGGTGGCGTGAGGTAGGGCGAGCACCATTGCCTGGACAGCGAGGGGTCATGAGAAGAGAAGGAAAACATCAGGATGTTATATTAAAAGCACATCTGTGCGCAGTCTGGAATGGTAAATACATTTTCAGACTCTCTCATAAAGCTGCAGTGTTTAAAAGTGCTGATAAAGTGCATTCCAACGTCGTTAAAGTATTGCAGCGCCACACACGCTATGCAGTGTTTATACGAGAGACGGCCAGTGCTGCGAGGAGCGGTCAGATGAAGGGGCTCGGACGTGTGAAGGGGAAGGGTTTGGTGGATAGTCACCAGAAAACAGGGTCCAGCTGGATTTTGCTGCGCTGGCCCTCAAAACCCTGGGGCGATGGGCTGTGATGTTGCTGCAGGGCTCAGCATCCTTCACTGCCACCCGGCCCTACCTGTCGTTCTCTGTTTGGGATCCTGAGGTTGGTGACCACAGCAGGTTTCTTCAGGAGAGCTGCTCAAACCTTTTTGGTTGGTGATCCTTTCACTCCCGCTTGCTGTTCTGCTTTCAGGCTTATGAATGCTCTTTGTGCAGCCGTTTTTGGAATGGTTCCCTTTCTTATTCCTGTCTTTGTGCAGTCAGGAGCCTTAAGCTGGGGGCTAACACCATTAAGAAGAGTTATTTTCTTTCCCCTGGCCCACAGAGGGACATCCACTCTCTCCACCATTCAAGAAAAGTTTCCTATTAAAGTTGTTTGTCCTGAATTTCCTCAGAATAAGGGAGTTCTTTTACAGGAGCTTGAAAACGAGGTTTGAAAACCCTATTTGCAACACAACATGTGAGGTGAAGATGGATGCTTTGGAAACCAACCATGGAGATGGTCCAGTGCCTTTCTGAGAATGGGCCATGTTCTGGCTTTAGTGGAAGTTGTGATTTATTACAGCTTGCATAGAGCAATATGAGGGTCTGGCAAGGTGGGCTGAAGAGGTTATGGCTTAGAAACGCATTTCACATTTGCAGTGCCTTGGATCATGCAGTGTTGCAGGGCATTTCTTGCTATTACTGGGCTTTGGCTGACCAGTTAAGAAGCCTTATATTAAGGGCTTAAAATTTGCTGGGGCTAGAGCAGGGAGAAAGCAAGAGGTTTGGAAGAAGGAGTTGAAGATGGTTATGTTGGCAGAAGGGATGGTAAAGAGTGCCAGGTGTAAAGGGCAGCACCAGGGATGGCCAAAGACGGAGAGAGAAGGAAATGGTGTAATGTCTTGGTCCGCACTTAGAGGAAGGAGTGAGAGGAGGTGAAGGCGGAGTTGAGAGTCAATCAGAAGCCAGTAAGGGAAAAGCTACAGACACAGAGGATGGCTAGGACACAGCAGTTCCTTGTGATGTAAGAAGCAAAAACAGCAGGAAAAACACTAAAAAAGTGTGTTTATGAGGCCTGATTTCCCAAGCCTGATGTAAGTGGAGGTCTCTGTGCCTTTGATATAACTCCACTTTTAACTTTAAGTCTTGCACCCCTGGAGTATATTTTCTAGCTGTTGACATTTGTAATGCTGTTATGTCCTTAATGCCACCACGCCACCTGGCCACGTTCACTAACATGTCTACTCCTGTGAAGTGTAGGAATCATAACTCCATTCCATGACTTTCTGCAAGACACAGTCCTGGAATTAGCATCCTGTAAGCCTAGAGATATGGTGTGGTCCTTGTAATGGCAGGGGACCCAAAAAGAGGGAACGTAAAGGGAGTGTAAAGAAAACAGTCCATCCACCCAGCTGTGCATGTGGAGAAAAGAAAGTGCCCAGTGCAGGATCCAACTTGGTGCTTGGATATTTTTGATTTTTCTGTTGACACTAATGCAATTTCAGAGCTTGGTGAAACTTGGAAATGGATCCTCTCTTGGTGACATAATCCTTGCACCACAGAAACGTATCTACTGGCACTTCAACAAGGTTAATGAAGAAGAATTGTATTAAAACCAGTATTTGGTATGGTTTGGTACTTAATGTAATACATTATAATGAGCTTTTAGTGTTCCCTAGTACAATTATTTTCCTTTGCATAGATGTACCCTTAGAATTCCCAGCGCAGTCTTAATATAACTTACACTAGCATTCTCCTAACTTTGTATGTGCATATTCCTTATTATAAATTATGCAAGGAGTAACTTCAGAGGTGAGGAATGTCCCTAGCAAAGGTGAGGTTGTTGAAGCATACGGACTTCGTTCTCCTTCAGTCACATGTTGTTTGTGTTCCCTGTTTGGGAACTCTATATTATCACTATGGTAAATCAGCTTAGTTCGGTCCTTATCTACCCCCTTACTTTTGCTTAATCGCTCTCACGGGTACCCATTAGGAGCAGCCTCTGTCTGTATGAATATTGCCATTTATTAAAAAGGTCAGAACAGTCTGATTGTGACCAAAGGTGAAATCTGGGCCCTTATGAAACTGAAGCACAGCTGCAATGGGTATTTTGCATAACATTTGTTCTGGAGATACTGCTTTGACTCAGTGCCATGGAGACAAAAGATGCTCTTTCTCTGGGTGCAGGACATGTTATTTATAGCACTCATTCTGATTTCCATAGGGTATATATATTCCTATTTAGATTCTCTGGGTTCACTGATTATATCTGCTTTCCTAAGCTAGTCTTTCTCTCATACACTGCAGCAAGACACAAAATCTGTGTGGCTATTTCTGCCTAAACTTGCCTTTCTCCTGATGTGTAAGTACAGGTTTGGTGTAGTCCCATCAGGGATGGATTTAGCACTTCAAATTCACCTGCCAAAAACAATGAAAAAGAAAAAGAGGTAGGAAAAAAATGAAAAAGATATATGAAAGGCAAAATTTGTCTTTCCTTTAATAGCTACCATTTAACTCCCCTTCCTCACATCTAATTTTTCTTCTGCTAACTTAAAAGCAATTCAAGTGCATTATGTGAAATTACCCAGTAAAAGTTCCACATTTGCCAGATATACAGCTGGGTAAAACTCACAGAAGATTTTGGGAAGGTCACTTGTTTGCCCTCGCAATGTTTCCTTCCCAGACAAGCAGCCTTTCTTCCGCTATCCTAATTAAGGTCTTAGCTTAATGCACCTTTTGATAAAATTCTCACCTAAATTTCTGTAACTCAGTTTTGATTGATGTGGAGGGGATACTTGGATTGGAAGTGGTGACCAGAGAGAGGGAGAGAGCAATATTAGAAGTCATTCTAATTTAATTCCAGGCAGATTTTAATTAGCAGATTACTGTCACTTGCATTTCATAAAATGTTCTCCTAATAAACTCTGAGTCTTTTTATGAAGGATTGTGATCAAATGGAAATGCTGGGAGTTTCTGCAGCGTTTGCAATTCTTTGGAAACAAGAGAGAAATGGTAAAAGAGGCAGATAAAAACTGTTCTCCTTTCTGTAGCTATCGAGGACATTTCAGGCATCAAGGAAGGAGGCGATCTGCAGACGCAGGGTAGGAGACCTCATTGGGAGTTTCCTACATGAAACATGAAGGTCCCGTCTTGGTGGGCTTGATGCAAAATTAGTCCACATTTTCCCGGAATGTAGACGACCTTGAAAGCTGGAGATCTGTCTTTGTGTTTTCCTGGAATGTCTTTCATGTCATGCAGTGTAATTTCCAAGTGAGGTTGACCAATGTCAGGATTATAAATCCCCATTCGAAGGTATGGTTTCGGGAGAACTGTTGCTTCAGTTTTGACTTTTGCTAGACAAATCATTTCCTGCATTCAGGAGAAGTCTAGGTGAGTACGAGTTGGGCATACACCAAGGGGAAAGGATGGAGGAAGCATGGAGCTACTTGAGAAGCCAAGTCCTGCTTCTCAACATGCATCTACCTCATGAGTTGTGTGACTCTGTTACTTGGGCTGCTGAGTTACCATCTCCCATTGACCTCCGTGAGGCAGAGTGGACTGGAGTCCACTGGAGACGCAGGCAGCGTAAGTATTTTAAGGACCTTTATAATGTTGCTTTGCAATGAAATCTTAAACAACAAACAAAGTCATCGCAGACCTCCCTGCCCTGGTCAACGAGCAGACTGGTGCTCTTGGGGATTAAATCAAGTTGGATCTGGGCCCCTCTGTTTAAAGCAGATTCACTGTTTTCTTGCCCAATCCTAATGAGCGTGTGGGCGAGTGAGCATTAGCACCATTTGATGCTTCATTCCCCTGCTGCTCTCAGACACTTTTCTGACTTCGAAAGGACCCAGAAGATATATGGCCAATGCCAGGAGGAAATAGTTGGCCTCCAGCGCTACAGAAACCAAAGCATGATGCTAGCTCCATGTATGAAAAAAACCCCATCACTTTCATGCTTCTAATGGGAGCAGGAAAAATATGGAAATTGCTTCCTCAGCAACCGTGTAGAAATAAAAACATAACAACTCTGCAACTGGAGGAGACTTTCCAGATTATTAATCTTGTAGCGTTTTGTTCCTAGAAACCGCAAATGCCCATTCCTTCTTGAGTACTAGGCAGAGGGCCATGTTCATAGCTGGTATCAATCAGTTACAGCTCCATTCATTCTGATGGACCAGATTTAGCCCATCTGGAATTTAATTTGTCTTTCTGACAAGATCTGAACGCTCATTTTGACATGTTCAGAATCTTAGACTGCCAGCAGTATTTTTTTTTTCCCTCAGCAAACTTCTTCTGTGCTGGTAGAAGCACTTTTTTTTACCCTTTATATAACGCACAGGCATCCTCTGAAGGGCCTTGGGACTGGTTGTGATGATCCAATATATTCTGGGGGCTCTTCCACTCATCAGGGTGGCATCTGGGATGTGGGGACATGGGCTCTGCCCGCCTGTCCTTTGACATTGGAGCAATCTCTCATTTTTTTTCCATACTGTTCATGCTCTCTGCTCCCATCTGTCCCTTTTTCCTTGCTCCTCCACAGAATGGGTGAGGCTGGAAGGGATCTCTAGAGATCATCCAGTCCAACCTCTCTGCTCAAGCAGGAGCACCTGGAGCACATTACCCTGCTAGTTTACCTTGTTATCTGCTATTCTACTGTCTGACTCTATTTGCCCTGCTGCTCCTCAGGATTTTGTTATTATAAATTGAATTTGGAAATTGAAATTGGAAATGGAAATCACTCATGCTAAAATTGCAACAAGGAGGGCTTGCCTCAGGCTCTTAATCACAGAGTTGGAAATGAGAGCCATTCTCCACTGATGCAACTTTCTGGGACAGGTCTCCAAGGAAAAGATTGCCTGGCCATGTCCTGGAGATGAGGCTCATCAGCAAAAGGTCTATGTGCTGATGGTCTGGAAAAAATGAGTAGTTGTTGGTGTTGTGATAATTCAGAGCTCTCAGAGAACATTAAACAAATACAGTACTGTTCAATAGCCCTATTTCAAGTAGAAGGGAGCGAAATTTGCTATACAATGAGATTAAAGGTAACCCCAAATGTGGCCTGAAAGCAAATCCAGTTGTTTGTCTCATGAGCAAGGCAGCGAAGTAAGCGTTAAGGCAAAATCAGGTGGGACAGTGATAATGAGGCTGTAGGTGCAGAAATCACCACATTCATGAGAGGAGCCAATTTCAGAGCTGAGTGCACTCAGGCTGGTGATGAGGGGATAGGAGAAAGCTAATCTTCAACTCGGAGCACGGAAAATGTTGCATTGCAAATCCAGTAGCAAAGGGGGTTTGTGAGTTTATTAAACTGGGCGAAAGCAGGTTATGAGTGAAGAAATTGGAAAGAGAGGCCTGTGCTGAAGAAAGGGAAAGGGAAGAATTGGAACCCGTCAGTCTGATCCCAATCACACGGGTATAAATGAATGTTCAGGCAACAAAAATGAAGCATGGAGGTAAATAGGAAATTGGAAGGAATGCAGCCTGGGTTTACTGAAGGCATCTTGTGCCTTATGAAGCTGATATATTTGATAAAATAATGGATTTTTCCAGACATAGATTACATCTATGGTATTTCCTAGCTGAATTCAGTGAAGTAATTGATATGGTGCCAGGTGAAAAATGAATAGGTGAGCTAAAAGAGGGGAGAATCAGGCAAGAATGGGGATGGGAGGACAGGGGATATAAAAGTTCCTAGGTTACTCTAGGGTTGGCCTTGGGATGGGCTCCTGTTAATTAACAGTATGCACATGTTAATTAACAGAAATGCACATGAACAATGAAGAAAACAAACCAGTACATCAGCTGGGGACCCTGTGGTCTGGAGGAGACAAGTCCAAAAGGTCTCCAAACATCCAAAGTTCCTGAGCAGAAGAAACAAGCTGCGACAGGAGATATCTATGTTGAGTGTTATGGACCATTTTTAATGTAAAGGTAACAAAACGGGATGGTAGGATTTTTGGGCCATCTCCTGGAAGTCTTGGCTCCTAAGGAGTCATCCCTGTGTTTTGGTAACTGTTTCTCCTGAGGGTTTTCCTTGTAATCCAAGCATCAGTTCAGCTGCCAGCCCTGCTTCTCTCACAGAGACTTCCTTACATCAAACGTGTTTGTTCCAGGAGTTTTGCCTTTCCTGAGTTGAATAGAATAAATTAAAAGAGAATTTATAAAAAGCATTTTTAAAAACTTTGTTTTTCTTCTTTTTTCTTTCTTTTTTTTTTTTTTTTAAAGTCTCCTTGAAGTGACAGAAAAATAATATATAATTCTGGGCACTTTGGGAAAAAATTGCTCCCATGGTTGTCATTGCAGCTAAGGAAGTCTGGATTGATGATTCCTGCTTTGAGAAGAATGTTTTCAGGCTACGAGTGCATATTTTCCTTTCATATTTAGCAAGTTTATTTTACGTTTACACGATGCTTTTCATCCTGAAGGATGCTGAAACACTTTGCTAACTACATGGGCTCTGAGCCCGTGTCTGTGTGCTGGTCCTATGGAATTCCAAATGAGATCCCTCATGTGCAACACATTGTCCTTGAGTGGAAAACCCTGGTGCTGCAATGCCTAAAATGTATTATATTAGAAAGGAAGCTTGAAAATATCACAGCGGATCATTCCCTATTGGTGTAGAAAGATTTACGGTGATGACGTTCCCTACGGCTTGTGAGAGCTGAATGTGTCTGTTTAGGGCCTGCGGGCTCCAAGTTCCTCCGAGTATCCTCATTCCTTAATAGTGATAGTTAAATCCATATCTGAGCTGGTGCTGTAATTTATTGCAGGTAATCTCTTCTCTCCCCTTTGGGTATTCCTGTGCTCGGTTATACCTTTACCATCAAAGCCAGGGCTTCCTTAAACTCTCTTCTTTCTTCATTAAATTCACAGCTTTGGTAATTTACTGATATTGTGGAATTTGGCCCTGTTTTCCACCCTGCAGACTTGCAAGGCAGCAACATCATTTAAGCGCCATATGGTTCTCAGCAAAGTCAGGTTTCACATCCAACCTAAACAGTTTAATATTATCAAAAGCTGAAGCTCGCTGCAGCAATAACAATCTCTGCTTCCTTTCCCTGCATTGTATAACAAGAGGAAGAAAGCTCTCAAACTGAGTAGGCTCCTGTGATCTTGAGCAGGGGCTGCAGGGCTGGAGAAAAGTCTTTGTTACCCCCTCATTACACTCACAGGACAGCGAGTGTCCACCTGGACCGCAAAGGAAGTGCAAACTCAGCTCTGGTTTCAATTAGGATGGCTTAAAAACACAGACCGGGCTTAGTTCCTATTGTTGCCGTATATAATTAATTTATTTGATGTTTAAAGTTTAATGAGTGAAGGCTACATGCCTCCAAGCTGCAAAACACTTGATTTTCGCTATTGTTTAATGTATATTTAACTTCTTTTCTGAGGGGGTTGCATTGCAGATCCCGCCAAATTTGCTCCATGGAAATATTTTCTGGTGGAGTCGATGTATTCAGCATGAGGGGCAGAGGAAGGCTGGATGGGGACAGGGGATTTGGGCTGAGTGCTCATTCCTCAAGCCTCACTGGTGATACAGTGATTAGAAAAGAAAAAGTCTTTAATTTCCACACTTAGACTATGAGGTCTCTGTAGATGATGAGTAATGTTGCATGGAACAGATGCCAAAATGGAACAAGAGCCCAGAGATGGTTTTTGCTGCAGTACCTTGTAGCAAGCAGAAATGTAATCATTACCCTCCCTGTGCAATGATGCTATCAGGTGGCCAAGGAGCTTGCACTGAGTGAGGACCATCCCAAAAGGGTCATCACCATCCCAAAAGGTTACAGACATCCACATTGCATCCAAATAGCAGCAGTGATACAGCCTATATTTGAATCCCATGAGGCCTCCATGGAAATCAGAATCGGTGCCCCAAGGGTTCTCACTGTTCCCGCTTCCTTCAGTGAAGGGAAGGCCAACTGGTCCAGTCATGGGAGTGCTCAACCCATGAGCGAGTGTCCAAATGCCTTTTCCATTTACCTATTGGGAGCATAACTGTGTCCTGCTTTCATGCAAATAAAAAGAAAGTATTAACAGCAAAGGTGGTTTAATGTGAAAAAAAATGTCATGCAGTTATGGGAAAATTAGCATATTAAAGAGCCCTGGAGGCTTTTTAAGAGGGAGAACATTGGAGGTACCACATGAGATTTAGATAGAAGGGTTGATCTACAAGTGTTTGCTTGATAACTTATCTGAGGATGAAAGTTATATTAGCGATGTTAACAGTGGGGTGTCTATTTATTGTCTCGAACTAAATAAAATATCTGTGTAAATTGCTGCTTCTTCCATAGGGACAAAAGGATCCAGCGGCAGCATTTCCTACAAGCTGCCAGGTAGGAATTACTGGAGAGAGGCTTGTACTTGAGTGACGTGCAGCTCCCCGGCAAGTAGGGGATTAGCCCTATACATGGGCACCAGGTCAACCATCACACCTTGCAATGGGTTAACCCTGATCCAGCAAGACGGGGAGAGAGGTGGGATGTTGCGGCTGCTTCTTTTTCATCTTCTCTTTCCTGAAACACGTGAGATGATTACGGGCTGTGTGATCTCAACATTTGCATGTTGATGCCAGGAGGAGCTCCCTATGGAAATGCTGGAGAGCTGCATGGAGAGCTGCTGGGGGAGATGTGAAGACAAAAAGCATATTGCTACAGCCTGGGAAAATTCAGCTTATCACTGCAAAGAGCAAAATCCAGCCTCTTGAATGCAGAAAGCAACCAAAGGGAAAAATGCTGAATTCTGCTTGCTCAGTGCATTCATTTGTTTAGTTTTGGCTGTTGAAAAAGGACTAATGAACATTAGTTTAAATACAGCTAATTAGATGTGCTGCTTTAAAAAAAAATATCCTGCGTCTTGCTGAAATCTTCATGCAGCCAACAATAAATCTGGCCAGATCATATCAGGAGTGTGTTGCTAGCACATGGTTTACCAGCAATGTTTTTGTTAGCTGTAGCTTTTTGGCTCGAAAGCAGAAGGGCTCTTGTGCCCTGAAAACAACCACCTTCCTGTAACCCCGTCCGAACAGATCTGCTACTGATGTGCAACAGCACTGCCGAGGTCCGAGCAAACGCAGTATCGGATGATGAAAAGGAGCAGCTTGCCACACCGGATCTCACCTTCCCCTCGGAGTTTGGCAGCGAGAAAGCGGCAGGCACGGGGGAACCGATGTTTTTGCATTCGGGTGTGTTTGTGTTTGTGGTGAAAATGGAAACCTCTGAAGCCCCGTTGAGCTGCGGGATCAAACCCCCTAGGAGCTTTGCTTCAAAATCTGCAGAGGTTGGTGTGTAGCGGGCCAAATACCATATCTTCTGCTCTTACCAGGCAAAAAAAATAGTTCAATAAAGTGAAGAAATGACCATGTTGTGGTATTCAGGATCTGGCCCAGCTGGAATGAAAGCTGAAGGAAATGCTTTGAGCATCCATCACCACTACCAGGGAGAAGTGACCAAGAGGCAGAGGGGAGAGGGTCTGTCACTAGCTGCCTCCCATTTACTAGATGGGGATAAGTTCAATGTTGTCCTTGCCTAATGCCAGCCGCAGAGCTGGAGCAGTGAGGAAGCCCACAAATGTCTTCAAATGTGCATTTTTTCTGTTGAAACAAAGCTGTCAAAACCCTGGCACCAAGTTCTGGCTTGGGTTCAGGCTTCATGAAATCCCCCTGCAGCATCTACCATGTGGTGCTTCTCTCATGCGCGTTTTGAGGGATCTCCTGAGCTTGAGGGAGGCTGCTACCCATCGTGGGGCATTGGGTAGGTGAGATGAAGACTCGCAGGTGGTGTGGGCAGGTTTCCCTTGGGAGCCTGTGGATATTGTGCCCCTATAAGACTTTAGTGAAGCAAAGCTAAGCCAGGGAAGGAGAGTAGCACCAGGACACTGTTCCCCTTTTGCTGCTAATTCAATCACTTTTGCTCTTCAGCATTGCCAATGTGTCTTTGCTGGCTTGTATTCCTGTAAAATACAAGTACTCTTCTGGATTTTTGGGGACCTTTCGATTTTTGCAAGGCAGGTATTTGGATCTGGCTTGGGAACCTGTCTGGGAATTAGGGCTCCTGACAAGCAGCTGCCGATAAAAGCTGATGCTTCTCTGCGTATCTGTGTCTGGGCTCCCTTGTCTGAGAGGCTCTGGTCCAGATAGGGCTGAGTAGTTTCTTGCTGTCTGGTCTGTGCTTCAGGTCACACCTCATCCATCCAAGACCCCCATCTCTCCCATTTGTAACCCTGAGCAAGACAGAGGCTATAGGTTCTGTGGACACTTGGAAGTTAGGAAATGATAACCTAGTTGTTGTTTTAACCTTAAAAAAGTTCCTCCATGGAAATGCACAATTTTATTAATTTCTGCCATGGAGTAAATGACATATTTGACCCCTATGTCATTCGCAGATGTGACTAAATCAGCTTCTTCCAGGCATTCTCAACCCTATCCCCAAACCCACCACGGCCTACTGCCAGCAACCTGCAGTGGAAATTTCAGTTTCCCAAGTAAAAAGTATGGAAAATTTGCATGTCTAGAAAGACCTTTTATATGAGGAATTACAGTTTTCTCCCATAAAAAGCTTTCCCAGTGCCTACTATGGGTGTACTGAGATGGCCGCTAGCGGACCCAACGCGGTCCCGTGTGACCTCCCCACGTTTCTCCAGCTCTGTGAGTGTTTGCAGCGCGGCGTGCGGTTTCTCGCTGCTCTGCTTTCCCGGCAGTGATAGCAGATGGTGTTTGTGTAACTCGGCCTGCTCCCAGCACGTGCGTAGGCTGCGCTTTGCTCCTTGGTGCCTGCAGCCCAGTAGCGGGAGGGACGGATGAGTGTTTGATGGCGCTTTGGGTGCATTGGGCACATCAGGATGTCCTGCAAATCGTGCAAGGAGATACATCCTTCCCTATATGCATGCAGGACAGGGCTTTTTTATGGAAGAGACAGTTATAGGGCTTGCAGAGGGCAGCAGGGATAGTTGGAAGGGTCAATAACTCACCAATAACCCACTTGTTGGAGAACGGAATGGGAAGCGTGAGCCTGAGTTTTGCCCTTCCCAAGTGCATCTGTTTCCACAAGGACAGAATGGAAGGGGCTGCCCACCGGATTCCGCAGGACAAGGAGATGACCACCTGGTCCAGCAATTGCTCTTCCATCTTCTAACATCTCCAAGCAACTGCTGCATCTGCTGCGGGAAGGTCAGCGGCAGTTCCCCGGCTGTTGAACACATGAAATCCAGTCAAAATCCCCTCAAATGTGTTCCATCAGCACCAAAGTTGAACAGCACTGGCCTTCTCATAGCTGGTTGGTGGTAGAAACACTGATGGCCAAATGCTCTGTTGGCCAAATATTAAACAGAAAGTGATTTTGTCCTGGTGGAAAATACACTGGAGCCTGTAAAACTGCAGAATTCCTTTGGATAAACACAAGTTTAATCTAAAGCACTGCCTGAGGAGTGCGAACGTCCTTCTAAAAGTGGAATAAAACGGGTTTTTTACTTTTAGATTTATCTGTCCAAGTTTGGATTGGGATGAAATCAATATGGATTGCAGTAACCAAAATGAGAGAGAGTGGGGACTCTTGTATATTAATTTCTTGCTGAAATCAGGCCCAATGAGGGTATTTAGCATTTTACTGATAGAGCCTCTTTGCCAGCAAGAACTGGGCACGGGGCCTAAACATGCCCTTATTAAACTCGCTGGAAGTTTTGATGTGGATTTCAATGGCACCAGCATATTTTTCCCAAGGGGACCAGAAGTCTTTTGACTCTGCTCTCTCTTTCAGCTGTTTTCTCTTGGCTTTTCTAGGCAGTAGCCCTAGCAATGGGAAAATAAACAGAAATGGTCCCCAAGCCTTGCTACCAATGGGGAAAAGCTAAAGGATCGGTTTAATGCCTACATCTGGAAATCCTTTCAACGCACATTGACTGGGATCAGGAAGCATTAGACACCAGTAAATTCCAGGCTGATTGCTAGCAGGTGCAAATGCAAGCGAGGAAAGCATCTTACCTAAACTTGGCTGTGGATTTTTCCTCCCCGAATCTTGCAACAAGGATTCCTCATTAGAGGTGTCTTCCCATGGAAGAAAATTAGAAAATCATTGACTTTCCGGTGTGTTTCCTTGCTTTCTTTCAAAACAAAAGCATCGGCTGGAAACGTGTGTGTGTAAGAGTACTTGAATGCAGGGCTGCCCCCTCTAAGCCTTCTCCTTTACTCCTTGAAGGTGCCAAAAGACCCCCCAAGAGCTTTTGATCTTTGAAGCTGTTTTATTACAATGCAAAAATTATAAACACGAGGAAAAATATTTATTTGGAGAAGAAAAAACACTGAACTCTTAGAGGAGACAGATAAATTAGAAGCTGGGAGATTAATCTCCAGTTTGCCCTGTGGATTCTGGTAGATTGAATGTCCTCCTGACACATCCTGCCTGGTCACTTTGTGCATTGAAATAAACCCACCCCAACCCAAAGTGATTTTATTTGCAGCCTTTGCCAGGTGTGGACCTGGGTCTGGGGTGAACAAGGAGGCTCCAAATGCCTTTGAGGGGCTCAGTCTCACTGGCTAAAAACACAGTATCTGTCGCAAACTAAAATGAGATAGAAGTTTGGGAAAGCGATGTGGAAATCTGTGAAGTCATGAAGTGTGGAGTATGGATTTTCTCTAGATACGGTTTCTCATAAAGTACTGCCAAGTCTCAGGAGGTTCAGAGGTGCAAGAACATAAGGAAGCATTTCTCTATAGAGAGTGGGTCCAAATGGGGTGGGCGATGTCCTCCCTTGTCCTCTCTTGGTCCATCCTCCTGCTCTTATTTGCCATCCCTTTCTGAAGTGTCACTGGAGACAGAGTTTGCTCCTCCTCAACCTTTGTTTAATGATTGCTCAAAGAAAACGCTCTTTGCTAAGCAGGGGGGCAATGACATTTCATTTTGCTCAGGGCAGCACATGAGAGAGTTTCCTCTTTCAGGGGTTATCTCAAATGCAGACCCTGCAATGTTCCCTGGCAGATTATTAAAGCATTAACCATGCTCATTTAATTGTATTGAGATGCAGATAAGATGTGATGTATTATGTATTATATTCCCCTCTCAGTGTGGCTGTGCTTGTTTTTTTAATGTCAAGGGCAGGTGTTTTCATGTGATACCTGCTTGGTGATATTTACAGTGATATTTATTCCAAGGCTGCCGTTAATGTCGTTGTCCTCTGTTTCTTTATGTTCTGAGATTTAGTTGTGTGTCTGGCGCATCATTGATTCAATTATCAAAATGTCTTAATGAAGGTTAACAGTGGCGTGGTTGTGTGGGACCGATGCACATAAATCTGCCAGGATCTGTGTAGAAGAAGGCGGCCAAACAGCACATCCCAAAGTGCAGATGGGGCAGGTTAAAAGTGCATGCAAAACCCTGCTAGAAGCAGAACTCTGAACACAGTCCTGCTGGAAACCAGAACTGGAGAAATGGAAAAAGAGCTATAAAAGGTCTCCCTGCTTGCAGCTGTTGGGAAATGCTGAGTTTTGGTTGAAGCGCGGCGTTCTGGGTCTCTCTCATTGACTCCGGGTCAACCTTTCCATGCTTTGAAATGAAAAATTGGGTCCGGAGCAGATATTTCTCTGAATATATCCAGTTAGGGCAGCATTGACACAGCAGTTACTGGGACGGTGTTTAGATCTTTTTGTTCATGGGCCAAATTTGACTGTAACCTGGGAAAATGCCCTCAGTATCACTGAAGAACGTATTTTTAAGGAATGAGTTGAATTTCCAAATGGGGCTGGAGGCAGAGAATTTTTGCAGCTGTCTGCAAGTTATCTACATCTCACTTGTCACCTAGTGCCTTGATCACAGGCTAACGAGCTGACTGGTTCAGTTTTGCTTTGAAGACACGGTCCTGGCAATCAGAGCAAGGGTGATATTTAAGTATTGCAGCAAACATCGGTGGCCCAGCACAAAGTGCTTCAAAACATCTTTTCTCCAGACTAAGGAGATGTTGCGTTCATGTGTCATGCACTTGCAAGTGCCAGTTGCACTTAGAGTTATTGCAAATGGTCCAATACGTAACTGAATTGTTACCCTGTCATTTTTTTTTTTAATCAACTCATTAAAATCTACTAATGGCTGCAGGGCAGGAAAGGCTTTGCAGTCCAGGATATGCCAATATCCTGGAGAATTACTGCTATATGAGCGGTAATGCGAGTACTGCTATAAAAGTCCATTTGAACACGCTATTTCCTGACTTCTTCTATAGGTATCCCTGTGCCCTCTGCTCATTCCATTCACTGTAATTATTTCATCCATTTCTCTAGAGATGAAATGACAGTTTTTTGTCCCAAAGTTCATGTGTTCATAACGTCCTCCTGCAGCTCGGCAGGGATTTATTGATTTGCTCCACAGTGCTGCAGGCTGGCACAGTGGTGCCCCTTCTGCCACCACGATCCCCCTCCCCAGTGGTAATTAATCAATCATTGTTTAATTAATCTAGTCTATTTACACCCAGCAGTGGAAGAGCCCAGAGAGGGTCATGCAAAGAGGGAATGCTCTGGAGTCCTGCTGCTGTGGCTGTGGGGACACAATTTCATTGATTTCTTCACCACGCATTTGCAGATTTATCCGGCTTTTCCATGGATATGCTCCTGGTTTAAACTGATGGAGAGTAAGATAAGAGTCTTTCACCAGAAACGCACTCATCTTCCACTTGTGTGTTCGCTCGGCTTTGCGAAACCATAAAATAGACCCTTCGAGCATATGATTCTATAATATGAAGATCGCTGGGCTAGAAGGTTTGCCCGGGCTTAATGGGAAAGAAACACGAGCGTCACCCATGCAAAGAAAACCTCTCCATCACGGACTGTGTCCCAGAGACAGAGCCCTGTGACACCTCTAAAATATAAACAGAGCAGCAAGAATAAATATAATCTATGGGCTTTGCCAATGCAAATGAAAAGCAATTATCCCAAATCGCAGTCTTAATTTATAAGCAGTCAGTATAATTTGAGAAACTGAAATCTGATGTTGCTAAATCAAATTCCTGTAATTCCACCGGGGATTAAGCACATAATAAGATTACACTGTGCTCTGAGCATGTCCTTGTTAAATCTGCTGGCTACTGCATTTTTATTGCTCTCCTGGGGGTTTATTGAGTTTACACTTGCAGTAAAAGGTAATGTTTTCACAGTGTCTTTGGTACGCTGGCCACACAAGTCTGTCTGCAGCAGGCAGAATTGTTAAGCCATATAATTTGCTTGCATCCCTTGGCAGATCAATTGGAGAAAAAAGGCAATTAAAAGACACCATGCAGTTGTATTTAACCAAATTAAAAATAATAATAATGAATCTCCTATACTGTAATCAGTAAGGAAAGGAAGGCATGAATAATGGCGAGGTTTAGCCATGAGACAGCTAAACTGATGAGCTCCCTTGTTTTGATTTGGATTTAAATGCCTCAGTAGTAGTACTAATATGATAATATCTGTGACTTATATGCAAGGGTGACCTTGAGACAAGCTCTGCAGCAATGAGGAAGGAGGTGTTTGTAGTCCTGGAAAACAGACGAACAGGCAAAAGTTAAAGGGAGCAGGACACAACAGGTAACTTGTGCATCAGTCATGCAGGTCCTTGGAAGTTGCAATTTCCTGAGAAAGAATCAAAAAAGGAATGTGGCGTTTTAGTAGAAGGCTGAGAGTTAAGAAAAAATCCCAATTGTCCCACTAACCAGGTAAGATGTAAGTATGCAGTGGAGGAGCCAAAGACCTGCTATTTTCAGCCTTGCCTGGGAGAGCTCATGGGACTACCTGAGTGTTGATCTGCATCTGTGCCCTCCTGCTCCTTCTGCTATCCAGAGCTTAAGCTGTTTGGTGTCAAAATCCTCTTGAAAATGCTTATTGTTGATTAGGATAATGCCAGCTAAGCTTGATAACCACATTAATACCCATTTTAAGACATTAGCATCATGGCTGCAGCAATTCCCGTTGCCATGAAAGGTCAAAGGAAAACCACATCTGTTCAGAGTAACCTCATTTTATTCGTGGTGAGCTCATAGCATTGGGGGTCTACTCTGTAGCAGTTACATCCTGCAATGTAGGGTCACCTTTTTGCCTCCCTAAGACACTTTCCAGAACACAGATGAGGTTTTAAGAACATTTCCAAGCCTGCGTCTGGATACGTTGCTCTTACAGCTGGTGTGATTGAGCTCTGGGAATCCAGGAGACTTCAATAGCAGTATGAGAGCAGCCAAGAAGAGATCCCTAAGCTTTACCTCAGGATTGGGTGTGTATTAGAAAGAGCCTTCCTCTGGCGTGTTCTCCCATTTTCCAGCAACAGACTCGTGGAAGCATTCTTGGCTAGCTTGGAAAAAGAAGAACGTCGTATTTATGTGTGATTTCTAGTGCGTATAGGAAGATTTCTGGACTGACTCATGTTGGTTTCCTGCATCCACAGATGGGGAGTTACAAAGCCAAGCATGAGTGAGGTCAGAGTCCTGCTCTCAGAGCATCCCTGTGCTCGCCCCAGCCAGGACGCATGGAGAACATGACTGAGCAGGGTCACTCACCATGCAGCGAATGCTACAGTGCTCTGCAGGGCACCACTTTGCTCTGGTTTGGGTCCAAAATGTGGCTTCTTGTGTCTAAATTCAATCAGTGTTCACCTATCCAACTACTAGGCACATCTGATATTTGAATGTCAAGATGAGGAGAAAATGGCTGGGCAGTTTTGGAGGGTTTTTTTCTCCTTCTTTCCTTTCCTTTCCTTTCCTTTCCTTTCCTTTCCTTTCCTTTCCTTTCCTTTCCTTTCCTTTCCTTTCCT
>JAWLRI010000086.1:4098368-4189938 GCA_034781795.1 Crypturellus tataupa
GTTTCCTTTCCTTTCCTTTCCTTTCCTTTCCTTACAAATAAACGTGCTTCTCAG
This sequence comes from Crypturellus tataupa, assembly GCA_034781795.1. Classification (NCBI taxonomy): domain Eukaryota; kingdom Metazoa; phylum Chordata; class Aves; order Tinamiformes; family Tinamidae; genus Crypturellus; species Crypturellus tataupa. The sequence goes on from JAWLRI010000086.1 coordinate 4,098,423, forward strand.
CAGTAGAAGCACCCAAATTTTGACTATATTTTTCCATTATTTGAGATTTATTGTTGGCAGTGGACGAGTTTCTTCAGGGAAGGCTCAACATGATTGACGGTAATTCAGGGGAAGGTTGACGTGGTTTTATCTGGGGGAACTCTCAAGCAGCGAGCTTTTCCATGACTAAATATTACAGAGGTCACAGAGCAATTTGGATTAGTTTGACAAATGTGTTTATTAGTGTCAGGACGATTATGTCTTCTAGCTCTATTAAATGGCCAATCCTAGGGCCCTGCTTCAGAAGACTTATTGTGAGAAGGAAGAACTTCAGCCATAAACCTCATCAATGCTCCGTGTGCCATGCAGACTGCTCCAGTTCGCTCATTTAAGTCCTGCTACAAATACATATCTATATAAAACATATATAGGTAACATACATGTTATATATATATTATATAAATGTTATATGTATGTATGCTATATATATATATATATATTCCTGCCTTGGATTTCAGACATGGATTTCAGAAACGTAGCCTTCTGTTTCAGGCACAAATTCTTCTTAGTGGTTCATAGCTTTATTTGCATCTTATTTTTGCTGCTGCTCTCCCAGCAACTCTTGCTGTCCTCCTGATTAAGGAAATGTGATCAAAGTTCTCTGTGCAAAATTCTGTTTGCAGAAGCAGATACTGACAATTTTCCGTAGAAGCAAATCGGTCCTTTGATTTGCACAGGCATATGGAGCAGAGCAGTCCTCAAGTTTTGTGCCATATTCAGCATTTAACTTTAAAGCATAGGGCTCAATGTAAACTTTTCTTTTGTGCCTTTAAAAAAGTAGATCTGGAACAAAAACAAAAACAAACAGAAAAACCCAAGAGGTGGCCAGTAGAGTCTTGCATGTTCTTTTCCAAGACTTCCTTTTAAGAGACCCTTGTCTCAAGTTCATACATTGACATTGCCAGGATGGAACTGGTTCTTCACTTTATGGAGGAGAATTGACTACCTGACTTATATAGTGAAAAAGACTAATAAAAACAGGAGTCATCTGAAGAAGCTGGAAGAAGTTCAGAGCAAACAAGATGAACCTTTCTCATGCCATAGGTTAGTGTCCGTGCACCAGCCACAGCCAAGCCTGGATGCAGTTACTAGAAAGTTGATGTGAGATCCAGGAGACACTAGAGAAGCTCATGGAAGAGAGGTCCATGAGAGGCTGCTAAATCCATGGCAACAGTGTCTATCTTGGAAAGCACCTGTATTGAAGATGACTGGAAGCTGGAGGAAATGCCATTAATTGGTCCTCTGCACTTGGACTCTGTCTAGTCATCCTTCATTGGTCACTGTTGAAAACAGGACACGGTGTAGACTGACCTGTGGTCTGGTGGCTCTGGTGCTCTGTTGCATTGCAAATTCCCTCCCATTTTCCCTTTGAAAGAAAGACTTGGAGGCTTTCATGAGCACAACACTTGTGTCTGCTCCATCGGGGCAGATGAGGATCCTGCATGACTTTCTGTGCTGTAATCAATTTATTGCTTTATGAGAACCAGAGCTCCCCGGGAAAGTGTCATGGATTGTGTCATGGAGCACGCTGCTTGCATGGAGACCTTTGATTCAGCTGGCAGATATAAAAAGAAGACAAAATGTGTGTAGCCAAAATGCTCTGTGATGACTGCATTTGTGCAGCTGCAAAAGGAGCAATATTAATTGAGCCAAGAGTGGAAATTATTGGCAGCAGGGCCTGCATTCATGTGTGCTTCATATTTTATTCCTGATTTATAATCTTTTTACCAGCTGTGCAATGTAGCTTGCTCTGTCACCATTATGTTCCAACCTTCCTCTTGTCCATCCTGCTGCCTTCCCAGGGCTCTCTCAAGAACTGGGCTCATGACCTGCTCTTGAACTGATGGCCATTATCCAAGAGTTGGAGAGGGCTCCTGGTTATTGCAGGCATAAGGAATGAGGAGGATGTATTTTTAATGCAGGTGTAAAGAACTTCCCTAATATATCTTCTATACCCAGGTCTGGAGACTCCGGATGCAAATGGGAAGCTCAGGAACATGAGTTGAAGCACTGCCTAGAAAACCAAATGCATCAGGGGGAAGTTCTTTCAAGAAATACTGAGTAGAAGTAAATCTGCTTTCAGACTTACTCTGAAATCAGCAGAGTGAGAAATCTTCAGAAATCAGCAACACTGCTCCAAATTTCCAAACGGAATTGAAGTTGTGAGCATGTGTGGGAGAAGGCAGGCTAAGAGCTGTGGTTCACATACAGCAGACCAGGCATGGAAATGGTTAAAGCAGCTTTAGGGCACAGCAGATTTTTACTACTCAAGTCATTTGTACAGAAACCGCAAGAGCTGACCGGCCGACGGAGGGACAAGGAAGCACTTCATATAGATACGTCCCTAGATTAAGTGGTGCTGTAATCTGCTTTCCGCTTGCTGCTGATAGCTTGACATTCCTCGAGGAGCAGAGCGAGCTGAAAAAGCAGATCCTTGCTCCTTCCCACTCTCCAAGTAGATTTTTCCTGTGTTTGCACAAGCAGCTTGGAAGTTGAGCTGATGCTCAGCTCCTGCCTGGTCAGCTTGGTCATCCTTGCTCTCAACTTTTGGGTCTGTTGGGTACGCAGGACTGGTCAGGAATATTGGCACAACAGTCTGGCCAATGGCCCCAGGGATGCTGGTGTTGCTGCATATGGCTTGTAGGATGGAAGGAGGAAGGGATGACGTCTCTTTTGGTTAATTAAATCACAGGGTTTCTTCACACCCCAGCATTACCATAGCAAGGAGGTCAATGTGTTGTAACAGGCTGGAAGCTTGAGACACATCTCATGGCGCGGTGGTTTTCTGGACCGTCGCTCCACAGACTGGCTGGAGTCTGTGCAAGCCTCCCTCGTGCCCAGCACGGACCGCAAATCTCTCTTTAGCTGTCACAGCTCAGAATCCATAAGTTAAACAGATCATTTCCTCAGCGGGATGATATCCTGGTCCTGAGTGTCAAAGCTGAAGCTTCTTTCGCTGTGATCAGCAATACTCAGCAAGAGCTTTGCACATTTATCACCTGGTTTTGCAGCATCCCGTCCACTCCTGTCTCTGTCCTGTCCTCCCACGGATGGGGATGGGAGCCCGGGCAGTGCTCCAGGCTTCATGCAATCCGCTCTTAGGGATTGTGAAGGAGGGGTTACCCCCTTTCCGGATGCACTGCCTGGGGAGTTTGTGGGAATTCGGTGGTATTTTAAAGGTAGTTCTGCAACGGGCTAGGTGTCTGGCAAGAGGGTTTTCTCCAAGAGTGTGGAAGAATGCTCCAACAGCTGGGAAACTGTAGCTATTTGCCCTCTTCTCCCATGAATGCTGATCCTTCCCTCTGAAAAATCTCTCAGTACTGAGTTTCCCCTTTCTCACAGCTCAGGCCATAGCTCTGCTGTCACCAGCCCCACCAGTCCACCCTTGGGACTAAAACTGGGTCTTTGGGCTTAAAACCTGGCAGGAGGGTGCTCTGCCAAGAGCAGGACATTAGTGGTGGATCATTAGGGCCTTGCAATGCTCTCCCATACACAACCAAAGCACCGGGGTAATTCCTGCATCTCGTGTTGACAATGGACATGGGGATGGCCAGGGCCACCAGGGCCACCAGAGTCACCAGGACTGAGGGCATTTCACACCTGGGCTGCAATTGTGCATCGCTCAGGGCAAAGTCCTTGAGGAGAGCAGAAGGCACGTGGCATTTTGGGGAGCAGCACTGGTCCCTGCTCTTGCTTTGGAGCTGCTGCCTCTCCCGCTGAGCTCCAGCTTCCAGGCATGTGCGATCCGTGTGAAGATCTTGGGCTTTCATGTGAAGTCTCCTCCCTTTCCCTCCCTCGTGATGACAGGGAAATGCTTGCAAATATGGCAGGGGTTTATCTTAAAGGCTAATGCATCCAAGTGCTGGAGTATTTTCTACAAAGAAAAAGCACCATGTCCCAATTGTACTATTCGTTTGCCTTAGAAAAATGAGATTTTATTTTATTTTATTTTTAACCCTTGAGGATACTTGTGGCTCACAAGTTGCACGTGCCTGAGCCTGCTGTTGCTAGGTCACTGCTCCATCATTTAAATTCTCACGGATGGTTTCCAGGCTAATACATCCTGCTGTAGTTAAGGGTTTTTTGTTTTATTTTATTTTTCCTCCAGGCTCTCTGTTTCACTGCTGGTAAATGTGGTAAGTGTGAGGACCAGGAGGAGGATAATGTCTGTTATACTAATTATTAGTTCTCTAAATAAGTGCTGGAGGAAGGATGTGCCTTCAGCACCAGGCACCTGTGGGTTACGTTTCTCTTGTTTCAGGCCGGTTGCACATCCCGGTGCTTCTCTTTGGTAGCAAGCAAAGTTTCTCCCCCAAAACTGCACACAGGGCTGTTGAATTTGCACACCCCGAGCCTACAGAGCCCCGTGTTTGCACCCACAGTTCCTGCCCTGGGGGTGGAAAGAGGCCAACATGTTTCCTTCCTCCTATAATCCAGAACAGATTATCCCAAGTTTTCCCGCTGCAGGATTCGGGAGACCTGCATAGCCTGGTTCAGGGGGAAGGGTGCAGTTCAGGAGTCCTGGGCTGGCTGCCTTTGCTCCCAGTGCTCCTCTCCATTACATAGGAGTTTGGGGGGCTTCAGATATGATTTAATGCAATCTGATATTTTTATTTTTATTTAATTTTTATTTTTTTGCTTTGCATCCTCCTTTATCCCCTGCTTCTCTCCACAAGTCTTGAGACAGAGCCTAGACACAGTCTATACCCTGGAGGCCCCCCATGCTGCTGGATCGATGTTGAGGTTCCTGCACCCAGGGATGGAGCCTGTCACTTCCATCCTTTCTCCCTCCCCGCTCCCAGCTCTCCTTACAGCTCCAGCTCTTTTCCTGCCTGTCAGCAGTGCTGGGGATTGCCCAGGCTTGGTGCCCTTGGGGTCTGTTTGCACTGCCGAGCATCAAGAAACACGTTGAGCCGCCGCCTCCCGGGAGGAAGCCCGTGACAGTCGCATGTGAAGTGTGAAGATGGGGACCAAGAAAGCTGTTGGCAGCAGGAGCCCGACAGGCCATCAGAAATCATATTATTTCCTCTGTATTTTCAGGAGAGTGGATGGTGCCTAACAATAAATGCAGTTTATATAGGAGGTGCCTGGCTCCAGCAAGCTGCTCCCTGTCTAAACAGGGTTGTGCTCATTCCTGACAGATTGTGAAGCTGGGACCAGGGGGAAGGAGGCAAAATGGCACACAGAGAAATTAAAATGATGGAAAAAAGGGTAAAGAGCAAGTGCAAGGATGAGCTCGTTGTGATCTGGAGGGGGATACCGAGACCAGTGTAGAAGTCTGCAGCCCCCGTTGCACATCCTGGATTTGAGCAAGGAAGATGTTGCAAGGTGCTGAAATGGGAGAGACTTGGGCACGTGCCATGGAGGTAGCAGCTCCTTGCAGAGGATGGGAGCAGTTGTCTCATTGAGCAGCATCTGGGTCAATCAACCCTGATGAGACTTTGCAGTGATTAATCCCTCCCCAGACCTGGTGCTGGGAATGGCTCCTGAGACATCTGGGAGTCTCCTGGCACCAGGCACAGATCCAAGCATCTCTGTGAGGAGAATGTATGGATGTGCTTTGCTGGAGCAGGCTGCAGACATCCTAAAGCTGCATCTCAGAGTCAGCTCAGGGGTAACACATCTGCCCATGTGAATATCCTAGGAGAACGAATTCCCTTTGACTCTCTGGACAGTCTCCAAGACCATCCGACTGGCCTGCAGAACCCCTGGTCTACCCTTGGTTCTTCCCTGTAATTTCCCTGCTGAGTGAAGATGGTGGGAAGCAGATTGATTTAAAATGTAAATACACAGACTCCTCCCTGTTGTTTTCCCAGAAATCAGGAGTTGGATACTGCTTTGGAGACACCAGAGGCAACTAATCCATTCTCATTATATGCAGGACACGCACACCCAGTTATCATTGCTTTTGAAGGCTTAGGACCCTCTTCCTCGATGATATTTTTCTTTTTCAAATACTACGCAAAACTGAACTAGAATTTCATGATGGTCTAACTGGGCTCCTTCAGATATGTACTGATCCATAGGGTGCTGGCAGGAGGAGTTTTCTTCTTCCAGACTCTGCACTACCAAATATCTTAGTGCACATAACGAGGCTGAATCAAATAAGAAAAGAGAGGAAGAGAATAAACAGTCCTTGCTTTTCCAGAGATAAAATAGGGTATAATTAGCCTTGCATTGCAGCAAGGAAGTTTTACATTTTTTCCTTCATGCCCATTGATGTAGATTGTGCAGGTGGGAAGCTGAGAGGCGACATAAATAATAAAGCATCAAAGGCTGCAAAGGTGAAATGAGCTAAAAGCAGCCTGGCATTTACTGGAAAGCAGAGTTTAGCTGGTAATTTTTCAATGCAAAGACAGTTTTGCTACAGAAAATGCTGGGTCTGTTTTGCTTCTAGCTCTGCACGTGTTGGAGCCAAAGGAATAAGCGTGGCCAGGGCTGTTCCCACTGCTTTTCTTGTGCCTTTGCTCACGCTGCAGACAGTGGGTTTCCAGCTCTGGAGGATGTGTTGCTGCCAGTGCAAAATACCTGCTTTAATGACAGCTCCACCGATCAATTAGCAACCCCAGCCAAGCCATTTGCAGTTATTATTATTATTATTTTAATCTGAAAAACTCACAAATTTGGTCTTTTGGAAAGACAAGTCAGTTCTCTTCCCCCCTCCCTCTGCTCAGGGAGATTTAGTAAGTGCAGGGTGGCTTGAAGGGAAGGGATGCTGAAGCAAAGGTTTATTTAAAACCGTATGGGCTTATAATATAAGGCAGAAGTCTTGCCAACTGTTCTGGACCAAAATTATACATTCACTCTCCCCTGTTTAATTTTTTTTATTCTAGACCTACCGGATAGCGCTAGGCAGAAATTAAGTCACATGCCAGGGGATGGGAAAAGGGATGTGTCATTCCGAGAGGGATGAATCAAGCCTGGAGAGCACAGTCTGAAAATCTTGTTGCTCATCGTCTTCAGTCCCTCCCCGTCTGCTTTCCCAGTTGGAGCATTTATCAGTTTACCCACGGTGCAGATGGCTGTCTGGAAGTGTAATGACATTTACCAAAGGGCACTCGAAATTATCACTGGGGGACTGCAAATAATGAAGCCGGTGCCTTTTATTGACACACGTGGAGCTGTTTAATGTCGGGTGGCGGCTATCAGAAGGCGAAACTCTTCGGTGTCAGCTTGCTCAGTGAAGCAATATTGCGCTTTATTTTAAGATCTGTTCTTGCATTTGAAAGGGAGATAATCTTAGCATTTAGGTTTGGAGTGTCTTCATTGCAGTAACCTTTTAATTATGCATTTAGCATGCATCCAGGGGTTGATGTCTGGTGGAAAACTAAGAATCTCTTGCAAAGAGGGATATTTAATGGTATGCAGGTTTTCATTTTTTATTTTGAGGATGCAGCTCTAAGCCAAACATTCAGTCCTGGGGTTTTGGGTGCATTTCAGCCCTCATTTTCTGATCTTGAAGCTCTACTTCCCATTTAGGACAGGACACTTGATCATCCTGGGATGCTTTAGGTGTGCAGAGCTCTTTGCTGACAGGTTCTGGCCCAGCACTAGCACAAGAAGAGGCTGGGCAGTCCTTCCTCTGCAAATTGGGGGGGAAAAAAAGGACCATTTAAAGGTTATTTTTGCATGCCTAACATGGGGAGGGAGAAGGAGGAGATGCATCGAGCAGACTGTTTTGGGGGCTGAACAGATCTTGTCCAAATGCCGCTCTGGTCTCAGTGCAGGCGGCCCTGAGCAGCAATGGCAGCGGCTCTGCGGGAGCAGGCAGAGTCGAGGTCGGATTAAGGCTTTAATAGCAGTCTGGATATGTGTGTGTTAGGGTTTATCTCACTGCTTCATTAAGGGATACGACCAGGGGCAGCCTCAAGGGTCACCAAATCCAGCCTCCTGCCATCGCAGGGATCTGTGTCATTTAATCCCTTTGTTATTATTATTATTATGTAAGGGCAGAGGAGAAAGTCTGGAGAGACCCGACTTAGTCCAGACACGAGTCAGCCGGGAAGTCCTGCAAATGCCGTCGGGAAAGGGCAATGGGGAAGGTCCCCGACATCTACCAAGGCTACATCCATCTCGGGACATGTCTGCTGGGAACCGCCTGGCCCTGCAGGAGCCAGTTTGGCTTATTAATTTTCAGTGCATTTGAGATGTTATGGTATGAAAACCCATCATCCTGCAAACGCTCAGCGCTGTGTAGTGGGTGCTCAGCCCTACAAAGAGATTTCTGTTATACTCAGGCTTCTCCAAAGGCCAACTACAATCTACATTATTTATGTGGAAAAGTGTTATTAGCCACGTTTCCTTTATTTTTATAATTTTTTTCTTTCATGGAAGGGCTTTGGGGGAGTTCTTTGTAAGTGCTCAGAGGCACTGAGGATCTGGGACTTTTTCTCTCTTGCATTCCCCGGTAGGACTCAATTTTTTATTTTTATATATATATATATATTTAACTGAATATTTCAAATACCAGGAAGCAATATCATGTTAAATCCGAGCCAGCCAATGGGTAATTGTGGTACCAGCCTAGCTGGTGTGGAGAATGATATTTGCTGTGTTATTACAAGAGCCTGGGAACTTTTACCTTTTAACAACCTCTATAAGAACACGGACATACACTAATGCTACGAGCAGGCAATTAAAAGCAAAAACGGCTGCAGCCCCAGCGGCACAGCACTGCATTCGTAATGAATTAGGCCTAGAAATAGCTATTGGCAAGAAGGACCTCAGCAATCTTTTAGGAAAGAGGAAGAGCTCGTGGCTTGAAAATCTGCATTGCTGAAATCTGTGGGATTCTCTCCAAGGCTTCAGGAGTTGGGCCAGTGTCTTGAGTTGGAGGAGCTGTGGGGATTCAACGAGTGATGCTCATTTTGTGCCAGAGTTTTGTTCAAATGGGGCCTTGAGATGTGTGGTGCTCCAGCAGAAGCCTTAGCAAGAAGAAAGTACCTGCTCATGGACTAAGGCTGCAATACGCAGACCTACAAGCTCGTTAAGACATTGAAGCCTTGATGCATGAGACATCTGCAATAAATGGGGGTTAAGTCCAGTGTTGGGTTTATCCCAGGCACAAGTGAATGGCACGAGGGAGCCCATCGTGGCCCTGCATCCTTCTGAACCTGCACTGAGTTTGCATGGGCTCTGCGCTGGGCTGCTGCCAGGCTTCTCCCAGCAGAAAACAGGATCTTTCTTTTCCTACCGTGATTTTTAATCCCTCCTTTTCTTTCTTCCTGCAAACATTTGCAGAATTAATTTCAAGCTCCCCCTTTCTTTTCCCCTCTGCCATTCATAACGCACAGAACACACTGCTCATTGAAAATGCAGAATCTTAAGCAAAAAGCTGTGTCCGGCATTTGCTGTAAATATGTATAAGTGCTTATTGGATCTTTCCCAGTAGCACCTGTTTCTCCTGATGAGGCCTATGATATGGAAGGAAAATGCAAACAGAGGCATTCGAAATGAAATGGCAAATTTAGCCGGCGCGGCGTGCAGAATACTAATGAGCAACGTGCGCGCCCGTGCATCACCAGCGCGCAGCAGTGACCTTGCTCGAGCGTGCAAGAGGAGGGAGTCCTTGCACTTGGGGACAAATAGATGCCTCTGATTAGTCTGCAGCCACCTAACCTCTCTGGGGACCCTCATATCCACGCACGGCAAGATTAAAGAGCTTCTGCTGGCAGCGAGCACCCGAATTCAGCTCACGTTCGGCAGTAATTTTGCACCGAGCCCTCCCTTTCCCCCGCAGTCCCCTTCAAAGCCCACCGCTGCCTTCGTTGTCACACTACGCTGGGTGAGCACTCTTATTAATAAAAAAAAGAAGCAGATTGGCACAAGGGGCTCTGCTGCAGTTGATTATTCTGCTTTAATTACCCCCTTAAACGTGCTTTTTACAGGTGCAGCTCTTTGCTGTGTTTATGGCTAATAAAGTAACAAAGCGATGCAGAAAGAAATTACAGCTTTGTTTAAGGTGCGGATAGGACATGACAAGTGGCAGTACAGGTGGGGATCCGGAGAAGTTCAGGGCATTGTTCTCATCTGGAGAAACGGTTCCTCCTTTTCCTTTTTTCCCCCTGGAATGTCTTTGTCTCTCTTTTGGTTTTGCAGGGATTTTTTTTAGCATAAGTTTGTCTTTTATTATGCGGCTGAATATGAAAATGCTGAAAGTGTCTTTGTTCGGCAGGTTAATTTTCTCGATGGTGATTAAAAGGGGATGATCATTTAAGTGAGCAGAATAAAAATTGCGCTTGGGAGTTTCTCTAGACCAAGAAATGTAGTGGAGTGTTTTTAATAAGGGGTTTAATAAGACTGTTTAATTTGGGATTTTTTGGTTGTTGTTATTGTTGATTAGAACATGGAAACTGCTTTTCATTATATAAGATCAATACTATAAAATTACTTTTAAAAGCTATTTTTGACTTCTAAGCATTTTATTTTCCGCTTAATATTTTTGGGGCAGTACTTGGATCTGGGAGATCAACGTGCGGGACCCCAGGGCGCTCTGTCCCCTTCATCCCTGTTGGTCCCCAACACCCCTTAGTGGTGGCTGGTCCTGCTGCGGATGGATGCAACTCCCTCCACGCTGGAAACCCTCTTAGAAACCTTGTTAAAAACTAAGTGAAACTTAGGCTGCCCCAGAGCACTGAGCACTCCCTCAGAAATAACATTTGACGGGCAGGGCCTCCCTGCCCTGCACGCTGCTCAAAGGAGCCCTGTGTTATAGGTAAGGATGTGGCCGAGCAGCTATTGAAAATATGCAAAGCTGCAGAAAAGAAATTGCTTGGATGTGCAATAACTCCCCTGCTGCTGTTGGCCTCTTGAAGCAGTCGTTTCATCTCTGCACGTCACTGCACATCTCACATTTACAGGGTTTGCGGGAAAGGTGAAGCCCGGGGACCAAGATGAGGGTTTTGGAGGATGATGTCTTCTCTCTGATGCCTTCAGCTCTGCAGATCTTGGCCCACGTGAGCTGTAGCTACGGATGACGTCTTCAAATAAGGATGTGATGAGTCCTCCAGCCTGTGTCCTTCCTGCTCATAGAGACTTTGAAGGGTGCAGAAGTTCAACGCACATGAGGCTGCTGGTCGTCCTGATCACATTAAGCAAATACAGTGATCAAGAGTGAATCTGGTTGTGGGAAGGTTTTTGTTTTGTCTTGTTTTCTTCAAGGCTAATGATGTCTTCTGGACAGCACAAAATAATCTTGTCTGACAGCACGTGTTGTCCTGGGCCCCCCTTATGAGATGGTTCTGGTCTTTACCAACCTATTACTTCAAAGGAAGAGGGAACCAGGAGAGAGGCAATGAAGCTAGAGAATCACTGCTTGGAAAACTGTGGAGAAGACCTCATAGTCATTTCTATCCACTCCTCCTGAGAGTCCCAAGCTGAGCATTAGCTCTAGTAGGGTGGCAGGAGGGAGAATGAGATGGGCAGATGGGTCTTTCTAGCCCTAAATGGCTCAAGAGGGGAAGACCATGTCTGGAGGCCACCAGATCTTTCACTGCAGGAGACTCTCTCTCATCCAAAGCTTCAAGTAACTCCTTTTGACTTCCAAAGCATTTGGGCTATTTCTTGAAAGGCAAAACAAAACCAGGAGATGGCCAGCCCTGTGGCTGTGGTCCCTATGCTGCACAAGGCGGAGGAATCTATGGGTCAGGTGAGGAAGAGGAGGGGACTGCTCATGCTCTCTGCTCCATCCGCATGCCCAGGCAGCCGTTGTCTGTTCCTGTTGCTGTAGTTTGTCATGCCCATCAGCATCCTTACTCGGTCCTACCACGTGTCCCAGGAGACTCTCCTTTCATCAGCGTGCAGCTCCCGTTTCCAGTTCTGCTTCCTGCAGAAAACCCTCCCCTCCTCTCTCCAAGTGCTCCAGCCGGCAGTCTCAGAGCACCCATCCCATTTAGCAATTCCCCGGAAAAGAAAACAGCCTCCAGACTGTTTGTTCTGCTTCCTGCACGGAGCATCTGGCTGTTTGCGGACGCTTGGGCCCAGAAGTGGGGAAGCGCCAACCTGCTGAGATGACAGGGACAGCTAATTACCGCGGCCAGCGGCGCCGCGAGCAGCTTCCCTGCTGCAGAAGACACATCAAACGCAGCTTTGAGCTGCCAGCAAGTGAGAAGCCCAACCTGCTTCTCTCCACAGGGCTTATAAAACTGTTTCCAGCTCATTGGTGATCTTCGACAGAGCTGGAAAGACTTTTCCTTTTTGGTGGGCTGGAGCAGCAAAGCGCTTTACCTGCCTGTTTGGAAAGGCAGCGGATTCTGCTTACGCAGCTCCTTGGTTCCCGCTGACTTCGGAGACCTGCTTGTGCTCATGCAACAGCCAACAGGGTTGGTTTCTTAGCTCTCCTAGTGCACCTGGTTCCAAATTCCCCCTCCAGGCTCAGCCTGGGCATAAGGCAGGACAAGAAATGTCAATATTGCTAACTGGGACAACCGAGGGGGATTAGATTATGCTTCAATTTCTCCCTTTCCTCCTTTTATGGGCTTTTGTTGCCCTTGCCTGTGTATCTGGATCCTCTTGCTGAGATGGGGAAGGAGATCTGGGCATGACAGCAAGGTGCAGGCTTGTCATAACCATCTAATGCAGCCATCCAGGGAGGATTTCTGGCTTACGCCCGCTCCCTGATCAAACATTTCTTTGCATTCCCCTTGCTGGTTGTTTCCTGACAGCTACCAAGCTCGGAGCTGATGTTTCCATAGCACTGTCTGTTGTAGCTGCCTGTTTTTTGCAGGATCGTTAGCATGTTAGTTTAATGCAGACGTTACAGGCGTTTGACTGATCTACTGCTGCATACGAAGTTAGTGTCTGTAAATGGTGCTTCAGTGGCTGTCTCACGTGTCTGATTTTAGCCCACACCAGCTGCATTAGCCTGTGTCAATTTAAAGGGTTTTTTAAATTATTTTTGCAGAAGAGACAATAACAGGCAGTTGTCTGGGATCAGTTGCTTAGATATAACTCTTAGCTAGAATAAGCAACTTGATCGGTTTAGCTTCTATGTCTACCCAGAGCTATTCCAGAAAATATTCTGCATGGCAAAAGTGAAGTGGATTTCAGGTAGTGTCAGTGCAAAGTCCCTGGAGCACAAGGTTAGCTGCCTGAAAAGCCAACTCTGCTTTTTCCAAGGGCTCTGCAGAAAATTAGTTGAAGATGTAGACAAGGGGACAATACCATAACTAACAGAACATTATGTTGGCTCGTGTATAACTAACCAAAAATGTTGCCAGCTGGACGCAAGAAAGGAAAAGTAATCCCGAATAATTTATTTTTAAATAAAATACACACATGTTGCAAAGTGACTGGATTAAAGCTTTAGGGACCGGGGGAATTTCGTGGAATGCATGTGAAATTCAAAATGTGTAGCTGAAGATTAGGCTGCTTCCAACTTTGATATTTCCTCGCTCTCCTTCCCCTGCCTTCGCATGGCCCTGGGCAGTTTCAGGCTCTGTTATCAGGTGTGTGCCGGACACGTGTGATGAATGCCAAGATCTCACGGTGTGTGCAGAGCTGCAGCCTTTGAACAGGCTGCGCACAAGCTGCAAGTGGGTGGTCTGAGTCTGCAGACAGCCCAACTTGAGAGGGAGCTCACTCCTGGAGCACATCTAACGCCATATATCAAAAGTTACTTTGATTCTTATCAATATTCTGGAGGCAAAACTTCAAAATATGCCATTAAAACAAAGAGGTATGACTGATCTTGGTAAGAACCCTTGGGAATTTATTGTTCTCCTGAAGTCAAACAACCTGGGAACAGAAAATATATTTTTCTGAGGAGACATCTAGGTTAAAGCAACTTCCTTTGTGGAAAGAAAAATCCTTGGGAAGGCCGTTGCTTCAGAGCTCGCGTTGCTCTGCTTGCATGACTCAGCACGCTGCTTCTGCAAAGCAGGTCTCCAAGTGCTGTTGAAAATGACCTCCAGCAAGAAACCTCTTCAGCAAACAACCAGAAAACACATAGGTAAAGAAAGCATCCTCATTCCTTAGACGCTATGTAAGCTAAAACAATGAGCTTGTGCCATCTCCTCTGCTTCTTGGTGGTGGTTATTCAAAGCCCAAGGAGTTCATCTGGAAACAGGGGAGAGCAGGGGTGGTCAGAGGGTAGGTACCCACCTATACAAATCAGCAAGGATGGCTGCTATTTTCAGGAAAATCCTACTCATTTATATTAGCTGAAGGTAATATAACTTCCCACCCTGCCCACATGAGGAATACCAGTTGTGTTTGCAATGATCTATCGCTTGAAAACTCATATGAAAAAGAATATTTTTTGTAGATGAAAAAAAAATCAAGAAAAGGGAAAACACTGCTGGGAGTTCTGCACTCTCACTAACACTATTCTTCTTTTAAGGTCAAATTTATACATTATTTAAAGCCAGAAATTGCTTGGTGAAAATCCATGTGCCAGTAGGTTAAAGGCTAACGTTATCTAAACCTTTTTGCTTGTTTGTTATTGCAAGGGGAGGTGTAATGATGGTGGCAGATAAAACCCCTGAAACCTCTTCCAGAACTCCCTAAGTGTGTTTTAAAAACCCAGGACACACACTGGACCTCCACGTTGCTTTTTGGATCCGTCGTGAAGTATTGGTTGTCCCAGCAACCGCTTTGGAAAGTAAACAAATAACTCTCTGATTTCAGCTGTGCCGTTCGCTATTTACACGTGTGCAGCAGGGAGCAACGAGGGATCTCCCTTGCTTTTCAGACCTGCTTTTAAGATATACTGCTTAATGGTTTGAAGCCTTATGCCCGAGAAAAAATGAATCTCCTTGTGTAATTGCACATAATAAAGCATAATGTAGTTTTGCAAACAGCAAGCACTTTGTTTTTTTCAATTTCACATGAATATTATTGGCCCCAGACCCAGGGCTGTGTTTTTGTATTTGGGTTTTTACCAGGAGTAGAATATCTCCTATAAAAATGTTAACTCGCTGGCACTGTAAGCCTTTCCACCTCCATAGCCTTCCTGTGAAAGTAGTTGGTGGATTTTTTTACGAGCTAAACACACTTTTCCTGGTGGTGGAGTTTCTCCAGTGATAGCATGTCCTGGGCAGCCCCTCTGCAGATACTTTCCCCCTTGAAGAGGATTGTTTGGTCTTGTCTTTACTGCTGTATTTTTCACCCATTTTTTTTTAAACCTTAGGGGAACCAGTGCTCATCCAATATCCTGAGGTAAAAACACAGGCGAGACAGTAAAACCAAAGTATCTTGTGAGATAAATTTACAGAGGTTGACCTGAAGTGGCAGCACAGCAATGAGTTTGGTTAATTTATCCGCAGTAAAACCAAAGTTCAACTCGGCTGTGCTGTTTATCCCAAGAGAGCTGATGGCGATAGTTACCCTGATGTAATTTTTTTTTTTAATGAATTGAAGTAAAAAGAGAAATTAAAAAAATAGAAGTGGTTTTCAGGAATGGAGACAAGTCTTTGGAGGTCTGACAACACCTGATATTTGGGGGTGCATTGTCAGAATTGGAAATAGAGCGGAGATCCTGCTGCTTCTGACTTGTGACTACTGCACTAATGTATCTGGGAGGGTTTTTGGTCATGGACAAGTGGTTTTTGGTGACTGCCCTGCACCTCCAGTGTCCTGTGTCCTCTTCACTGCTCGGCTAGGGCGGGATCAAAGACAGACCTGACCCTGGAGTCCAGATAATTAATGTGTTTAACCTGATATACCTGCTAAATGGGAATAATCCAGCCAGTTTGGAGGGAGTCACTCTGCAGTAGGGCTATGGAGGAGCAGATTATTTAAACCAAAAGCCAAGTGGAGACAGACCAAAAAATATGCTGGAAAAATCTGTGGGGAGCAGTAATAACTCTTCTCGACAGCCCAAGGCTCCTTCCCGTGTGCCTGCACAAGCAATCCTGATGGATTAGGGGTTTGCAGGCACTGGCAGAGAGGGGGATTTGGCAAAGTTTTGCCCTGCTCTTGGGCAGGTCTGGAGAAATGGGTCATATTTTTGCCATCTTCTGCAAACAAATGGTTAAAGGGTCTCCAGCTCTTCTCTCAGATCCTCAGGGATCCTTTGGCAGCAGCTTGGGACACCAGACCTGGGTCCTGGAACTGGGCTGAATCCCGAGGTGTCCGTCTGGGGCATGAACAGGACAGGTAGCCCTTGGCCACTGAAGAGGACCCAGTAGGTTGCACTTCAGTGTGGATATCGGGACATGCTCAGCTGTTGTGCCTTGAAATGCTGTTATTGCAAGGCTGAGGAAGGGCTTATTCCTGATTATATATATTTAAAAAGAGAGTATTTTCAGATTGTATCAATATCTCGCTAATGGGCTGGGTACCTCAACCATTTGCCTAAGGAGCCAAGTGTTTGAGACTGTCCTGGCAGTCCCAATCCTGCTCTGTGTGAAGGGGGCATGTGAGAAGGTCCCCCAGGTGACCTGAGACCTGAGCACAGCCTTTAGGAAGGGACAGACGAAGAAGGAACAATAAAAAAACAAATCCTGTAAGCAGATGCAGAGAAACATCTGGGAATGCAGGTGAAGAAGCAGCGGACCTGCAGCTCTGAGAGAAGTGAAGAAAGAAGAATCCCTAAAGCTGCACATTGGCTGGAAAATGCTGGTGTCTCCAGGTAAAGGTATTTGTATTTGAGGCAGGGAATTGCAACTATAAGTTATTGGAAAAAAGAATTAGGACTGCATTGACAGTTTTGTTGTCTTAACAGAAACAACCCAAAGATCTCCAGTTTGATTGCGTCAGAAGGGACTAAAGTGATTTATCGATGATTTTGAGGTGGGGAAGCTTAACATGCGGGCTATTGGAAGTGGGTAAGCAACTCGTGCAAGGCCACCTAGGAAGTCTGTGGCAGTGAGGCTGCACATGGACGTCTAAACTCCAAGTGAATGTCCAAATTCCTGGAACATTCCTTCTCTCAGACAACATCTGCTCTTGAGTCCCCTTTCCTTCTGCAGTGCAGTTGTTGCTGGAGTGCTATTTTGTCTGCTACTTATTAGATTTTATTTATAGATTCTATTTGGCTTGTTATCTCATCACAGGGTGATCCATCCCTGAGGTCTGGGGTTTAGGCTCAGATCTTTCCTCTCTCAGGCACCTAGTCACAGACCGGGGCTGCCAACCCCTCCACGTTACCGCTACTGGCAGTTTGGTGGGTTCAGAGCTGGGGAAAGGTTTTGCGTTGGAGCCTACGGCAACAGATTAAACGTGACTCAGAAGCAGCCACAACCCATAGCTCTTCCTTCCCACACCGGGATAACATCTGGTCCCCGTGGCTGGTCCCAGGAATGAGAGACCCCCCTTGCCCTGGCTTGGTGGGACATGAAGGTGCTGACCTGTTGCTAGCCAGGGTTGCAGGCAGAAGGACGCAGACTTTCCTCTGCTCTCCCTCTGCACATGGATGCTCAGTTGTGTTGCCCTCCTCTTTCTGTGGGTGCTGATTTTCCCTTTGTCTCTTTGGTGAGAAACAAATCAGTAGGAATGTTATCGTGGAGGCATCTACCCCTTTTTTTGAATGCGGTTAAAACCGGCAAGCTGCTTGCCAAGTCTGAGGGTGGAGAGGACCCAACAGGGCGTATCCTTGCATAAACTTTGCTTCCTGAGCTAAAAATGGGTCCTGCATCCTTTGCATCAACCTAGGCTGCTCTTGCCATAAGCCAGGCAGCTAATTGCTTGCAGCAAGTAACGAACTGGTCTGTTCGCAGCCTGCCCTGGCTGTGTTGAAGGGAATCCTCCTTTCTTCTCCACCTCTTTTCTGTTGTCTCTTGCCGCCCACTCAACCTCTTCCTTGCAGGGTCTTGGAGGTCTGAGATCTTTGATCCAAGATCAGCCCTGGATAGAGTTCCTCGTTCTACCTGGGACATTTTCAAGCCTTTGAAGCTGTGTTTCTGCAGCTTACTTGCCTGTATTACTGTTTTTACCCTTTTAGCAACACTTTCACAGCTGCCTTTGCCTTCACCAGAGGCATTTGGCAGCACAAAAGCAAACAGGGAAAGGATTTACCTGCAATGTTAATAAAATATTCCCACTCTGTCCTATCAACCAGAGACACTGGCTGCGGAAAGAGGACTTGCTGGATGCAAAGGCGACTTCTCTCCTTTGCCTGGTGTCCCAGCAGCTTTCTTTGATGTAAGGGGAATTTTAGCAGTCTGCCATGACCCCAGGTTGAAAAACATTGTACAAATGAGTCCAGCTATAGCGCTGTATATTGGAAGTAGCAATAGTGCTGCACATTGCCCAGGTGAAAAATCCCTGTTTCAAATGGTTCTGAAGTTCAGAGAAAAGTTTTAACTCCAGACCAAGAACTATTTGGTAAGAATACTCTTTTTTTCCTGGTCGAGTGAGTCCTCTGCTCATCGCCAGGGTACCCAGGCACCCCTAAGTCTGATAAAACTGATAAAATCCAGACCTCACGTATGTTGAGACCTTCAAAACCTCATTAGGATAATGTCAATATTGACCCTTACAGTTTCACTACCTTCTTAATGATGCTACAGGGGCTGTTTATGCAGAAGGACAATCATTATAGAAGATTACTGTTCATTTTAAGGGTTAGATAGAATCTCTAAGAGGACAGTGTTTGGCTCCGAGTGACTGAATGAATTCTCCATTCCGCTTGGCTTTTGCTCGGAAGGAAAGGTTGAGTCTCCCCAACCTCACGTATTGAAAATGTATCTTTATTTAAAGCCATAGGGAGTTCATTAGAGTTGCCTGTCTCTGCGCGACTGCAGATTAAAGTTGCATATATTAACCCAAGCAAAATACGAGGGGCCAAGGAGAGAAAATAAAACAGGAGCTGAGTACAATTGTATGTCGCCCTATCCCAGCAAATATGGCCCAGGATCTCTCGCATCTGATTCTACACAGAAATAATTCGGGGATGAATATGGGATCTATTTGCACATCAGCCTGTGGGACTGTACGCGTGACTCCCGGCAGAGGCTACTTGGAGCAGAGCCCGTGAAGCCCCACTGAGATCCCCATTGAGATACATATAGACTATTGTGTAGGGCGCATTAATGTGCAGTAATTATGTCGTTCTGGAAACCTTTCAAGTCAGCATTCATCATTCAGAAATCGTCTTAAACCAGTTTGTGCTGCTCTTGCGCCTGAAAGTGAATTGTGCAAAATTGGCAGCCATAACCACCACTGCAGCCGAGCGTATAAAAGCCCTTTCATTGTGGAGCTAGTGGTTTTACTGTAACTTCCCTGTCTCCTCCACGAGCACTATAATTCATTGCAAAAGAGAAAAAAAAAAAAAAAGAAAAAAAATCTATAAATCCTGGGACATCCTGAGTCTTTAACTCGCTGTGCATGAGCGACTCCAGCCTGAGGCTGTGGGATCGTTGCTGTCCGTCCCGAGGGGGCAATCAGCAAAGTTCCATGGAAAACGGTGCAGATTGAGCTTCCCAAGTGACATGGATGCATTTTGGGGACAACAGGACTCAGGGGGTAGGAGGAATTTTGTCCAGAGCAGCGTTTCTCTGCTTGAGCTCATATATCTGCAGGTAACACGACAGGCAAATTCTCCAGGACTTCTGTTGCATGAGCGACGTGGTGTGAACATCTCTGTCCTGTGGCTTTTGGGGCTATTTCTGAGTTTGCAGCAGGACTGCAGCGCCCAGAGAGCGAGCCCTCCAACCTCGTACAGCAAATTAGGTGGTAAAAATAATTGTGAAGCAATTTAGGGCTCACTTTCACTAGGTCCTGCTTTTTCTTTCCTTAGTAGCTGCAACATGCTTGAGACCTATGACAACAGCCTCAGGATTCCTCGGAAAGAGGGGAGAAGGGAAGAGTTTGGAAGGTTCAGGTTGATGAAGATCTTCCAATTCAAACACATCTGAAATCCAGTTCTGGCTTATTTCAATGTCCAACTTGCCAATGTTAAAACATCTTCCCAGACAACCAATAATGAGAAGGATCAAAATGAGGGTGAATTCCTTTGAAACCATAAGTCAGAGATAAAAAATTGTCCCCACTAAAGTCACTACTAAAAGCCATGGACCTTGTTACAGTCAGATTTTCACCAGGCTCTGATTTTAGTGGGGCTGCTTGCACGCTTTATAGCAAGGATATGAATAAGCTTTTGCGAGCTTGGGGCCTTAACTCATGTCCCAGCTGCTGGAGATGGAAAAGATATATGGGTTGAGCGTTTTGCCAAGGTGAAGGCTGCTCTCTACATGACATTAATTGCTCTCTGCTTAGCTTGCTACGAGTCTGTTTCCAGCAGCCCAATATAACCATGTAACCGGAAGAATTTCTGTTTATTGTTAGAGTGTTTTCGTGCCTAGAAAATGAGACTTGTGGGACGCAGCTGGTGGCGACACGACACGGGTGTTAGGAGCGAGGAGGGCTCAGCTCGGTTTTGCTTTGCAGCCACCGTGTCCCCGCTCTGCTGCTTGAGAGAGAATTTAAGTTAAGGCAACGGAGGAGGCAGGGATGTCTCGGGGCAGGTGAGGATGTAGTGTGTCGATCTGCGAGCGAGTAAGGAAATGATAAACATGGGACATGTCCAGGCTCCTGCAGGGAGGACCAAGCAGAGAAAATAGCTTGAAAACGCCCTTTTCTCCAGGATAATCCCATGCCTGGGCCACTCACCACATCTACCTCCATGCTAAGTGATGCACCAGGATGGTTGGGTGTTTGGGATGCTGGCTTGAAATTTAGGAGGTGCAGGAGCGTGTCCTTCTCCATCCTCAACCCTGGGGCTGTGCTGGAGGCAGCTGGGCTCTGCGAGACGTCAGGAACCAAAAAGAAGAGAAAAGCCCTCAAATCCAGCTGGCGGCTTTTAATTAGGCAGCATCTCCTCGGCTAAATTAGCTAGCCGGGTTCATCCTGCCTGGAGGCCCCCAGGCTCCAGCTCGGGGTCCGCTGGGTCTCAGCTGGCTCTAATTAGTGCTGGAAGAAAACGGATAAAGCGGTGCGGTGTCAGAAACAGCCGTTTTCTCCAGGAATCTTTTGCTGACGTGTTTTGGGGTAGGAAAGTCCCTGCTCTGCAAGGACAAGAGGTGCATCGGACACCAGAGCAGGTTGTCCAGAGAGGCTGTGGAGTTTCCTTCCCTGGAGATGCTCAAAACCCACCTGAACGCGACCCTGTGCAACAAGTTCTAGGTAACCCTGCTGGGCTGGATGATCTGACGACGAGATGTTTGCCAACCCAATGCAGATTTACCTGTTTGTTTTTCACCGAGCCAGGAAAGTTACTGTTTTGGCTCCTTTCACCCTTGAGTGGCTCTTTTTTATATTTTATTTTTTATCTTTATGCAGCCACCTGCATGCAGGACACAAGGGACTCACTGCTTGCTGGGTTTTTTTTTTTTTTCCATTGCATCCTGCACGTTTCCATGGGGAGCCCTCACGTTCAATGCGGCTCTTATGCGCGGGATCCATAAAAAAAGCGGTAAATCCAGCACAGAAGCGCGCTTTGTGCTTTCTCCCGCCGGGGAAAAAAGTGTTTTGGAGCAACTAGAATTTCAAAGCTTCCTCCAATAGGACGTTTCATTCCCTGTGGAATTCTGGGCACCGCGAGGCCTAGCGAACCCAGCAAATGTATTTACTTTTGTGAAGCAGAGAGCCACAAGGCAGGAATTCACAGCAAGCCCGACTTCTTAGAGCACAACCAATAACATTATGAGCACCTTAGGGCAGCTGCAAACAAGGGCTTCATTTATAGAGGGAAAAGTGTAATACAAAGTGATCCTCGGCCACAGGAAAAGGGAAAATAGCCCAGGTAAATGCGTAGTGGGAACTGCAAACTGGGTCCTTTCTGAGCAGTTTAATAATTCGTTGTTATTCTGCAAAAGCCTTCCGGTATTATATGTAACAACCTCCTTCCCCTATTCCTACATGTTAAAATAATTAGATTGCAAAATATGATGGCTTTAGAGTGTATCTGCTTCTTAAAAAAAAAAAAAAAAAATGGTTGATTTCTTTATCCCGGTGATGAAGCTAATTGAAATCCAAACAAAATCGGACCCTCTTGGTCTGCAGCCTCGCTGGCACACGTTTCCTTTAAACATTTCTAGGAAATGTAAAGCCAAATTAGAAAGTCTTAGTATGACAGGATGCTGCAAGAGGGTGCTTGGCCACTCTCTGGAAGCTGTTTCTCCGCATTGAATCTCCAAGTGCAACGATTTTCCTTTGGAGCCGGCCCAGTACAGCAGCATCGCTAAATGAAATTACACCGAGATCCCCATCGCGGGGACAAGGGGGAGCAAATCTGCCATTCCCCGAATAAATGGCTCTAGCGTATCCGGTAGCCAGACCGTAATGAAATTGCAGCTATCAAGGAAAGTAGGAACGCTGGGCTATTTTCTAAGATTAGTCAAAACCAGTGTTAGACGGAATTTAATTAAAGATTGTGTAATTGCTCTCTCTATCTTCTTGCTGCTTGCCCAGATAGGAGGCAAAATCAGACTCGGGTCTGGGAAGAGGCCTGGAGCCGCTGCCGTCGCGTTTGTGCCAAGGGAGCGATGAGCGAGCGGTGACATCGGAAAGGGCCGAGGTTTTGCCATCAGGAGGGGGAGCTCTGAGCACACAGCCCCACCGCAACCCTCCCGTCCCGCAGTTTGGCCATGCCCTGATGAAGGGAATTCTCGGCAGAGATATTCTTGGAATATCGGAAGCTACGTGATATTTCTTCTATTGCCAATAGTTATGAAACTGCTTTCTGTCAAACTACAATTTTCAGTCTGGTTTTCAATATCTGAAATGTCTATGATGACAATGCTGGTGTAATACCACATTTAAATCAGTTTTCTCTGTTTTCTTTCTTTTTTATAGGCATCGTGGTGTACTTGAGGAATTTTCTTGCAAGCGGTTTTTCATAATGGAAATTTTTAGTACACACATGACTAACACAAAAAGAGATACTTCGTGGGAAATGTATTTGGTTTGACTTCAAAAGTCCAGTTAAATTCTTTCTAGAAGACCACAGTTCATTGAGGATATTTTTAAAAAACATGTTATAAAGTTGTACTGAGGAGAAAGTAGATACTCAGGATATTAAGTACTGGCTATCAGGTGCAAGTGTCCAGCTGATCCAGAGACTTCAATGCCCAGCCCAGACCAGAAGGGAGCAGAAAATGATTATTAGGAATTTCCCTATCACAGTAATCCATGTAACACCTGACCTCTTCACAGTGCCCTACATAATTTATCTTTATGAGCCCTTGGGGTGGCCGTGGAGGGTTGAAGGGGATCAGAGTCAAATGCGCAACTTGGAGGGCCAAATTTTGAGGGTCCTGGGGAGGTTTTCCAGTCCTTAAAGCTTTGATCCCAGCTCCTGGGTTCAGTCATAGCCAGAAATGCTCAGTATTACCCCAAAATTTGCCTCCTGACAGAGTCGCGCCTTTCCAAAATGGGTTCCCGTATGACTTGCCCATGCACCTATGGCTGCTGTGGAAACACCTGACCAAGAGAAATAGAACAGAAGAGAACTCACGTTTCTTAAAAATAGATATCCCGCAATGTATATTGTGAAGAGGAAATTTCACAAGTATCAAACCTCTGAGGAGGAGATGGCAGGGATGGCACTGAGAGACAGCAGCTCCAACCCCGTTTTGGGGCATCCTGGTCCACAGATAGGGTGACCAGAGGTGCTTAACAACTTGTACAAGCTCATAACTACATTAAATGGAGGTGGAGGACATGACCTTGTCTAATCAAACCACTAGGCTCAGAAACGAAGCCCAGCAGGTGACTGCGAGACTGAGTTTCAAAACGTGCCGACTCTCCCTGCCTTAAAACACATTTTCAATCACAAAGTATTTGGTTTCTCCGGTCCCTTCCTGGCCCTGCTCTGCCTTTTGTCTTTCCCAAGGATTCAGTCATTGTTTCCACCCCAAACGGCTCTTTGGTGGGGAGAACTTTCCCTTTCTGGAGAGGTTTTGCTCTCTGCGGATTAAGCGCTTGTAAATTAGCGGACTTTATGTTGAACAATGAGCATTCCTATAACCCAAATATAATAAAATCTCGAAGAGGCGACAGTGAGAACAAATGCAGCTGGAACCAGAAGCCTTCCCGGTGCCTTTAGATGATCCCTTAAAGCCGAGGAGCTGCATTGTCCCCAGAAGGAGGCATTTGAAGTGTCCTTCTGGGGAAGCGTTTGCCAAAAACGGGAATGTGCAATCCTTGCCAAACAGAAATATCATGTTCTCAGGCGGAAATTCCTGCAAAACTGACATGATATCACAAACAGTTTGATTTCCGCGAATCCCCAGAGGAACTTAGCTCCATCGGTCTTTTTCCGAACGGCTCCAGGAACGGAGATACAGGGGGTAACGCGATCTCTGCTTCAGTGCGGGGCCGCCGGAGAAGACCTGGGAGGGACGAGTTCGACGTGGCAGCTGCATTGAACAGGTCTGGGTCACCTGTTCATGTGGATGTGGATGTGGATGTGGATGTGGATGTGGATGTGGATGTGGATGTGGATGTGGAGCGCGGTGCCAGCTGTCCTGCTCTCCTGACACCTCCTGGGTTGGTTCTCCATGAGAATCTCTAGATGTTCCTCATGCAGCACAGGGTTTAAAGGGAATTGCATTGCCTGAGGCTGCTTTTGAGGCTGGTTAAGCTGTTTTTAACTACCTGACTTCTGTGTTGACCCAGTGCTACCCATATCTTCTTGCGGAAGAGCTGGTTTTGCAAGAATACATTCTGTGACTATTTACTATTTACTACTATTATTTTTAATTTTATTATTATTATTTACTATTTTACTATAGACTAGTGACTATTCACAGGTTGTGACTTCCCCCTGCGCTACTGTAATGAACAGCTCTTAAAAATCTAACCTAAAATGTTGTTGAAATGCAAAGAAAAGAGTCTTCTTCTTGTGGTAAAGTGGTATGGAGAATCTATTTAATCTATTTATTCATGTCCAGCTGGCTTTTTTGTGGTAATCTGAAATAGCAGTTTTAACATTGTAAGACCCAATGTGATTTCCAAATTCGTGATATCCCTTTAAAATAACTTCCAAAAATCCTTTGAAACTAGCCCGAAAAGTCTGCAAAGTCCAGACTATATCAGTGTCACTGCTCCCCGCGCAGCTGTAACCAACCCTCTCCATCTGCATTCTACAAGATTTGACTTTTAAAAACCCAAAACAGCAAAACCCTGGTCATTAACTAGGGACTGCTTGCAACAGAGATCTGCAAAATGAAAGAGTGCGCATGTTAAATTACTTCCATCCAATATACATCAGACACATCAGATTTGTTATATTTTGGGGGGAATCGTGATATGATTTCTGCTATTGCTATTACTAGGCAGAAATATTTTTAAAAAGCCTAATAAAAGAGCACATAGGTGAAAAGCAGCTTCTTGTGGCCTTTTGCTTTGAGGTTCTTTAGCTGGGAGCCCATGAGCAGTCACCGTGCGCGCTCCCCACATTGCTGCTAATGAAGACGACCTGACGCCGTGCCAAAATCCGAATCAGCACCCACCTCTCTCTCACACTAGGGATGGTGTTATTGGCATGGTGTTTTACACATCCAACAGGAATTTTTTAAATTGTATTTCTTGCTTTGCAGTAAATGCAAAATGCTGCTGTGTTTTCCTTGGGTGTCAACTGTGGGTTATCACATTTATAAAACTGCAGTTTGAAGTGAAGGTAAAGCGAGGAGAAGCCTTCTAGCATTTTCTCTACATCTTGTCTTCAGAGCTGGCTCTCTAATGGAATATTTCACCCTGCTTTGGACAACCATCTGCCTCCCATGCAGGTTATCCAAGGATACGAAGCAGAACGACTTTATTGCCAGCGCTGGTAGTATCAAAGACACGTGGGTTATCTGACACACGAGCTGCGAGCACGAAAAATGGTCAATCTAAATCACACATACAGAACTGTCAAGGAAATTTGTGAGCCCCCCCAAAGTCTTGTTTTCTCCTCTTCCTCCCACATCACAGCACACGCAGCCCGTGCCTGCACTGGAAAATTGCTCAAAAAGCAGGGATCTGGCTGGATCCCTTCCAGCGAGGGAAGGGAGAGGGTGAGTCTGCAAGAACATTGACAAGAAAATGGGGAGTAATTAATTTTTCTTGATGTTTTCCACAGATGACTTTAGTGGCTGACCAAAAACCTGGATTATATCAGCTTAGAAATGCTCTAATGTTGCCTTGTGTTCCCTTTGTGCTCTGCAGTAGCGGTGCTTGTTGGCACTTTGGGCTCAAATTACAATTCCCAAGTTATGTTGGGGCCAGAGATTATTTTCTAGATTTGTTTTTCCTTCTCTGTGCAATTTCCTTGAGAAATTTTGGTCAGAGAAGATGACCTGGCCATGGATGGATGGATGGATGGATGGATGGATGGATACAAGCAGACATACAACAACTTGTTCTCCCTTCTGGTTTCACCCTCCAATTCTTTACGTGAATATGTGTGAACCTTCATTTATCTCTTCCTTCCATCCTGACAGCTTGTGTGAAAGTGTTGTTTAGGACTCAAGGTCTTCATTTAGTTTTTAAATCAAATAATTTAAATGTGCGAGTTGACACAAATGACTAAGAGCCAGGAGTCCTAGTGCATTCTATTATGTATGATTCTCCATTGAGCAAATATATAATCACAAACGTAAGTTATAATAATTATGTAATATTTCTTGATAGGAGCAATTGGAATCTATTGTGTAGTGAAGTAATTACAGCCTACTTATTTCCTTTGTTTCTGAGTGGGTGGTATTTCTGGGCAAAAAAATTATGCATGCCCAGAAATCTTTGTAAAATGTTGGGTTCTCAGAAATTCTTGGACCTCCTCAGATGTATGGAATTTTTAAGGGATAATAACTCTCCTTTTTCTGCAGTGTAAACTGTTTATTTAATTAACCAAGAAATGTTTAGTTCTAAGAACCAAAGAACATGAAGGCAAATGTTTTTGTTGAAAAAAATAAAAAAGGAAAGAATTTATAAATTTGCACATTCAAACAGGCTCGGTGGGTG
Organism: Crypturellus tataupa; assembly: GCA_034781795.1. Lineage (NCBI taxonomy): Eukaryota > Metazoa > Chordata > Aves > Tinamiformes > Tinamidae > Crypturellus > Crypturellus tataupa. Next base: position 4,125,348 of record JAWLRI010000086.1, read on the forward strand.
TGTACACGCATTCCCCCTCATACACACACAAAAGATATGAGCTGCTTTTAAGCTGCTGCTTTAAATATTGATTTTTATCCTGTAACAATTTCACATTAGAGGGTTCTTTTTTGTAATTAAATTGTTGAGAAAACATCCACAATTGTGACAATGCAAATAATTGCCTTAAAGGAATAAATCAACAGTAACAGCAAAAAAAAAGAGGGAATGTTAAGCCGGTTGCTACAGTGCTGTCTAAATTGCTTTTTCAGTCACTTCAGTGAGTGTCTGGAAATAGCCAGGAGTATTAACATTTATCTAGAAATGATAAAAGTTACCCTGCTGTCAGATATCCAGTCTGTTTATTAATTACCGTCAGAAACTTGAGATGGGATGAGTGTTGGTTCAGCTACTTAACTACTCGCAGGAGAATGTTTTAAAAGGGATTTCCTGGAGAGGAATAAGAGATGTTTGGGAAATATTTTTGAAGCTTGAAAACAAAACAAAAAAACATTAAGTTTCAGCTCCTGCCGTGATCTTTTTAAGTCTTTCATCGAGTGTTCGGGAGACGGGTAAAGGATGCAGGAAGTGGGCCGAAGAGGAGAAAAGATCATAAAAACACAAATGCTGGTGCTGGAGACATGGAGGGACTTTGTATATGCAGCAAGATAAGGGCTCCTCTGGTCACACCGGCTGCTCTGCCAATGGTACCAGCGTCATGGTCATGCTGGGTGCCAAAATTAGCATTCAGGAATCACAGAATGGAATCATTATGGTTGGAAAAGACCTCCAAGGTCATCTAGTCCAAGCAGCAGGTTGGGGTTTGTGTTCACCAGGCTCAAGGTCCCCTCCTGCCCTGGTGGTGTCCTTCCCTGTTGAAACTAGGAACTGACACTGGAGCATTGGGTGAGAACGTCCTGCCAGCTGGGGCATGTCTGGTGATGGAAACCTCTCTGGATCTGCGCTTTCAGCTTGGATTTTACTTGTTCACACAGAGTAACAGCCCATCTTTTCACTAAATTCTCCCTTGCTTCTTTTTCTGTGATGACAATTGCTCAGGCTGGCTGAAGAGCCTGGTGGGACCGTGGTGGCCTGTGTCTCACCACCCTTCTCCATGCCAAGCCTGCAGTCTGCACAGCGAGGAGCCTGGAAAAAAGCATTTCCATGGATGGGCTGTGTGGATATCATCCCAGAAATGGGATGTTTCAGTGCGGATCTTCAGTTCCTGCTCGCAGTTTTGGCAGCAGTAAAGCACAAGCAGCCTGCTGGAAGTTTCTGTTATCTCCACTACTCAATGGTGCCCCAGCCAAAAAAACATAAAACTAGTCCATATCCAACACAACTAGCTTCATATTCTCCTGAATTACAGGGATGCTTAAAAACATCATCTGCAAAGATTTTTTATGAACCATCATTCAGCTTACAGCTACATTTCTAGTATTTCTTCTACACTGATTTCCATATTTCATTTGAGTGCAGCCTCCCAACATGAAAAATGTGTTATTTTTCCCTCTTTGAATGTAAATCCAGGTGTTTTTTTGCTCTTTTTGACATGATTCCCTGCTTCCTGAGCAATACATGTTTTTGCAACGGTATTTTAGCTAGCACCTCCTTTCAACGTGTTTTTCAAGTCAATAGAGGTTTTCTCATTTATTGTGAATATTGTCCTGGCAAGAGCATGAATCAGCAGCGTTTTCTTGGTCTTGGACTCTTTGCATGTGCATAGAGTACTTCTGTGTAAAATTTTGTTGAAAACAGTCCTATACACAAGCCCCAAAATTAGGAGCCAGTTCGTTGTGTGACTTACATTTTTTCATGCATAAATTTTATTCTGCATGGCTGTTGTTTAAATAAATGGTGGCATAACCAAAAAGCCCAAACATTTTGACTAATGGCCTCAAAACATCCTGCCTTCGATCCAAACTGTATTTTACACCTCCTTCATCATCACGTTCTCCTATGTTTTATGTCACTGGCTGAAATAAGGCCAGTAGCTGCGGAATTCCTCGGAGATGGATTAGGGGTCAGAGTCCACCTTGCAGCTCCTGAGTGCGCTGAGAAAGGAGAAAGCCCCAACTGTTCCCTGTCCTGTGGGACAATGTCTGTGGAGCCATGAAAAATTTAATTTGCCAGACGGTCTGGGTAAAGAAACACAATGTTGAATTTGATGGGGAAAAGAAAACAGATCGATGCAGGAGACTGCTGAAAATCCCATCCTGAAGCTCTTTGCACGGGCTGCGGAGAAGGGGATTGCGGGTTGTTTGCTGTCCCACGGGTCCATGTGGGAATTATGATTTCTCCTCAGTGTCATCTCAAGGGAGAGCTGTGGGGACACATTTGGGATGTGCTAATCACACAGGTACTGCTCACCTTATTGAGGCGCTGCATTCAGATTGAAATGCGTCTTCAAAGACTGCAATTTAATCATCAGTTATACTGTAGCTGCAGAGATTTCTTAATAACTTCCTGTCAAGTTCAAAATGCAGGATAATTTCTGATTCCAACCCCAGTGACAACGGCAGTGTTAATGACAACGGCCAAGCCCAGAAAGCAGCTGGCTGCTGCAGGGCACTCTGTGCATCCCCATGTCCTCCATGGGACAACGAGTGGCATCACAATTCCCCCTTCTTGGGGAAGAATCATGCCAAATTAAGCAAGAATTTTTGTCCACCTGAAAACCATAGTGATAAGTTTGACCAGCCGAGACAACCCCAGCTCGCAACTTTTAGGGATTCTGCTAACAGCTGAGCATCCCTAGGCAAGAGGGATTTCTTTGGGAGTGCCCAATGTCACACGAATAAAAAACTCACTGTTTTTTGAGGCAAGATGGCAAGGAGCCATCCCAGGAGCTAATGTCTCCTCCGGCTCCTATACGAGTCAACAGCCGCTTCTGCGCCTTGCGGCAAGACCTTTGCTACACAGTTTTAATGACCTGGGCTCCGGGTAGGTGAAAGGAAAGTTCCAAGCAATAATTCAGCTTTAAAACACTGTCTCGGTGCCAAGTAATCAAACTAGGTTTAAGTGAAGCAATTAGCAAGCATTAGAAAGGCAGCTATTTCCTGCTGCAAGGTGGTAAACTCTGTGTGTCTCACTATGATTTCTCTGGGGATATGAGTAATGGGTTATGGGGTTTTGTTGGTTTTTTTTGGGGCTTTTTGATTTTTTACCATGTGTGGCATAACTAGAGCTTCTTTTGGTGGTAGTTAAGGCTCCCCAACTCCCTTCCTTTTGGTCTGCCAAATTTTGATACAGTTTAGTGAAATTGAGACAGGGTTGAACTCCTGGTGGGCAATGTGAATGGTGAAATGTGCATGATTTTTTCCCATTGGAATGACCAGAACTGGGATTTACAAAGTCTGGAGCTATGAGGGGGCTCCCCCAGCTACATCAGCTGGGGCTGAACCCATCTCCTGATTCCTCCTCGGATGCAGCCCTCATCCCAGCAGTGCAGATCAGGGAAACCAGAGTGCTCCTCTCTCCTCCCTGAGAACCTCTGTCCTCCTCCACCACCTTAGAAACTGGCATCTACATCTAAGACTCCTTCAATTAATAAGGAATTCCCCATGTGGCTTTGCCGGGCTTTGAAAAAGGCTCCAGGGCAGCCAACAAACAAAAAAATGCCGCCAAAAAAGGGCTGAGAAGCAAGGCTGGCGCTTGGCAAAAAGGTCTGGAGCAGAGAAACGTGTTTGATGGGGTCAGAGGGAGCATTTTACCTCCACCACAACCAGACGCTCCGTTCCCTTCACACATTGGTTGATTGCAATTTACTCTGTTCAAATTTTGAAGGGAAAAGATTACTTTTCTATGTGAAAAGGCCATATCTTTAGCTTAGGAAGCATCAAAGACGCCCTCTCTTCGCTGTGATTTTCATTCCCTCCCAGCCAGAATGGCGATAGCCTCGAAAGCCCAAAAGGTGAGTTCTTCAGATTTGCCTCTGCACATGCCCCCAGTACAGAGCTTGATGAGACTAGTTTTATTTTCACAAACCTGGATCATAAATTTGATCAGTTGGCAGCTCATGCCAGCACCAGCTGAAACCTGTATGGGTAGAGTTACTGCTGAGCATGGAAGAAAAGAGAGAAATGCACATAAAAATGCCAGAATTTTACCTCAGCTCAGACAAAGAATGGGAAGTTCAGCAGAAAACCTGGCATTGGGGCTGTTACAAAATTCCTGGGCCTTAAAAGGACTAAGAAAAGCAGAAAGGGGAAGAACCCCTTCCTGCCCCATTGCTTTTCAAGTCCAGACATGCATGGAAGGAAATGAGTATCTGGAAGGCAGGGAAGCTCAGGATCTTTTTTTCAGTGACCACACAAGATATAGGCTCATCCTGACTGCTATTTATTTATTCTCGAACCACTTCCCCTCACCAGTACCTGTGTTGATGGCTGTGTTTTTTACAGCTTTGATTTTCAGCCTCCGGTTTCTCTGGTGGAGGTGTGGAAGTCTTGGCAACCATCCAAGCACCTTCATGATAGGCTTTTTTTCATGGAAAAACATTGCTTTTTTATTTTTTTTTCCTGATGGAGCCTTTAAAAGCTGTCTGTAGACCTGCTGTCGCGCACAGGCCACGGGTTGAAAGCTATTAGACTGCAAATGATAACTAGGATCTGATATTTTCTATCAGATGACCCATTTCTTAGAGCTTTTCTGACCCGGGCTGCTTCAGAGGGGAATTTTCCCGTTTTGTTTGGCTGGGGTGATGCTCTTTGGAGGAGGGTGCTCATTATGTGCTGCTCCGTGTCCGGGTGCCCAGCTCGTGACCCGCCAATGGGAGCACGAAGCTCTCACGATTGCAAATGCAGTCGAAGGGGAGCTCTGCTCGGGCCATGTAAAGTGCCGTGGAAATAAGTACTCTTAAAAATCAGGCCTGGCAGTTTCTCAAATTAGCAGATGCTTTTAACGACGTTGACCTTAATGTCTCTGCAGCTCCATTCCTCATCTCTGCAAACGGAGACGGCGTTACGGTTTTACGGCACAGGGCTCTGCTGATATATCCATTAATGCTGGTGAGGTTTCCAGGCTGGAGAGAAGAGCACTTCATCGGGAAGCTCAACGCAGGATTTGGAAGACATGCAAGAAAACGAGGACCACAGGTGGCATGATGAGCAGGGACAGAAATATTCACCAGCAATCTGGTTTGGGCGCTGGGAATTGTGATATAAGTAGCAAAGCAGGTTTGATGGAGGAACAGGCCTGTGATCAAGTATTTCTGGACTAAATTATAACATTTACACCAGAGGCTAAGTCAGAGTGTCTGCACATATGTGTGTGTTTGTGTGTGTGCACACACTCATCATCTAATCTTAGATTAACAGCTAGGGTGAGGGTGTCGTTTTTAATAGCAAGATTCAGAGGGAAGGCTCTTGCAATGCGGGTGAAGGACTTGTAGGTGATGGTGAAATGTTAATTTACTGAAAAGAAGTAAAAGGTGCAAACACCTGCACTGGGAGCAACACGGGGAGCTGAAGAAGAGCCATTGGAGCCACTGCCACCCACTGCCTCTGCTTTAACTATATTAGCAGACCTCTTATCAAACCCTCCAAATGCGAGTCACTCTTGTAAACCCCATCTCAAATATAAATACCTTTTTATGCATACTTTATTTTCAGCCTGAGCATGCAAACCTTCCTGAATACCCTGTTCAAGATTCCCTGTTCAATTGAAGCTAGAATCCTATATATGAATTTATTCTATTTGTTTCTTACCTCTCAGGTATAATTGCTGCTCAAAACATTTCTGTTATGTCCAAGCAAACCCCTCAAAAGGTTTTTCACACTGAAACATGGCATCTGCCGCAAGTATATCCACCTGACTTCAGCACTGCCGCATTATTAGCCTGGGAATCTCTGACCTTGAAGGCTTTATATTTAATTTATTTCAACATTCCAGCCATAGAGATGTTTGCTCTGATTGGACCTAGTGAATTATCCTCTGCAGATGAATTATCTGGGGATTTTCCTCATTTTTTTTTTCTGCTCGTTCCCAAACCATTCAGAATGAGCCTGAGCTCATTCATCCCGAATGAGCCTCTTTTTTCATGGCACAGATCTGTAAACAGTTTACAGTGAGTTTACCCAAATGACTGCTCGTTGAGTTTGTGCCATTTATGGTGTCATCCTGTGGCTAATTTGATTATCAAAACCTTTAAATAACCAACGATTTGCATTTTTTTCAGGTGATCGGCAAACAGCTAGTTCAAGTGAGAATGTACACAGAAAATAAGGCAAAAGTAGCCCTTCTTTTTGCATGCTGGAGGTGGAAGGGCTTTTTCACGTGAATTTAGGAAAGGAAACATATAAGAAATAGAGAACAACAGAGGGATTTCTTGAAAGGTCAAGATTTGAACCTTATAGAATTAAGTACCTTGACCCATAGTCTGCTTTAGGTCAACACCACTGCATACAGAATGTTGTGCAGCCTGGTAACAAAAAAATGGGAAATTGGTCTCAATGTGCATTTCCCTGTGATGTTCAGACATGCTGACCAGCCTTTAGAAGAGCTGAACTAAATTTCTGTATTTTTATGACTCCATTTTGGCTGTTATATTTTTCTGCAACTTTCTTCTGCCCATGGTACAGCAAGTCCTTGCAAGCAATTGGGTTACAGGGGCTCAGTTCGTTATCGCTTGACAACTGAGCCCTGGCAAGGAGCCACATGCAACTCCAAGCCAATTGCAAATGTAAAGCAGAGAAAATTAGCTCCAATCACCCCACTGTGATATTTTACTTTGCATTTGTAGGAGGCGAAAAGTCTGCACTATAGCTGAAACTTCTGCTGAGCTTCTCTGATTTGGTCACCTGCAGCTACATGAATATGTCCCTGAGGAGGAGATGGTTATATCAGTGTTTGGAAAGGGATTTTTTTCCAGAATTAGTCTTCTTAAAGACCGAAGGTGGGGATAGATGCACAGCTTTGAAATATTTGTGCTCCTAGGGAGCATCTTTACTTTGAGTAGGATCTCTAGCGTGTGCAATGGCCAAGTTGACACCATCATCCTCATCATCACCAGCAGAGTCATTAGGAGAGGAGCTCGTCCTGCAAGGTCCATGCTGCTTTACTGAACATCCACTGAGCTCCCACAGCCTCCTCATCCTCACCTCACTTCTGCAATAGATGTATGCACTGCCCACTCCCCCAAGGACCTCAAGCTTTCCATCTCTGGTCCCATCAAGCTTCAAGTCCTGCCCTTGGGCACCCTGCCAAGAACTTACTGCATCTGCAGAACAAGTTCTCAGTACAAAAATCCTTATTTCTGGTATCAATGCAGCTCTGTGACAAGGTTTATCCGTGATAAAGCCCCTTTTCCAACCTGGGTGAGAGTGAATTCATGTGAGCTGGAAGCTATGAGTATCCCAATTTTTGCTTCCTTGCAGTGATCCAGGTAGTGCTCCCAACTCTAGGGTGAGGGGGAACTTCAGTTGTTTTGCTTTTATGTTAAGGATTGGAAAATATGATTTAATCCTTGAACTGTACAAAAAAAATATTGTAAATGCAGAATTACTGGAAAAGGCGCAGGGCTACTTCAAACAGGAAATAGCTTCATCAGATGTTTTTTGGATCAAAACTGTTTGGAGTGTATTTTATACTTTTCACGTCCAAAAAAGAAGTGCTGCAAAAAATGAGGATACGTAGTTATTTGAACTCTAGCACGAAATGCTAACATAACATTCACTTGCACCGTTGGTTCTGTTGCTTTGGGATATGTATAGCTAAAGGCAATCCGGCGCTTTGGCAGGTCAGGGTAACATTTGCTTAAAACATGCTTAAGCCTGGGCTCTGGTGACCTCACTAACCAAATAGACGAAGCTAAAAATAAACGTGAGATGTTGTAGACACATAGGAGCCCCTGTTCCCCTGACTGTTTGCAGAAGGAAGAAGCAGATTCTGCTGGTTTCGGCTTGTCACAGGAGATAAGAACCCGCATCCGATGGTTGGGGTGGGGGGTCCTTTGGTCTCATTCTCTCAGACAGCAAATACTGTGCAGGGGCCTCCACAAATCCCTCCTGTTCTCTGTATTCCCATTCCCCAAATACTTCAGGCTCTTATATTTTTATGGCTAGATAATGAAGCCAGACTAACTCTGTCATCTGATCTCCCTGCTAATGTAGCAGACACAGTTTTCCAATCCCAGTTTAAGCTGATTTTACTTAGCTGTGACCCCTGGATGATGCAGCTGGAACAAAACTTCAGTTCAGGTCCTACGTGTCGGCCAACGTTTGACTTCTACTTGCTATAAATTCATTTGAAAATCAATAAAACAGGAGAGTGAAGATGCTGAGCTCAGAAAAATAGTCAACTGTCTTAATGGAAACGATTAGCCTGGATCACCGAAGGGGAATTCATGTTCATGAAAGTAAGAAGTAAATTACACTTGCACACAGCTCTGCTATGAGTCCTGAGTTCCCACACTGGTGCATTTTATCAGGCATCATGGACAAGAAAGGGTTTCAGTGAAGGCTTAAGTGTGTTGTGCATGGGACATGCAGAGACCACCAAGGAATCTTCCATGGTGTGGATGAATCTGGTCCTTCTGGAGCAGAATGAGGCAATGGTGGGAAACCTTGAAGGTGAGAAGCGTTCGTATTGACACATGGACCTAGGCCACCTGCAACACCCAAGACATCACTCAGACACCTAAATAGGCTGAATGTCACCTATGAAAGTTGCCTGCCAGTCACACTGTGGATCTGCTAACATTGGCTTGGTCCCCATGGACGTGACTACCTCCGCAACGTGCCGCGTTGCAGGAACTGGATGCACCCGTTGTTCCTTCCTCTCTTAATTAGACCTGCCTTTTTAATGAGGTTGTCAGATGGACAGGGACCTAAGGCTTGTGGGACGGACAGGAGGATTGGCCTTCCCTACCACAGCGCTTTCCCCCACACTGGGGTGATTTCCTCATTTCTGTATTTGACGAGGGAGGGCAGGTTTGTTGGGGAGGTTATTTCAAAATGATTTTTCCTGCTGGCAGCAGAGGCTTTCAGAAGGGGCCTGACCTTTTGTGTGCCATGGCATCTGCTCCAGCGAGACCCATTAAATTCTTCCCTAATGAGGAACAACTTTGTTTTTACGCTGCGGCTGAGTTTGCCAACAACAGCCCCATTTCCTGCCTATCAGCTGGAAAACCTCCCACTCCAGGGACCACTTGGGCTCCTTTTGCTGATGCTCCTGGTTTGGGGGTTGAATTTCATGTGTCTCCTCCACTTATCCTGTGGCCTTTGAGCAGTTTGGGCTCTTTGGCTCTTCCTCTTCCTCCCAAGGACCCCTGCAGCCCATGGTCAAGTCAGGGAGGCCAAGGCTGACCAGAAAAGCTTGAGCTAAACCCAAAAGCTGGAGTTAAACTCCAGAGCTCCCAGGTAAATCTGATCTGTCCTGGTCCAAAGCAGGTGAAGAGCTCAGGATCTGTAGCCAGCTCTTTTCTCCAAGGAAAAGGCCAATCAGCAGTACCAAGAATATGTGTGGATGGTGTCTAGAGATGCCTCCTCTGCTGCTTATTCCTATCGCTATCCCCAGCCCTCTTCCCTGTACGGCCTCCCCCTTTGCCCAGGCAGCCTCCTTTCATCCTTGCCTTCCCCATCCCTCCTTCCCTCTGTCCTTCCCTAGGAACAAGAGGAAGAGAAAGGAAAACTTCACATGACAGCCCAGCCCCAGAGAAAGTGGAAAGGAGGATAAACTTGACGCTGGAAGGCAACTTTACTAGTTTATGCCCTCAGCTCTCTTGTTAAACATTTCCGATGAACTTTACAGGCATGTTCTAGTGTCAGCTCAGCCCTTGTAATTGTAATACAGGTATGTGGGGGAAAAAATTCTTCCTTCTTTGTTAAAAAAAAAAAAAATGTAGTAGGAATGTGTCAGCTGCAACAGCTGAAACAACGGGAAGGGGAAGCAATTGGAGCCGGTGTGTGTAGGATGAAAAGGGTTTCCACCAGGGCCATTTGGGGAGGTGAAAAGGGAGAGGAAGGGCCTGAAGACACTTGAGAAAGGAGAGGGGAGGTTTGTTGGCCATTTGTTCCCAGATTGTGGGGTTTGGCAAGGATGGGCTGGATGCGGAGACACACACGGCGTCTCCCTGCCCTCAAGTCCCTTCTCCACTCTAGGTCAGTGTAACCATGTTTCATCTGTAACAGCAATTGCTGTGTGTTTTTTACACAAATTACTATTTTTTCACTCCAGAAGGGCCTGAACACAGCCCAGAAAGACCATGCAGCCCTTTGCAGACCAACTAGCGAGGAGCCACCTCTGAGGGGCTCGTGGGTCTCGCCAAGCAGGTCCAAACAACAGCTTTACACAGAGGCTGCGTGTTAAGGCATTTACGGTGACATTGCGCCGGGCTCGGTGACGGGAACTCACCTTCATGTAATTAATTCCAAGGCACTGTCAGCGCAACGGGCTCTCCTTGGATAAAGCCGGTGTTAAACAGGCTCCAAACTTGCCGTGTCAGCCTGCTTTGTACTTGAGAGGAGACGCGCTCCTCGGGGCAGGGGGAAGGGAGCGCAGGCAAAGATGCTGATGGCTGAGAGACGCTCAGATATGCTGGTGATGGGGCCAGCCAAGAGCCGGGGAGAGAATAAATAAACATAATTTGGTTGTGACAGTCTGTCTAGCATTTTGTTGCAGCCTATTAAGATTTCTCGTTTCAAGGAGGCAGTAATTTAGTGAAAGCAATATGGTGAGAGGGCTCCGGAGTTATTGATTAGCTTTGATCTGTAAATTGCTGCTGAGCTCCTTGAAAATGTACGGGATGAGGACAGGCATGGAGGACGAACCGGGGCCAAATCGTGAGTGGTGCATGGATCGCGATGGACAAGGGTCTATGCAGCTTTTGGAGGCGTCTCCCAAGCTGGGAGATGCAACAAGAACAGCAACAGTTTTAGGGATAGAAATCCGAGTCCTGCAACTAAAGGGGTGCAACTTGTCCCCCCAACAACCACCATGGGGTTAGACTCCTCCAGTCTCCTAATTAACACCCTTTCCATCACTCGCCTGCTCTTGATTTTAGGTGGAAACCCCCATGTGGGTTGCAGCCCCTAGGGCTATGGGAAATATGTGGGCTGAAACCTTGGGAAGCTCTTGCTATGGAAACGTTCTTTGCAAGTTTAAGTTGGTCAGTGCACGGATAGGAGCATCTGAACCTTCTCCAGGAGAAATGTGGCCAGGTTGGTGTGTGCTGGACTTTTGCACAGCAAAACAGCTATGTGTCATAAGACTTTATCCTCTAAGCAAAGTAAAATATGTATTTCCTCTATACAATGCCTGCTTATATCTCCACATTGCAAGCATCTCTCTGTGTTTCTCAGTATGCACCTAACTTGCCTCAGACACTGGTTTCTTGTAAATTGTAAAGATTCTGGCACCATGAGCAGCGCTGGTTGGATTTGGCCAAGACTGTTTGCCTTCTCAGGTGCATACCTTGAGGATGATACCCCTTCAAAGAAGCTGCTTAACAGAGCATCTTCTCTCCATGGTTTTTGTAGAAGGGAAGTAGCTCATCTCTTGCTACCACAGTAGCTCTTCTTGTTGCTCCACGGGGTACAAGGTTGGCCAGGGGAGCTGTGGGCTTTTCTTTGGATCCTCCTCATGGGTACTGGTCAATGGCAAGTTTGCCAAACTCTTACCCTTCTGTGCCAGGTCCTTTTGCAGGCAGCGCTGGGAGGTCTCCAGGTTCATCGTCCCATGGATGTCCGTACCCAACGGGCTCCAAGTCAGTGACATGCCACCTGTCCCAACTGCCACTGCCTTTGGGATCAGGCCACATGTGCCTGATCTTCCGGGGTTTGGAAGCAGTCTGTGGAGCAATCCTTGTTCACTTCGGCTTTGGATCTGGTGCCAAGTTCTCAGCACTATGTTGGGAATGAACCAGGATCCTGCTGGAGGCAATGTTTGTTGCAGCACCGTGTGACCACTTTGCACTCCCCATTTTCAGCTTTTAAAGCCTAGAATATTTCACTTGTTCCCCTATGGTTGTCCAAGAATACAAGATGGAAAGACGCTCCCTCAGATCATCAAGGCTAATCCTCTGCTCCTTCTGGGAACCACATCACTCAGACTCTGCACAAGCCTCCGTGTTGGTGGCAATTAAACCGTTTGGCCCTTTAAACCGTGGCTGGTCTCTCGTGAATGCTCCATCCTTTCCTTAATATGCAAGTGGGTTGTAGAGTCTTTTCTAGCAGAACTTGGCTGCTACCGTTATCAGCTAACACCTTCTACTCCCACCCCATCTGTGCTTGGCGCTATGTTCATGCATAATACATGGATCATCTGCAGCGTGGTGGGGGGGAAATCATCACTTCAAGTCACTTGTCTGAATTCAAGCCACATCTGAGCTATATCCCATGCTGACTCCCATCTCTATAGCTTGATATAAGTGTGGGGGGGAGAAAACCCAACCAGAAGATCTCAAGCTCCTCCTGTCTGCAAAACTCTAAAGAAAATATTGCTTATTTTTATAAGCCTCTGAGAGCCCTATAAGTAACAGAGCTAGTGGAAATCTAAGCAGCACTGAAGCACAATTGCAGCCTTCTAGCTGACTCCAGGCAGGAGGCAAGGGACATGTGTTTGCCAGCCTTGGCCTTCCACAGTGCAAAGGATCAAGCTCTCCATTTTTGCAGATTATTCTCATGTCCATGAGTATTTACTGATTTTCGGGCATGCTGCTTTTGTTTTACCCCAGCGTTGCTGGTGTTTCGTTCTGGAAAACAGATCTTCAAAGGGTAACATACACTTAACAAACTTGGTTTTGAAGTCTCGCAGGAAGGCTTTGAAAACAAAGGCTCAAATTCCAGAGTAAGTAGAAAGTCCTCGGTTCCTCGTGGTGAAAGCTTCCTACCAGAATTATTCCCAGAGGCGGTATAGACTTTGCATTTTGCCTCATCTAAATGCATTAGGAAGAGTATTAAATTTCACATGTGCTGCATGTTGATGTAATTCTCCCGACACGTCTGTTTGCACCATTATGAAATAAGGGATTTCCTTTCCCTTTCTTTCCACATTTGCCCTGCTCTCCAGGGATCTCAAGGATATGATCCATTGGCATACAAGGATTATGCCTTTTACATAGAGGACTTAAAAACGGCTTCGTCATTGTGCTAATAGAGGTCTCAGGACAGCACCCCGCATTAGCAGTGCTTGACTTAACTGACAACCTTTGGCTCAATTGATCCATTAATCTTTCGTGTCGTGATCCCTTCAGCAACCCTGGCCTGGGTTGAACTTTGTTATTCGGAGTTGTTTTCTCAGGATGAGAACTTGGGCGCGTGAGGGTCTGGTGGGTATTTTTATGTGAAAACATCACCTTATATCTCCTTTGTCATCCTGTAGAAGGGCAACCAGCTACGACAACAGGTCAGGGTGGTAGTGGTGGAGTTTCCCCAGGGTCTAGGAGATGGCTCAGGTCTGGGCAGGCTGCAGGAGAGGAGGTGACGTCTGCTGCTCAGGTCCACATGCTTCTAAGAGCTCTTATCTCTAAGGCCTTGGGGTGGCTTTTGCTACAGTCGTTGGGGCCCTGAATTTGGGATGGGTGATCTGCCCAGAGGCAGAGTTGAATTTTGTTAAATAATTTTCCTTTTTATATTAAAATGGTGGCAGAAAATGCACTTATCGGGACGAAAGCAATCGAGGAGATGAAGAGTTCCTTCACGAGTTGATGTTGCCCTTTCTACGCAGGCTTTAAGGTGGACTGCCTGGTGATGCTCTAACTGTTGTGTGCTCTGGTGCTTTATCCGTGGTGGATCACCGCGTTCCTCAGTTCATCCTCAGCCGTGCAACAGCAATATGTCCTGGTAGGGACAAATATACATAAAAAGTACTGCAGAAGGTCCTTGCTCTTGAAGGTGCTTGCTGAGAAGCCCAAGACAACACTACATCCTACTACATAAACGCAACAAGCACACGCACGTGTGCAGTAACCGGCGTGTAAAATGTTTGTGTTCACGGCTCCAAACCACATCACCCGGCTTTGCCTGTGAGCCCGTTTTCCCGGATGAAAATCGGGAAGCCTCTCGGCTGCCGGCCGGAGCGCAGGAGTGCGGGGAGCCTTCCTGGAGGCTGCAGCGGGATCGGGCAGCGTCTCGGCGCGCCGCGCTCTTGCTCGGGTTGATGCTGACATCTGGAGGCCGCGCGGCGGCAGCGAGCGCAGTTCAATGTATCCGCACGGCAATTTCTTGCTCTCGGCATCACAGAGATGCCCTTTAGCTTTCAGGCTGTGGTGGGCTGAACCTTGGGGTGAGCCTCATCACACAGATCTGCTAGAAAACTGTTGCTCATTGGGGTGGTGCTGGGCAGACTCAAATAAGGCAGGTTTGGATACAAGGTGGGTTTGGATACAGGATAAACCCTAATCTGACCAATGGAACAGTTAGGGAAAAGAGAAGCAGGTTTTCAGCTGATGGCAAATGGACTTCCTTGCTCATTGTGGCTTGGAGATCCCCTTTTTGCCCTTTGCTTTTGGTTTTGCTCGTTGTTTTCACTCTTAAATCTGGGGACTTTCCTAGGAGCTGCCGTTTCCAAGACTGTATCGGGCTCTACTGCCCCCACCGACCACCCCATCACCAACTTGAGGGCTGATAGGCAGGAGGGAAAAGAAGAAAGGAAAGAAATACATATTGAAAAGATGTTTGCTTATTGGAACTTCTTGCTTGTAATGGGGAAACTGAGCAAGGGGGATAACAGGCCAAAGCTCTGCAGAAATGGAGTTTAATTTGTAATTTATTTATATCTACTTTTGAGAAATGTGTGTGTTGGGATCCCAGCATTTGTGTTGCAACTGTCTTTTGCAGTATAGATATTTAGATGCCAAGTAGCCTCTGCATGTTCGTCGGTTTGTAGGAATGACCAAGAAAGATGTGAGGACTTGGCTGCCTGCAGTTTCCTCACTATGAGCCAGTGTTTTTGTTTTGATTTTTTTTTTTTGAGACTTTTTTTTGGACATAGGTGCTTTGGCTTTTGAAGCTGAGAAAACACAGATGTCCACTAAGGTTTCCTCCTTGGCTTCCAGTGAGTATCTGGTGCCATTTTAAATTTAAGATCTTATTTTCTTTGTTTTTTTTTTTTTTTTTTTTTCATGTGCTCAATGAACAATTTAATCAAATAGGAACTGAATTCTGTGGGATTCTCAGTGAAAACTCTGATTTATGCCCTTTTCTGGCCTTGGTGCATGACGCTCTCTGTGCTTTGCTATAATAAACAATCATCTGTTTCTTGGAGAATCTGGGTTTACCTCAAGCCACGTTTGCTCTTTGAGCAGTATCAGCGTCTTTCTGGCTAATCCCTCTCATGGAAAACATTAACTTAAATCCTAAGTTGTACTTTCCTTCATTTTTTCAGTAATGCATTTTTTTTTTTTTTTTTTTTTTTTTTTTTTGATTATCATTCTGCTTATCAGTATATCTCTCTTTCTGGGGATGTGTTACTTCATGCTTTGGCATCTCACCACAAAAGCATAGCTATGGTTTCCAGCCACATATGTGAGAATAATTGAAAGAGAAATTGGGGAAGTCTTTATTCAGGATACAAGGCTCCTAAATTACGTTGAACTAGTCATTAAATTGATGCAGTAATTGCCCTACTTTAACTCAGCAAAATGATTCATTCAGAAGCTCTGAATGAATCAGAGCTTCAGGGGTAGAGAATTACCCTAATCCAGTCTAGCACTCCTGGGGTTGGGTTTTCTGAGCGGATTTGGAGTTGTTTTTGCATCCATGTCCCAGCTCAGTATCCATGAAGTGGCCAGACCAGCTACTGTGCTGGATAGGATGGCCCCACTGAAGGTGGTGGACAGTTTTGGGGTGGTGGTATCTTCAGTTCCCACCACTCTGAGTCCATAATGAGCTAAATTGACTTTACCTGCATTGCTAAGGAAAGGTTGCCTCATGCTAGTCCTTGGGCACATGTTGGGGGTACCAAAGAGCCTCTTTTTGCTTACAGGAAAACTGTTCTAGCCTTTGCAAGAGATCTGCAAGGCCACTTTAAATCCTGCTTTGCTTGCTCCAAAATCTGGTCTTTTTTGCTCCTCCAGGTGTGCTCACAAGGGACAGGGAATGGGCTCATGGAGAGGGATTTGTTATGTTTGTTAGACCAGTCCTGAACCGGTTTCAGGCTTTTTGGTCATGAGTCAGGCAGAGGATGCACCTCTCCAAGTGTGACAGAGGGGAAAACACCACGTGTTTTCACGTGGCCTCACTTTAATAATTTCTATAAAAGAACGATCCCACTGGCTATGGGATGTTACATTAGCCAAGCCATTCTATTGCTTCAAGTTGTGTCTCCATAGGAAAAAAAAAATTAACAAACAAACTAATCTCTCCAAATGAACCGGCCATTAATTGAAAGAGACCTCAAGAGTTCCCTAAACAGTTCCTTATACTAATCAAAGACAGATCAAAGTGCAGTTTCTCCTATTCTCTCTGGAGGCAACCGAATTTCTGAGGGGCTTCCTTATGAGGAAAGATAATTCCTTAGGCTTTTCCGCAAGCGTAGAGACCTGCACTGTTCGCTCGCTGGCAGCAAAGGCTGAGGCGATGCACAAGGAGCAGCCCAACCTGAACACGGGAACGTGCTGCTGCTGTTTAATATAAGGTATTTCAGGATTCCTGGAGATTTTCAGTGTTAATGCATGGGAAAGTATTCGACCCGCCCTAGATGTGTTCCCTTTGGGAATAAGGCAGAAATGGGAGAGCAGGCAGTGGCTCTGGAGAGCTGGAATTCCCTGAGCTGTGCAGCAGGGAACGGCTCCCTGGAAAGGCTGCATGGATCCATTGGTCTCTGGAGCATTTCTGCTGCTGGTACCACTTGGAAAAAAACATCAAATTTTTAGGTTGGGTTTTATTCCTCTTTTCTGCACCTTGTTTAAAGGGAAAGTGCAGTAGAGCCAACACCTGGCTTGCACTCATGAATTAAACATCTTGGGACCTTTTGGAAAGTCCAGCTGCTGGGGAAAAGCTGTGTTTTAACTTTGCTCTTAGTCCAAAATTGTTTTTCTTGACCTCAGCAGCTACAGGCCTGCTTGCTGGGGCTGGTTTATTGGTAAGCAACAGCAGGACCAGGCACCAGACCTGGGTTTGCCTTAACTTGGGTAACGCAACTTAAAGCAGAGTCTCTGCTCTTTGCAATAGCTCCCGCTATCGAAGGTGACGCAGGGATAAGATCTGCTGCGGTTGTGCGGGGCTCAGATGATCCTGCTGGAAGAGGCGGCTCGCTCCCTGGAGCGCATTTGTTGCTCTGCCTAAGCCCCTCTGGAAACAGCCTGATTGTTCAGCACAAATATGAGGAACCGCATTGCAATTCCTCTCCCACCCTGGCTTAGGGCTTTCCAGAGCTTTTCCCCTTGCCTTACCCAATGGAGAGGACCACACACCCTTTAGTGCTCTTTTCTCCACCTATGTGCAGCTTCATCCTCTGTCCTTTCTGTGTCAGGTACCATCACTTGCCCTCAGGGCTGCCACACTTTGGATCAGCTCATCCTGGCTCCAAAGCCCACACCAAAACCTGATGTTTTTGGCTCCAACGAGCCTCCATGAACCACTCCACAACATGAGCCGGCTCCTCCTGTGTCGCACTGCCCTGGGACGTGTCCCAGCTGATGCGGCATCATCTGGACCAGCCAAACCATGCAGCAGAGCCCTGGGCGGGAGATGGTGTAAAACAGCCTGAGCTTGGCCAAAACACTGAAGGAAACGGTCTGTCGCACACAGCCACGAGAGGGCTTGGGAAGGAAAGCCAAGGCCATTCCTCAAAAGGCCTCCCTGCAGCCCCGTGGGGATTTACAGACGGCCTGGCTGTTTTTCTCAAGGTTTGCAATGAGTTTCTCCAGAGAGACTTTGTGTTTTCTGCTCGTGGTTGTTTTCTCCGTGCGCGGGAGCCCCAGCTAAAGGTCTGTGAGGAGGAAGGAGCCTCACGGTGGTGCCTAGAGCAGGGCAGCCCCAGGATGCCTGCGCCCAGACCAGGTTCCTGCTTCCTCTGTGTCGTTTAGTCTGTCTGTTCCTCTACCCTTGTCCAGACGGGCACACACTCACCCTGGGCAGCACCGTGATGAGAGATGCATTAAAAAACAAGCTGGCCTCATCCTGTGGCAACAGCTAAGAGGCTTTCAGAAGTGGCAAGTGTTTGGTTTTCGCAGCTTTCCACTAAACAGCCACCCATGGGAGTATTTGTCCTCATCTCTTCAAGGAGCCACTTTCTGCCTCCATTCCTGCTCATGGTCAGAACCCACAGGGATCTCTCTTGCCCTTCGCTGAAATGTTTGAACAAGCACCCTCGATTTTTTCTGACTTTTTATTGCAGTAAGACATTAGCAGCTTGTTTCAGGGCTGGGTCGTGTTGTTTTTCACAGCAGGGAGTGAACAGAACAGGATAAGAAGGGGTGAAAACCTTCCCAGAGATGCATTGGTTTAAAGCTGTCCCTTGGGGCACAGTTCCAGGCTCTTCCGTCCAGAAAATGGCCACAGGTTGTTGTGTCACACAGTTAGCTCAGGGATTGCTCTCCTACAACACAGCCCCAGTCCTCACCAGTTTCCCTGATTTTGGGTAGTTCTTAGTCCTACTGCCTGGGAAAGACTTCATAGAGTGAGAGATGTTAGACAAGAAGTCATCCTTAAGGGCAACCCCGGGAAATAATTTGGGAAGGGAAGGAGAGTGCATATTTGGCCAGGCCTACGTGCCAGGTCTTGAACCAGCAGGGCTGTTTTGGCAAGAAGTGTGGTTTTGTTTGACTGAAGTACTTACAAGTTCAACTTCAAGGCTGATTGCATCTTTATGACCTAAAATTGCTTTATAGCTGTAATTTATTCTCTGTTTAATACAGCCTTGCCAGGATAACTACATCTCCAGGAGGAGGCTGCCCTTGCTGCAACACCCCGAGGGTGAGTTGAGAACAATTATTCACTGTCTCTCAAGAAAGGAACTAGAGGATATCAAAGAAAAACCCTGTCAAGCAAGAGCAAAAAGAGAGGTGCTTTGTGTAGCTAATCTGTCACTTGTCTCTTCTGAGGTTGCTGTTGCTAAGGTCGGATTTGGGGTCCTTGGTTGATGGTAAAACTGCACTGCAGAGACAAGGATGGTACTTGGCAAACTACCTTAGCCCTGGGCTAGGGTCATTTTTAAGCAACATTCGAGTTCCTATCGAGTGCAAACAGAGCAGCAAGGCTCTAATGCAATGAGGACTCCTCCATTCAAACCAGTTGCTGTTCTTACAAAATGCTATGAAGAAAATCAATTAAATGCATGTGTGTTTACATGCTCTTTATAAGCACCATCAGAAAGTTTTTTTTTTCAAAGCCACGAGGATAAAATGTGAAATTGGCTTTATTCATCTTAGTATAAAACAGGAAGAGGTAGAATAAGCCATTTCTATCACAGCTAACCTTTTTCTAACCCTGTCCATTAGATGCCTCCTGTGTCCCTTAACGGAGCCCACGTCCTGCCTTTCAAACATGTCTGTCAAGCCCTGCAGACTAAATCAATATGACAGCTCAAATCAGGCATTATTAAGTTATATCCTTTTATTTCTTTCTCCGAAGGTGCTATGAAATGCCTCAGAAAAGCTTGTGCATGTCAGTTCTGGGAACAGATGTGATTTTTTTTTGCAAGCAGCAAAATCCAAACAGAACCAGCAAGCCCTGCCATGCGCCTCCTCTGCATTTTTGTGGGAGAACCTTAAAGAAGCCTTGCAAAACCAGAGCACTTGTCAGGCAGTTAGCACAAACTGAAGAGAAAATTTCTTACCATTAATAGTCTCATTTTGTGTAACTTTAAGTCTCGAGTTTTGAAAAGTCCTATCTCAGCAAAAGGCAGGAGAAAGGTTCTCCAATGAAGAATTCAATCTCCGTATGTTATAGAAATATTTTTGCTATAAGAAAACATCATTATTTTCAGTTTTGGGGAGTTCAGAAGCTTCTGATAATGACTCTATTTTCGGTGCATTCCCATCATCATGTGGTTGCTGTAGTTCTTCTTCTGGAATGAACTGAGCAGGCCAGCGTCTTCTTTGCTGATTTGCTTCATTGCCATTACTCACCTTTCCCATTTGATGGAGATCCTTGGCAATTATTTTTTCAGTATCTTCCAGTACCATAGTTAATAAATTAAACAGTAGAGCAATCCAGGCAAGGCCAAAAATAATCCAAATGGCTACAAGTGTTCTGTAATAGGAAAAATAATTCCTGTCGGATTGCTTTCCTGCAGACACAGAGAGAGAAAGAAAAGGAAAATATACAAGCTAAAATTGTTTTGCCTCTGTAAAATGGACCAACCTAATGAATTTTTCAAGGTATTTTATGTTGAGTGCTTTAAGGTGACCTTTACATTGTGGTGGAGTCTCTCACTTCCTCAGCAAGCTGCAGCTCAAGGGAAAAATGCTTTAGGTTCAGGTAGGGCCACTCTCTTGTGGTTTTAATAAGTGGGTATATGTCAGCCCACCATGCTAACACCCTTCCAAAAATACACTGGGATTGAGGTGGATTAGCCTCAGATCAGGATATTTTCCTCCCCAGCGTGCCAACTCCATTGCAACCTCTGCATGTGCAAGTAAATTGTATTGTATTATTATGAGAATATTGCCAAACTCAAAAGGCACAAAAAGCAAAGCACAGTGGGCCACTAAAACCACTTTACAGTTGCTACTTGGATTATTGTACTTCTCTATATTCTAACAACAAACTGAGATTATGCCCTAATTACTTTAAATTACAGGTATCCTTGATCATAGAAAGAGAAGTTGCAATTCCTGCTTTGCTTTTGAATGGCTGCGAGATCATCCACCATTAAAAAGGTGGGTGATTGATGAGAATTCACTATCACATACTGAGAACACAACTTTCTGGGTTGGAAATCAGAGGACTGAAGCATGTCCCATGCAGTCCAAACCTCTTGGCATCACCCAGAATTAAACACCTGCATTCTACGTGGGTCATTTCATTTGGCTCCTCAGCAGTTCATTAATGCTGGGAGAGCTTTAACTCCTGCTGCATTTGATCCCACACAACCTTTTAGCATCATCTACATGATACTACCCTGGAATCTGCTTGAAAACATGGGTTTTCATAAACCAATGTACAATATTCTTGTATGTCATCATGCAAGATCTTTGAAAACAGGGCAGGCATGGGTTGGTTTGCCCTCATGCCTATAGATCCAACAGTTGTTTTTCCATCTCTGGTGTTGATTGGGCATAAGAGCTGCCTGCCTTGCTGCAAAGCGTCTCCTTTTGTGTCCTTAGCTGGGGCTCGTGATTTGGGAAGAGGGTTTCAGCACTGTGTTAGCAAAGCAACTTGTAATGTCATTGCCATGTTCCTCAGAACTGGCTTAAGTAGAGCATGAAGTTTGTTTATGGCTCAAGGGGAGTTTCATCTATGTGTGCATGTACAATGAACAGTTAAATTCAGATTCTGGCATCTTCTTAGGATGTCTCCCTGAAATAAATAGAGGCTTTATCTCTTTATCTCGGGAAAAAAAAAGAGTTTAGAATCATTAATATGCAAATAAACTCAAACCTGCTCTGTTCTACTTGGCCAGCACAAATCCATCTGTCTTCTGTAATCAATTTTAAACGCATAATAGTGAGGATAACCATTGATTCTGCTAGTTTCATTGCAGAGGCATGAGGTATTAAGCTTATGTTTTATTACTGATGCTTAATGCCAATGGAGATAAATGCAGCAGGAAAAAATATTTCAGTTCTAGGTAGGTCCTTTTAATGAAAAGGCCAGTTCTGATGTGTTATGTGAGAATAAAGACCCAAATTAGAGGCTTCTCTGTAGAGGTTTCTGTATGTCATTATATTTAGACATCATAGCACTTTCATGAGCTCATATCATCCCAGAGAGATGAGTATTTGCCCCAGAATTAAATACAGGGCAAGGATTAGGAAGACCTATGTGGAAGAGTTGTCTCTACAGCACATTCACTTAGGGTAATCACAGTAGCATCCATGGCCCTTCCATGTGTCTCCTCCTTGGATTCATCCTTACCTACTACGTAGTCACCAAAGCCAATGGTGCTGAGGGTGATAAAGGCAAAATAAATTCCTTCGCTGTAGGACCAGCCCTCTGTTCTCTGGAAGAAGAGTGATGGCAAGCACAGAAACACCAGGATCCCCGTCACCAGGAAGAACACAAGGGTCAGAAATTTGATCTTCTTCTGAAAAAGAAATTAATTTAATTACAATTCTGATTTGACAGAGTAGAAGGTCATATGTAATGATGGAGTATTCAAATGGGAGGCTGTCTTGACAGAGGGCTAACAGTGAGCACACAGCTGTGCCTGAGTAAGCGGAACCAATTACCTTTCTCACTCCTTTCCCGTACAGGAATTTCCCCAGCTTTTTACACAGCAGCGAGAGCATCTTACTGACGCGGTGCAGAAACACAATATTCAGAGGTATTCCAAAGAGAGCGAAAAAGACACAGAAGATCTGTCCCCCAGCAGTCTTAGGACGTAGTGTGCCATAGCCTGTGAAAGAAAGACGGGTCAGAGGAGGCATTTCGAAGAGCTGGAGCAATCCATAGTCGCATTCACATCTACCCAAACCTGGCCTGCCTTTGCCCCCATGCACACGTCTCAGCACACATGCATTCACTTTTCTCTGATAAAGCCAGTTGGAAGATAAAGCGACTCCCCCTGCATATTTTGGAGGATGCAGAGAGCACTGCGTGCTTCCAGCCTGGCCTTAATGGGAATGAAAGCATAATCTAAAAGCAATTATGGAAAATACGCTCTCTCGGGTGACAAATACACGGAAAGACAGAAACCAGAAGGCCAGAAACCTGGAAGATGTCAAGGCTGGAGGCCAGGGCTGTTTGCCATGCCAGATTTGGATACATCCCACCCCTGGCTTCTTCTCAATCTGCTCGTGAAGGCCTGGCCAGGGCATATATCACAGTGCTGTGTTAGTGACCTCCCTGGCTCGACGCCAGAAAGCTGATATGTCTGGGTACTGGCTCAAATCCTGGAAACAGTGTAGGGTATATAAAAATAGCCTGTGCTAAACAGCCTAGACCTTACTGGCTGATTTATCCATGCCAATTAGTTGTCTTTAAATGTTATTAAAAGAAAATTTAAGCAGTGAAAGAGCTGCAGAACTCCACACAGGTCCCTTACTGAACAGGAGACTTTGTTCTTCTCAGAGCCCTTGAGGTAGGTATCTGAGTGGAAAGGTTCTGTACTTTGTGTATGTCCTTCCTGAACAAAAAAAAAAGGCATTTTCCCCAGCCCAGCTCGTGTCAAGGTATCCATTACTCTTAGTGTGCAAGGCTTTCTCTGAGGGAAAAGACAAATAAGACAACTGGCTGATTTATTGGGCTCCGAAATACTTGCGCTATCCTGTGCTCCCTGTCACACAGCTGTTCCACTTTCATGACTGCAGAAATTAACATTCCCTATCGGGAGGGTTGAAGATGAGTGGAAATACATGGTGTAGCTTCACCAGCAGATCTCTGCAGGGAAGGCACAGAGAAATAGGCAAGGCTGTACTTCTGTGACAGCCTGTGTTACTGGAGAAACAAAATTTGATGGGAGGCAACTGAGCTGTTTGGCAGAAAAACGCAATAATGAAAAAGAACGTGGTATCAAGGAATGGTTTTTACTAATAGTGTGCCGACAAACTGGGCAAATTTCATTGATATGTGAGTATTGCTATAACCATGAAACATTCCTCACTGGTGTGATGGATCAGAAACCTTTCCTAGGGCTCAGCCCTTCTCTGTGCTAAAATCACCTCTTCGACACTCATGGAGTCAGACATAGACATGGCTGGTAAGGAGCAAGGAGTACGAGGAAGGGGTGATAGCCCTCTTCCTATTTTTCCCTTTGCCCCCTTCCTATTTTTCTCTCCATATCCTGGCTTAAGGCATCCACTAACCCAGGACAGGTCACTAAGATGGTGATCATGCCTCCAGCAGAGTTCACTTTTTTCCTATCATTCTTCTATGCTTTACAGCAGCCTCAGGAATGATTTACAGTTTGTTTGACCCTAAAATAAGACCAGAGCAGTCAATCTATTTCCCATCCACAACTGGCAGCTGAGCCAAGATTTTAACAGATGGCTAGAAAATAAGAAATGGATAGGAAATGATGATGTGAAAAACACTGGAATTTCACAAGCCAAAATAAAACTGAATGAAGATGCTTCATTGCTGTGGTATGATGAGGTCTCAAGATCAAGTTTGTTGCTGCTTCCCACCCCAGCCCATGAAGAGCTGGAGTTTTACCCTTGAAAGCATTATCAGGTCCTAATAACTATACGTAAGCTCAACACACACATACACACACGAAAATCCTACCTATTGTGGAGACGACTGTGCCTGCAAAGAAGAAGGAGTTACTGAAATCCCAGTTGCTGTTTTCAAACTGTGATTCGTTTCCAACAGGGTACACTCCATTCTGAATAGCTTCAGTCAGATCCTGCAGGAGAAAGCAAGGTTTAGTGCAAGCACAGCTGCTTTTTTCAAGCATTTGCTGTAAGAGTATTCTGGATTTTAGTTAATTCTTTGCCCTCTGGTTATGTAGAGTGGCTGTTTATCATGAACTGCATCTCCCAGGGACTCCAGATTTATTTAGGCTACCTACTTTGGAAATGAAGGATCCTAAGAAAAGACTAGGATATGCCAGAGCCGGGTAGTTTTAAGTGACAGGGTGGCTGACTGCTGGTTTTGAGCTTGTCCTTGGGATGGTAGTAGTGGATCCAGGGTCTAATTCCTCATTTGTATGGAGGAATTAGAGCAGTGTGCTTGATCGCCCCCAGCAAGGTACATGTAATTCATAGCAGGATGCACATGGCACACGAGCAGAATATAATTTTCAGGCCGTGTTCTGATTAGAGTCACAAGTTTAAATACAGAGAAAGTCATTACTTGGGGTGTAATTGCAATCAGACTGACATGTGCACTGTTCTCTTAATTGAATGCATGAGCACACACGCACACAAACAGTATTAGCAATTAAGCCTTTGAGATGTGGGTAGATAAACATCTGTCAGAGGTGGTTTGTGCTCCATGAAGGCTGTCCTGGGGCAGGTGGTTGTCTAGATGCCTCTCCCAAGTCCTTCCAGACCCAGCATCTATGAGTCTGTGCTTTCTCAGACTTCTCTCGTCCTTGGTTTTAGTAATAAGTAATGTTGATATATTTTTGAAAGCCTTAGGGAGAAAAAAGAAAGCAACGTGCAGCTGTCCCTGTCTTTAGCAAACAGAAGACAGGGGGCTGGACATCTGGAACACAGGCCAATTTATACAGAAGCTGCCGAGATTAGCTCCAGGGCTGAGCCCTGCCAGAGGCAAGACACAAGCTGGAAAACATTGCACCAATATGAGCTCCCCCGCTTCCCTCCCTCACGAAATCTTCTGCTGGTAACCCCAGAAAATCAAGGCTAGCAGAAATCAGCCCATAGCAAGGCACAAAGATTTCATTTCAAAGAATCTTTGTGGTTTTTGTCTTCCTTTTCTCCATCCACCCATCCAAGCTGAAGAGAGTTCATCGTTATATGATGTTGGCCTGGATAAACAGTCACCTTATTAGAAATACTGTTTCGCAGCTCCCCTCCTTATCGTGCCAGCTGGCCTGTTGAGAGCTCTTCTAGTTTCCCATGCCAAAATGCTTACAGGAAGGCTGTTTTCAGTCCCCTTTTTTCCTGCATTGTAGCAGAGAGAGCTATAAAATAACTAAAAGGACCAGGGAAGATGACCAGAGCAGCACTGCTTTCTCTGCAATGGTAAAAACAACTTTCTCTTGGCAAGGCCGAGTGTTTCACGTCCATGGTGACTTGCAAAATAAACCCTAACTACACGACAAGGCTTGCACAGCTTTGAGTTTCTTTTTTCCCTAGAGATTATTTCAGAGCTTGCTGCACGGGTCTTGTGCACTGCCCATGCTGCTGCTGTGCATGGAAATCGTCCCCGCTGATGTCCCCGCCAGCCTCATCTTTCATGCCGTGCCACCCACTGCAGATCAGTATAACCCCACGGAAAGCCACGTCAGCAGGAGGCAAGAGGTAAAGGAATCAGGACCTCAGTTTTGTTTTGTTTTCTTTTCTTTTCTTTTGTTTTAATAGCTAACACAAAAGGCTCTGTCAAGCCTCACGCACTGCATTTACCATCAGTGCGACCTCCTAGCCAGGCCAGAGAAGAGACAGAAATCACCCAAATGAATGCAGCAGCAGGGACACAGCGAAAGCCACCTGCACAGCGAAGAAATACAGGTTGACAGGGACAAATAGCTTCTCCCATGCCCCGCGCTCACCTTCATGAACTGCTCCATCTCTGCCACCGTGAGGTGGGTGAAGTTCTGCAGAAAAGCCTCCTTCATCTGGGCGGCTGCCAATTTCTGCTGCTTCTCGGCAGTCCTCTCCAGCGCCTGGAACACGGCTGCGCCCACCAGCAAGTAGACGAAGTAGCCGGGCACCAGCAAGCCCTTCTGCAGCTTGTTGCTGCACATGGCAGCTGCAAGGGAGGGAAAGCTGGTGCTCCGTAAATCCCTCGCGCTCCTGGAAGAATCCCTGGAGGAAGGAAACGCAAGCCCAGACCGGGTTTCCGCTGGGATCCTGTGTGGACAGGGACAGCAAGCTGGCCAAGATGTTCGGGGGGAAGCTGGGAAAAAAAAAAACACCAAGCAAAGCAAAAAAAAAAAAAGGAAAAAAACAACTTTCCACTCCCCGGGCTCTGTGCAGTTTAGGGATTTCCTCTTGTCTGTGAAACTGGGCCGTGCTGGGTTCTCAGGAAACACGGGTCAGGATGCGAGGAGCTGGCGCGTGGCCATGTCCTGCTGCCCGCGCGGCGCTCGCGGGGCTCTGGGGGACAGGTGAGCACCGGGCCCTCCGCACGGCTCGCTCGGAGGAAAGGTGTTTTCCCCCCTGTGCCTCCAGCAGTCGTGGAGAACCGGACTCCAGGGCAAGCCTTGATGACACCAAATCTCCTTCTTGCTCTGTGTCCGGGTGTCCGGGTGCACTTTTGCTCAGACGTGTCCAGGTCGTTCTCCTGGGCCTTTCTTGTCTGCTCACAGCCCCGGGCAGGGCACTGCAAGGCCACGACAGCCAGCAGGGAAGTGCTGGGGATAGAGGCAAAAGGCTGCAGGATGCAAATACCGGTCTGCCCATGTAAGCAGATTATTTCCCTCAACAATAACCCGTGCAGAACTGCCCGTTCTGTCCTAGCTGCATTAACAAGGAAGCTCCGTTAAGGCACAAATGTATCTGCAGGTGCTAGGGGCTTCCTAATGTGAGTTTCCACGTTAGCAATATCTTATAAATGGGCCTGGTTCATAGCTGGCCTGGACATTCACTAAGTCTGATTATTCCTAGTTTATAAGAGAAGTAGGTTTCCCAAAGCATCCAAATGCCATCGATCATCTTCCTTTGTTTCTGTTTTCCCTCAGAAACCTCAAGTGCCACCTCCTGAGCCTCTCTGATCTACCTTTGGGGTACTATCTGCATATGTAAACATATATATGTCTCATGAAAATGCAATGGCTTTGGAACTCATGCTCAGTGCTCCACATATTGAATAATAATGTGCTGTTGTAGCTGATAACAGTGATGTTCTGTGATCCTGTTCTGTTGTAAAAAGCTAGATGTTCACCAGCGTGAACATTTGTACTCTTCAAGCTGCAGTCAGTGGTATCCAAGTATCCAACATGCAACAATTTGCACCTCCCACAGTGTAATCTCTCAAGCATCGATGCTTTATTCTGGTCTAGCCTGGTTCTTCTACCAGCATTTCCCATGCAATGTAGCCAAGACAGGACTTTACAATGTGGTAGGGTGCAAAATACAAATGGGCAAAAAGTGCTTGAATTATTGGGTTCAGAGGGTCACAAAAAGGCTGTACTTTGCCTAGAAGCCACTAACAACTGGAGGATTGCAAGGGTCTGTCCTAAAACCCGTCCTGCTGAACTTCTTTATCAGTGATGTGAAGGAGCGATGACGTGCACTATCATCAAGTTTGCAGATAATACTAAACTCAAAGCAGGGCTGTCATCCAGAGTGACCCAGACAAGCTGGAAGAACGGGCCAACAGAAACTTTATAAAATTCGACAAGAACAGATGCCAAGCTCTGCCCCAGAGGAGCAGTTCTGCAGAAAAGGGCCTGGGGATGCTGATGAGCAGAAAGCTGAGCATTATCCAGCTGTGCATCCTGGCAGCAAAGATGGCCAAGAGCATCTGTGGCTGAATGAGCAAGAAAATAAGCAGTAGATTAAGTGAAATGATTATCCTCCTTTAATCAGAACTCATTAGACCTCATCTAGACACTGCATCGAGTTTTTGGCCGCTCAGGATGGGAAAGATATTGATAAAAGCAACTTCAACAGAAAGTCACTCATATGGCTGGGGCTTGTAACATTTGCCTATGAGGGGCAGCTGAGGGACCAGGGCTTCTCAACCTGGAGCAGAGATGGTTTTGGAGGAAACCAAACAACGTGACCTAATGCTGTGAGCTCACCATACCCATAAGGTGATTGTCAAGAAGCAGGAGCCAGTGGTGGCTTTACACAGCGGTGCACAGTAGGAGGATAAGAGACAACAGGCATAAGTTGAAGCAAGAGAACTTCAGGCTGAATATAAGAAAAACGTCTTCCCCCTTGAAACACT
Organism: Crypturellus tataupa; assembly: GCA_034781795.1. NCBI lineage: Eukaryota > Metazoa > Chordata > Aves > Tinamiformes > Tinamidae > Crypturellus > Crypturellus tataupa. The sequence goes on from JAWLRI010000086.1 coordinate 4,153,895, forward strand.
CAAGCATTGGAGCAAGTTGCCCAGAAAGATTGTGCAGTCTCCATCCTTGGAGCTTTTCCAAGGCCCTGCTGGATAAAGCCCTGAGAAATCTGATCCTACCCCAGAACTGACCCTGCATTGAGAAAGAAGTTGGGCTAGAAATCTCCTAAAGTCCCTTCAAATCTGAATTATCCTGTGATCCCATGATGTCAGAGAGGTTTGTTATAATCAGAACACAAATGCCTGAGCCAGGCAAAATCACCACGAATTTTAGTGATACGTCACCTTGCAAACTCCATATGATCAAAACTGTAAGTGCTGAGTTCTTTCCACATTTCCAGGGCATAGCAAAAGTTGTGATTGTGTTATCACCTCCGATAAGCAGCTCGTTTGTATCTCAGTGCCAGGAGGAGTAAATGACCACTGCATGTCTTAATGAATTATTAGGCTTTATTTTTTTTTCTGACAGTGTCAGAACTGTCTTTGCTTGCAGACAATCATAAATGCTGCTGTTTGTGAGTCTGACTGGATTGATTCCCTAGTGTTTCCTGGATTTTCTTCACTCGAAAGCCTTAGTTCCCTTAAGAGAGGACTCCCCTCAGTGGCTGAAAATTTGTATCTTTCCAAGAGGCTGACTAGTTATCTCATTTAATAAAAATGAAGGGACCCTTCCAAGAACACATACTCACTGTGAACTTTTTAGTTACCCTATGACTTCAATGAGCTATTGGTATATCTGTTATTTGAAGGGCTTCATAGCTGTGCCTTACTCTCCCCTCCAGTCAAGGAGATCTCTAATAAACCCTCTGTGGGCTGTTTACCTGCCTCAAGGTAAACATGGGGTTCCTCAGATGTAGGCATTCAGGGCAATAGGGAGGACGTAGGAAAATGCAGGCTGGTCAGCCTCACCTCCATCCCTGGAAAGATGATGGAGCAGCTCATCCTGGAACCCATCTCAAGGCATGTTAAGGAAAAGAAGCTGATCAGGATTAGTCAGCATAGATTCACTAAGGAGAAGATGTGTTTAACCAACCTGATAGCCTTCTGCAATGGGATGACTGGCTGGATGGATGAGGGGAGAGCAGTGGTTGTTGTCTACCTTGACTTCCGCAAGGCTTTTGACACCATCTCCTATAACATCCTCATAGGGAAGCTCAGGAAGTGTGGGTTAGATGAGTGCACAGTGGGATGGATCAAGAACTGGCTGGATGGCAGAGCCCAGAGGGTTGTGATAAGTAGTGCCAAGTCTAGTTGGAGGCCTGTGGACAGTGGTGTCCCCTGAGGAGACTGTTTCCGGCAGGTTGAGGGAGGGGATCGGGATCCTCCCCCTCTACTCAGCTCTGGTGCAACCACATCTGGAGTATTGGGGGCAGTTCTAGGCTCAAGAAGGACATTGAACTTCTAGAGAGAGTCCAGTGTAGAGCCACAAAGATGATCAAGGGACTGGAGCATCTATTGTATGAGGAAAGACTAAGTGAGCTGGACCTATTTAGTATGGAGAAGAGAAGGTTGAGAGGAATCTGATCAACATGTTCAAGTACCTGAGGGGAGAATGTGGGGAGGATGGGGCCAGGCTCTTCTCTGTGGTGGCCAGTGACAGGACAGGGGTAATGGGTACAAGCTGAACCCCAGGCAGCTCCACCTCCACGTGAGGAAGAACTTCTTTGCTGTGAGGGTGCCCAAGCCCCGGCACAGGCTGCCCAGAGGCTGTGGAGGCTCCTGCTCTGGAGATCTCCCAACCCGCCTGATGCCACCCTGTGCCCCTGCTCTGGGTGTCCCTGCTGCAGCAGGGGATGGACTGGATGATCCCTAGAGATCCCTTCCAACCTCAACCATTCTGTGATTCTGTGATTTAAGTGTTATGAGAGGTCCTTGACTTGTTATGTTCCAGAAAACACCACAAAACAGAGACTTAGTTTCTCATGAAAAAATAATTGGCCATATCACTGACCGTTGCCTACAGAAATAACCTCTGCTTATTTCAGAAGGCTGGTTCCCATGCAATATGAACTTGCTTATGTAAGTGTCTGAGCTTGTTCTCATCAGCTTCAACGGGAATTTGGCCACTGTTGCGAAGAACTTGCATGATGGGAGAGCAGAGTTTTTGAATGGAGATATTGACTTTGGAACCAGACAGACCTGAATTTGGCTGTATCGTAGATTAGATGTCACCCAGGTTAACTTGCTTAACCTTAGGTTTTCCATCATTTTCATCTGGCTTCTGCACAGTTTCCTTGTTAAATCACCAAATGAAGTTTTAATCATGAGAAAACACTGAAGCAAATCAGCCATCAACAAAACATTTTAAATCTATTCTATTCTTCAATCCCCTGTGTTCTTACTGTGTTTGAAAATATAAGAATATGCAGAAACTCTGAGATTAGCTTCACTGATCTAGCATAAACAAAAAGAAGCAGATTGCTTTGCTCTGTCAAGTGCTAGTTGTCCTTTCACACACAAACCTGTCTGACCTCAGAGGAAAACAGGAAAACTATGAATGAAGATACGTAACTTTGCAAACCCTTAAGAGTTTAAAGATTTTATTGAAAGTGACTAGAAAAAAAAAAGTTTGTAGAAACAGGATGTGCCCTGTTTCCTTTCACTTCTTTTGAAGCTGGAGTGTCCAAGGTGTGTTTCTTCCTCAGATTTCAAATACTTCTATACAAATAATGGCACATATCCCTATGCCCTTTTGTGTCTCTTGGACTCTCAGCAATGTGAGACGAGTAATTCCTTTACATGTGCAAACTTTCCTCACCTGCACACTTCATTCAAGTCTATTCTCAATACCTCTGACAAGAAAAAATGGTTCATGGAAGGCAATTTTATTTTTTATATTGACTTCAGTCACAGTGATTTGATCAGAGTGGGTAAGGTACCAGGAAACCTTGCCTTTTGCATCCTCTGAAGTGTCTCAACTGAACTGGGGTACTCTCTAGCCTCATCTCCAAGATGGGATTTACTGTCTGTGCACACATCCTAAGAAGCTCCTGGCTGCAAGGAAGCAGGCAGAATTTGTTTTCCTTTAGTTCTGGAATATACATCATTTTTTTCTCAGATTGTTTCCTCACAGCTACCTGAGATTTTTTAATAGCCCTCGTAAAATATCCAGATAATTGTCAAGATTCCATCACATAATATCTGATTTGTACCTTGAGAGGGCATTTGCAGAGGGAAAGAGGAAGAGAGGGCAAGGGGATCAAGAGAGAAAGCTGCTTATTACTAGGATCTTTGAGGGGATCTTTAAGGATATCTGCCTTTGTGGAAGAAGAGAAGGGGAACTCATATCCATTTAATAGAATGCTCCATTTGAAAGCATTTCTCATCAATGTAAGAATTTTGCTCGCTTGTCTTGCTAGATAAAGAGCTGCAAATCCCTATGGCTGTCTCTGGGGCTGTGCCTCTTGCTACTGACTGAGAATCACAGCAAGAAGAATGATCTGGGCAGAGCCAAAGTACCATCACTGACTTCTTGCCACCTCAGGAGTTGGGACACTGGGCTATCCCGATGCCACTCACCGCAGTCATCAAAACTAAACATTTTCCAAAATGCTGGGAGCTACTGTGGATAAAACATCATAACTGGAAGGCTGGCTTCTCACAAGGGCTTTTGAAACCAGAGTGATAACGTGGCTAGATAGACTTCCCTAGTAGACCTTCCCAGCTACCTACTTGTGATGAACCAGCCACCATTATACCTGTGCTCTACAGAGATCACAGATACATCCTTCCTAGATCCTAGTTAATCAAAACAAATTGCTAGCAATGTGACCCATCCCTTAAAGCTCTTGGGCCAGATGGACTCAGAGACCTATTCAGTGTCACACATTCTTCAAGGAGAAGCTGAAAGAAGCAGCTATAAGGATCACAGTTGTCTTTTTTCTCTTGTAGAACTACCAACAGCTCCAGTTATCAAGCAGTGTTTCTCCGACTCATAAATCAACAGGAGAACTTCTGTTGGCCCAGTTCACTTCTGTCTTTGAGACCGTCTCACTGACAACTTGACATCAGGCCCAGGGCCAGGTAGAGGCAGGACCTTGGTAGGCCCACAAGAAGCCACAAACCCACATGCCTAATACAATTGTCCTTATCTTCATGACACCTACATTCTGTGGGGCTGGAGACCATCATCGTTACCGCACTATAGGGCAGGGATTGATGGCTACGGACTGAGCTAAAAAGAGGGCCTGGTCATGGAGGGGATTGGAGGAGGCCCCAGGGAGATGGGCAGGGACAGTAAGTATCAGATTGCTGAGAATCTGTGACTAATCAAGGAGGCAGCATGTCTGGTAATAGAGTTAATTAATACCTTTTGTTCCAAAGGCAGGACAGAACCGTGACGCAGTTATAGAGTCAGGGAAAAAGAAGCAATGCAGATTTTTAGTACTTGCATTATTTATCCAGCCCATTGCGGGGAAACCCACGTAGGGAGATCCGGTGGCAAAGGAGGGCAGAGTGCATTTCCTATGGCACCACATACTTGAACACCATGGGACTCGGCAAGTCCCACTCTTATTCCTTCTGCCTTCCACCACACTCACCAAACTTCCTTTTTCTACGTGTAGGGTTAGTTACCTTGCTCCATCATTATGCAGTCCATGTCCTTAGGCTGATTATAGCCTGAAATTAACTTCAGATTAATGGAAAATGCTATCAGTTGTTACAGAGGTTCCTTGCCACGTGATTGTGGTTGTACTTCCTGTTGTGCTTAGGATTAAAACTATTTAATGAGCCCCATTTTTACACTTTCTTATAACAATTCTCCTACAAATATAGCTGTTACTCATAGTTGTGGTCAGAACATTCAGTCTTCAAACATGGATTTTATTTTTTACCCTGTGACTTTATTACCCAGGTATTATACAATGACGCTAAAGTCTTCTTCAGCAGCGATCCTTATACTTCTCGGTTTCCTAAAAAGGATAAAGAGGAGAAAAATGAAAGAGTCCTGCTGCAGCTGAGCCATCTGCTGCATCGGCTGACACTTGCACTGCTGCATCCGCTGCTGCATGGCCAGATCTCTCTGGTCACTGATCATAATACGGGTGCACTACAAAACTTCAACCACACGAGCAGCATCTCCCAGGCACCGTAGATATCACTTCCATGACTATGGAAGAGGTTGAGTGGGCTGGGAAGTCCAGGGTTGGGGGATCCTCTCATTGCCTAAGAAGTGATGAAGCTGTGGAGCCCACAGCGAGGGTACAGGGGTCAGACTAAGAGAGGGGGTTGCAATCAGGTTGTAAGAGGATAAATAAACCTAAGAAGCTGTGGTGCGATCTCTCCTTTATTGCAGCTCATAAATCTTTTTAGTTTGAAAAATGTTTAATTAGGACAGTAAGTACAGATGTAGGGTTGAGCAAAATAATTCTAGATGGCAACTGTGATATTCCTAGGATAACAGCTGGGAGCTGCAATGTCTGCAACAGCCTAAGCTGGCAACTGCAAAATTCCTATGCTAAAGCGAGGCAACTGTGGAATTCCTTCAACAGAGCAAACTGTGAAGGTGGCTGCTTCCCTACAAGGCACATTGACAGCGTAAGCAGCGCGGAGGCAGCTTTGGCACATGGGGAGCAACTGATTGCACGTGTAGGGAAGGGAGTTTCTGCAGGGGGAAGGTCCAGCTGCAGCCAATAAACCCCTGTGGTGGGAGGTGCAGAGGGGCCAGAGGGTCTCCAGATGAACGTAATCTTGAAGACCCATCAGGGAGGTGTCGCAATGTCTTTGGCCGCTCCACCTCTTCTGTAATTCCACCTCTTTCCAGATGGAAGTTTTCAGGACAGGCCCTGGTGCTGCCTCAGGCCATGCCGCTGGTGTAATGGTGTAATGTAACGTCCCTAAGGTCTCAGCAGGACAGTGGCCATAGCAGCCATCCACCGTCCCATGGCCTTAACAATCCAAGATGACATTTTGGTCAGCAGCTGGGACTGAAGGACATGGGAAACCCAGAGTGGGGCCGTGGGGATAGGGCGGGTGAGACAGAACAGCCCTGAGCTTTGTGGAAGCTGATGGAGCCCATTCCCATCCCGTGGGATGTGCTGCTGCCCTTCCTGCTGGAGGCCCTGCCACACCACATGGGGGGCAGTTGTCACCCACAGCGAGGGTGCAGGGTGCACATGAGATGTGGCAGGGCTGCTCGGGGCCGAGGGCGTCATCTGTTTCCATCCACAATGATTCTGATCCTATCTGCTGCTGGTGCCAGGACAAGAGTAGGGGTATGAACCTGTCGGAGCTACTGCCCACAGCTGGGACTGGGGAGAAGCCTGGCCACTGCTCATGGACATGTGGGAAGCAGTGCCTCGTGGAACGGACAAGAACTGTGCCCAGAGTGACGAGGTTCCTGCATGACGGTTGACGCCAAGGGCACAGAGTGCTGGTCGCATATGCTGGGATGCAGGGTTACTCGGTAGGGAAGGGAGTTTCTGTGATGGGAAGATCACCTGCCGCCAGCAAAACCCTGCAGTGGATGCTACAAAGGACCTGGATGGTCTCCCAATTAATATAATCTTTAGGACCTATCAGTTGTGAGGGGGTTGTGATGGCTCTGCCTGCCTTGGACACGCTGTTGGCATCTACCACTCCTGACTGTGAGTGGGACGGGAGCTCAGGCTCCTGTAGCACCAGAGAATGTACAGAATTGCACTCTTCTCGGATAATGTTTACATAGGAGCTTGTGAGTCCATGCCAACTCTCGAGGGCTGTATTTCTGCTGGTGTCCTGCCTGCAATGCAGATGTGGGTGCTTGGAGCGTAGGACACCTGGAACACTTCACTCTTGCTGGCCATGTTGGTGCTGGCTGGGGTGCTCGAGTTCTGTCCCTGGAGCATGGGAAGCAGCACATCTGCTGCACCTTGGGAAGGTCACCTGTGAGGCACATCTGCTGCTGCAAACTCTGTGTCTGGAACTTAGGAAAATGGGATAGACCAAAGTGTGCTCATGTTTGTGCTCCGTGAGTTCCTACCACGTCGCCAACTCGAGGAAATCTCGTGGACGGGTATCCTTGAGGTGGGATGGAGCTTCATTCCCTGATGAAATTCACAGATACAGTGCTCATTAAAAAAAAAAAAAAAAGGTTTAAAAAAGTAGTTTATTGGGTTCAGAGCCTAGGGCAATGCTCCCGTGGGGAACGGGATCTCTCCAGAACATTCAGTGGTTGCTCTCCAGGTGACGACAGGGGCCTCTTGCCCTCGTTGCAAGGGCGCTTTCAGTGGGATGCGGTGAGATTGTCCAGCCTGTGCTGATGGTGAATTTCCAGACCTCTCTTCCAGCCATTTAAAACAGCCTCCTGATGCGATCTTGCAGCTCGCTGAACTCCCGCAGCGCCTGAGCATAGGCCTCCGGCTCCTGCTGCAGGTGCTGGAAGAGATTGAGAGGGTTGGCCGTTCGGAAGCCCAGTGGCAGCAGGACCTCCTTGGGCACCCTCTCATTGCCCAGGAAGAAGTGGTGCAGCTGCTTCTCCTCCAGGCAACCCTGCAGGTACTGCAGGAAGTCATCCATGCACTCGAGGAGATCCCCTCTGCGCCAGCCCGACAGAGGCGTGATGGTGAGGAGGTGCATCAGTACGGTTTTCAAGCAGCCTGTGGAAAAGCCAGTGCCCTCCAGGAGATGCGCAAAGAGCTTCAGACAAGTCAAGTGGCAGCTGTCCCGAGGGGCCTGCTTGGCCACGAGCCTGAAGAACAGCACCTCTGGCACCGCACAGCTCTCCTGCCACGTCGTGCTGCTGGAGAGGCCGGCCTCTGCCTCCTGGCTGGTCAGGAAAACTCCGGAGTCGCCTTCCTGCACCCCAAGCAAGATCTCAATGCACAAGGCCCTCCTGGAGACGTTCTCCACGCGGAGCTTGCAGGAGCGCAGGGAGGGCAGCACGGTGAGGTGGCAGCGGTGCGACGCAGGCAAAAGCAGCCAGGCGTTCGTGACCACTAACTGGAGCCAGCGGGATGTTTTCTCTACGTCCAGGTAGGAGTGGCTGCACAGGTTCTGCAGGAGGCAGGGACCTTCCTCTCTGCCCTGCTCATCCTCAGCCCGGTGCAGGAGGCACTGGACGTCGCCCAGCAGCCGCTGCCTTGAGCACACGCACTCCAGCTCCACGCGGACACGGCCGCATCTCGCCGGCAGCTCCCCGGTGGCGCCCAGCTCCATGTGGAAGCTGTGCCCCGTCGGGGGCTTCACGGGCACGAGCAGGCTGTACACGGGGTCCCCACGAGGGCTCCAGCCTTCGAAGGCGCTGCCCACCCCAATGCATGGTTCTAGGTGGAGCAGAGCAGTCCCCAAGGTGACTACATGGCAGGCATGGACCAAGTTCTCCAGCAGCGCCTCCACCACTTTGCATGTACTGGCCAGGTGCACCACTGGTAACTGCATCTGCTGCATGAGAAATCTTCCGAGATCCCATTCATTGACGGGAGCTTCCCCCTCATCCTCACTGTTGGAGGAACTGCTGTCACCGCTGTTCTCTATCTCGTTGGAGTCAGGGTCCTCTCGGGTGATCATCCAGAGGAGTCCAAAGAGGAACACAAAGACTCCAGCCAAGGTCGCAAAACCCCACACCTTCCACATGATGAGGAACACACCTTTGAGGAAAGATCTGCTCTGCGGCTCCTCAGTGGTCTCTAATTCCTCCTGCAGCCGAGCCATCTCCTCACCCAGCTGCTCTTCACGCTGCTGCATCCGCTGGTGCGTGGCCAGATCGATCTGGTCACTGACCATCGACGGCTGCAGAAAGATGCCCAGCACAGCCAAGAGGAGGATAGTAACAACAGCCATGGCCTAGAGGAGGTGGGAGAGCAGGAGGTGAGCCGGGCTGGGTGGGAGAGTTTATGGAATGGAGGCAGGAGCTGCAGGCACGCAGGGATAGGATGGCAGAGGAGCAAGAGAGCTTAGGAGCAGTAAAGATGGTGTTCATGAGCGCCTGCTGCTGAGCTGCGTGTGCCTGGCACATGCCCAACATATCTGTGGGCACCCTGGGTCACTCAGAACCCACCTCTTGTCTGTCCCCAGCCCCCAAGGTGGCCATGTCCCTCAAACAAGGTGCTCCTGTCCCTGGCTCAGGGCTCCCTGCAGGTGCCTCTGTGATGGCACCCACCCTTTGTGACCACCACCTACAAGCCCGCGCAGCAGCAACACTGTAGAATGTCCCTCAGCAAGTGGGTAAAAGCCCCCCCAAATCCTTTAGCCCTTCTGAGAAAGAAGAAGATAGACTGTGGAAGGAGGTCCTCAACTTTCAAAGAGAGGTCCGATTTTCTGAGGCAGGTGGACATATATGAGCAGGCTGTAGATGGAGCCCCATGAGGGCTCCAGCCTTCAAAGATGCTGCCCACCCCAATGCATGGTTCTAGCTGTAGCAGAGCAGTCCTCAAGGTGATTACATGGCAGGTAGAGACCAGGTCACCCACCAGCACCTGTACATATTGGTCAGATGCAGCCCTGGCACCTGCATTTGCTGCATGAGAAACCTTCCCAGATCTCATTCATGCTGGCCACGTCCTGCACTGGCTCCTAGAGATGCCTCTCCTCGGAGGAGAAGCAGCTGTACCACTTCTAGGCAATGAGAGGGTGCCCAACTGGACATCCCAACTGCCAACCCTCTCAATGTCTTCCAGCACCTGCAGCAGGAGCTGAAGTCCTATGTTGAGGCACTGCAAGAGTTTAGGGAGTGCAAGTTTGCTTCATGAGACTGTTTTAAATGGCTGAAAGAGAGGTAGAAATTCACCATCAGCAGAGTCTGGGCAATCTCATCGCACCCCAGTGAAAACCCTTTCAAGAAGGCATGTGACAGAGCCCTGTGATCACCATTTTGAAGAATCCCATTCCCCATGGGAGCATTACCCTATGCACTGATCCCAATAAACTACCTCTTTAACAAGCTCCCTGCCTGTGAGTATGGGGAAATGGGACCCTGACTGAAGGGATACCCGTCCACAACATTTCCTCAAGTTGGTGAGGTGACAGGAACTCACGGAGCACAAGCACAAGCACACACAGTGGCCTACCCTCAATCCCAGACACTGAGTTTTCAGCAGAGAAACAGGCAGTGAATCATTTCAGGAGAGGAGGATCCAACAAACAGAATGATTTTTTCAGACAATACATTGCTCCAACAGCGGGGAACATGGACCTGGCAGCCAAGGCAGGAGATGACTTGGCTGCAGTGGGAGTTAGAGAAGATGACTGAGGAGCCACAGAGAGGACTTCTTGAGAGACATGTTCCTGGCCATGTGGGACATGTGGCTGTTGAGGCCTTGGCTGGAGCCATTGGGTTGCTCATGGGACTCTTGTTCATGGCCACTGAGAAGAACTTTGATGAGTCAGAGAGCAGCAGTAACAAGAGCAGGACTTTGTGGAGGAAGACCCTGTAGATGACTGAATCTGTGGAGGTTTCTGGACCACCTCATGCAGGTGTGAGTGCTACACATGGCCAATACATGCAAGGTGGTAGATGTGCCGGTGGGCGACTTGCTCTGTGCCTGCCAGCTCATCACCTTGAAGATTGTTTTGCCGTGGCAGGCAAACCGTGGAACCGTGCATTGGGGTGGGCATCACCTCCAAAGATAGGAGTCCATGGCTCCATTTCCATTTTGTAATCCATTTTCTCTGATTTTTTAACCAGAGTTCCTCCACCTATCCTTGTTTTTCCATTAGATGAGTAACTCATTAGTTTTAGTTCCTAGTTTTCCATATTGAGCACTGCGCTCTGGTTTGTCCGACTCCGGTGGGAAATGCAGTGTCCGTGGACACTGTGCCCTTCCTTGGTGTGGTTATACAGTCCCTCACTACTAAGGAGGGACTGTATAGACCTACAGCTTGGGACTGCAGAGATTCAAATCTTTCCAGGACGGAGTTTGTACCCTGAGACAACATTAAACAGCATTAGAGCCCCTGGAGACCTGGCCTTGAGGCTGGGGCAGTCAAAATAAATATTGTTCTCTGGTTGTTTTAGCTGCAGTGGCTTTGCCATGCAGGAGCAGCCAGTGCTGGCATGTCCCGAGAGGTGGCAGTGCTACTCCATGTGGGCCCTGCAGAAAGGCAGGGAAAAGGAAAGGGAAAGGAAGGCGAAACCTCCTCTTCCTGTACCTGATGGTACCACTGCCCTAGTGAACCCTTTTCGAGCAGATTTTGCTTGTGATGGCTGCAGATAGGAAAAAAAAAATCTCTTTTCATGCCCTCAATTCCCTCCTCCGCAATGTGTGCAGGTAGTTAAAAGGCTGCACGTCTCTGTCAGAGCTCATTTTCCACCTTCTTTCTGATGTCTCAGTATATAATTTTCATCCTTCACACTTCCTTTTAGGATCTTAAGCTACGTCTTTATTTGGGATTGTCTTTAGAAGCAATTGCAGCACTTACGGAGCGAGAGCAAGCATGTGGGAGCAGTCTGTCTATCTCTATCTAGATATTTATCACCTATGCAGAGTGGCTATATTTAGAAGCATTGTATTTATATGGTGTTTCATTTCCCCTCTCTTTATGGCAGAGGCCCCTAAATATCACAGCCTGGGACTTCCCTCCTGCCCAAGGCATGTGCCAGGACACCTTTGATACTCCCTCTATTTTAACTCGCTCTGTAATTACGTTCTGACCCTGAAAGGGAAAATTGCACTGCTAATTACTCCGGGTAGGAGAATTTGTTTTAACACTAGTGCTTTCAAGGTACAGTCCAGATGTGTTCACATGTGGAAGAAAGGAACCACTCTGCTGTAAAGTGTGTGGTAGATAGAGGGTATCTTAGGAAAGAGTGAATTCCCAGAGCGAATTCCCAGAAGCTCTGCTGCAAACTGCATGGGTTCTGCTGATGATCCTGTCCAAGAAGGGACAATCCCAGTTAATCTGCAGAGCTCATACTAATTTTCTTGTTTAATTGGCCACAAAGCTTAGATTTTTCTCAGGCATTTGGACTTAAAAGGAGCTGCCCTGTTTAGAGAGAGGGATATTGGTGGACATAAAGGCAAACTGTTGTTTCCAGTGGCCGTGTTGCTCTTCCTGTGATTAGGGTTGCAGAAGACGCCACCCTCAAGGTCAGATCTTTCTGGCTCTACTCCTCTTGGAGTGGTGTTTCCTTATCCCCACCATCCTCCAGAAATTACCCGAATTGCAAGTGCAAGAGGTGTCTCCAGTGAGATGTTTTGGTTCTGTTGTTCCTGCTCTGTGCTTCTGTCTCTAATGCCCCATGTGGGCTTCTTGCCACATCTTCAGAGCTTCACAGTGCTTCCTGTCTTGGTGCTTGTCACATAACCTGCCCACGCTGCCAGCCTTGGCCACCCATACCTGTCCCCGGGTGATTGCATCATGCTGTCTGGGACACTTCCCTGAGGTCCCAGACCTCCAAATATGTTGAAACGCCTCCCTCGTGCTCAAGCAGTTGACTCAGCTGTCAGCACTAACATGAACAACTTGTTCTCTGTGTCTGTGCCCAGGTCTCTCCGGTCTCTCCCTGTGAGCTCCTGGGGAAAGCGACCTCCCTCTCTCGGTATCGGAGCCTTCTCTGCATGTCCCAGGATAGAAGGGCTTTTGTCAACGATAAGACCCCATCCAACGAAGTCTCTGCTGATCTGGCTCTCTGCCAGCTGGCAATTCTCCTTGCGTTGCCACTGTTCCCTGCGGGGTGACCTTGTTGTGTACCCGAGTCCCTCAGCATGTCCTCTACGCTGGGCACTGCTTCACAGACCAGGGAGGAGCGAAACGGGAGTGATCTTGCTGGCCATCGGCCCTGCATAATGATGCTGCTCTCTGCTGGGGTGACCCGCTTGCCCCGTGCAGCAAGGAGCTTTGAGCAACACGAGAAGTCCTGCCAGGAATCAAGTCCTACCTGTTCCTCTCCCTCCCAGCCGGGCAAGGCAAGCGCTGCACTCGCAGGGCCTTTAACCGAGCAGTCGGATCCTGCTCCTAACCACTGGGGCAATAGATCAGTCAAACAGAGGTCTTGTTTCACAACGTCAAGTAGGGTTAATGCATTACAAGGCTCATTGACTTGATAACGTAGATGGAGGAAGGGAACAACATCCCATCTCACTGCTCAGCAAGCAAGGAGGCAAATCCTGCTGTCTGGCACAGACCGCATATCAAAGTCTCCAGGGACTCTGCTCTTCTCATTCTGCTGTCTTGCCTGTGCGTATTATCATGCACCTTGATATTTTTTTAATGATACTTTATAATGAGAGCTGCTTTCAGGTTAGAAATCTAGCCATGAATTAGTCTGTATCTAGCCATGAATTAGTCTGTAGCTGGAACCAGATTTATGAATTCCACTGCAGGTCTTGAAACATGTAATGAATGGCTAGAGATACTTTTGCTGTCCCCAAAACATCTTTCTGTACTGGGTCCCCAACCATATTAAAGCAGCATGAGGCCACAGTAATGGGGCAGGGGGAGAAACAGCTATTTCCAAATGCTTGGCTACCCCAAATCAAACCTCCTGTGGAACAAAGAGTAGGAATTGCCAATAAACAACTGACCGAGGTTTCTTTCCCCCTCTCTGTCAGCTGTTTCTTCTGCATCTGATCTCTTTTCTTCTACTGCTGATGCAGATGCAAGAAAACAAGCAGAGCCATCAATCAGGCTACAAGCTGGGTCACTGCAAAGAGCAAGGGTTAATCCCTTGTTACACTGCAAAGGACAGGGCTGAGCGAAACGTGCCTGTGCGGAGCGTGGAGCATTGTAACAGGCCACGGCGGCAATGGCATGAAAGAGCTGACGGCTGCAGCACAAAGCAGGAGTGAAGGGACGAACATGGGGTGCCGGGGCCTTTGGTCACCAGTGGGACACGAGCGGTGGCTCTCAAGAGCACATTTGGACCATTCCCTGCCCTCCAGACGCGGTGGAGGTGGAAATATAACCCAGCCTGGGTGCAGCCACCACGGCTCGAGGATCTAACGGTGCAAGCAGGATGTGGAAGCGCAGGGAGATCATGGTGATACACCGAGCTGTCCTCAGACCGCTGCCTGGGGGCATTGGTGTCTCCTCGCACTAACTCTTAGGCAAAGCATCACTCCAGAGGAGAACACGTGCTGGTGTCTCTGAGCTGACCATTGAAACCAATGGGCTGGTGATTCCTGGCTGAATTCCTGGCTGATTCCTGACTTCACAGCCAGCTTGACCAGCTGTGGCAGGGGCAGAGGCCAGATGAAGAGGAATTTTTGACCCAAACCCTATTTTGTAGAGTCACTTGCATTTTGCCACTTCCTACACCTTGATGTTAGAACCTATACAACTCCTTTATCCATGAGCTTTTCTCAATTTGATTTCCACCCTCACCCATGGGACAGAAGAAGAGGCTTTGATGGGGTCATAGATGATGGGGAAGTCTCACGTTAGGGGGAAGTGGGTTGGTTTCTTTCTGCCAGGGCTTGAATTTCCTCCAGAAAAGGCTGTGATCCTGGGAGTCCCTATTCACATGCTTCGCCTGCTCTGAGTTAAGAGTTACAAACTGCAAGAGACATTTGGCAAGCTGAAGGCAGATCACAAAAAGCCTCGATCTAAAAATAGGGCGAGCGATTGAATGGATAAAGTCGCATGCGGCTCTCCTAGCCACATCAATCACACAGCCTGTGTTTGCCAAGCAGATTAAAACGACGTGTGTACAAAACACTGGTGGGGGAAAATGGAAAATTTGCTATTTCAAAACAACATGCTTCCTGGAATCATGCATGTTTCATGTAACAATTAATGGAAACTGCTGTGCGAGTGTTCTGACCCTGTATTGTTTCATTTCTTTTTACTTAGGGAGCCTGGATACTTAAGCCGGAGTGGGAAAGCCAAGGAACAGGATGTCCTAAGGAGAAAGGAATCCTACTCAGGTGAAACGGTTCGGAAGGGAACAGGGCTACTTCAGGGTGCCCTCAGCGATACACGGGGAGGCTTCAGCAAGGTGGATATGGAGCAAATCAGGATATCACCAGGAGGAAAGAGTTGGCCAAGGGAGCAGAGGTGACCAAGACAGCTCAGGTGTAAAGGGACTTTGAACTGCCAAATTCCCATTTAATTTCCACCCTGCCATCCCATTGCAGAGCTCTGAAGTGCTGGCAGGATGAATCTGGGGTGGGATACAGCCCCGGTGCTGACAACTGCTGCAGTTATGTAGATAAACCTCTTGGATAGGTTAGGCCATGGCCTTGGGGCAATGCTGTCCCCGCTGGGAATAGGGAAGATGCCACAGAGCAGTCATATCTGCAAAGGCAGGGGAGGAATCAGCCCGTGTCCTTCCAGCCAGAGAGGCAGGAGGCTGAGACAGTCCTGGAGACCACAGGGGAGAAGGACACTGGCCCCATACAGCACAGGTAGCCCTCACTCAGCCCCTATTCTGCAGCAGCAGAATCAGGTTTCTCTGTAATGAAGCCCTCTTGCTCCACAGTGTATATTTTGCAGAGTTATTCATCCTGTCATTAGTGGCGGCTTCTCCTCAGTGGTGGAACAAATGAAACACTTGGGCCTGCAGGATGTTTTTATTGGCTTGGTCCCTAATAAATAACATCCCTATCACTTCTCCTGCTTCCTCAGCAACAGGTCTGAGCTGGTCTTGCAGCACGAGGTGCGCATCGCCGCTGCTCTGATGGGTGCAAAGCAGCACGGTTGCTGGTGCGGAGGGTTTTATCGGTGCTGAGTGACTTCAGAGCCGCACAGCAGGGCTTCAATGTTAAGATAGGGGTGAGGATCTTGGGTTCTCACAGCTGTGGGGTTTCCACGATCACTCAGGGTTGAATCCATCCCCCTGAGGACTCTCATTTGAGGATATGGACGTGGAGAGGGCAGGAATGGACCTGCTTCTAGAGGGCCGGTCTGTAGGGTGGTGACGTGGTGAAAACCCTGCGGAGTCACCCCTCACGGGTACTCGGGTCAATCATGTCATGAGGCCTCAATAATTCCTGTTGCTCATGGCTGCTGCTGGTGGCACTGCACCGATTCCTGCACCCACTGCCACAAATGGGAAAACTCCCATCCATTCTGGGACCAGCACAGGTTTTTGGAGGCTTTTGTCCACACTGAGATCCCACATGAGACAAAGCAGCCTTTGAGCGCCCAGTGCTGCTAGCAGGAGACCTGGGGAAAATCAGCCTGCCCTGTACACGAGCCAACCTGCTCCAGAGATATCAAGGCAGAAAACTATAACGTAGGACTATATTGCATTCACAATAGCAAAGTCTGACCTTGCAGGTTAGTAAAACCCACAGTGATGTTATGGATATTCCAGCAGTTGTTTGCACCTCAAACCCTAAAAGCTTAGGCAAGGAGAATTCAGGTTATCTTTCTGCTTTCATAGTGATGGATTTTCTTATTGTGTGTTTCTAGTAGAAATGGTCTCTTGGCGTTGAAATACTTTGATTTGTCAGCCTGAATCTCTTTTCTCTTCACTGTTTTGCTTTGGCTCGTGGGAAGTGTAGACCCATTACCTTTCCCTTTGCTATGATGCGGGCTTCCCAGGCTAAACCTCCTTTCCCATCTTCCTCTGGAAGTCAAGCAGTTCCCATAGTGAGAAATTTATAGGACGTGTAGCCTTGCAAAAGAGTCCTACCCTTCAGAAAGGACTTGAGCCCTGGAAGACAGTTCTTGTGCATCGGATGCGTCATGGGGAAAAGCTGTCAGATGATCTTAAATTCACTTAATACTGAAACGTGTCGCATTCAATGGCACATTCTTGATTAGATCAAAGTGACTGAAATGGAATAGCTCGCGTGCATTTCCATCGTGTAAACTGGAAATGTTTTATCAAAAGGAAAATGGGGACTTTTTGGAGAGCAGGAACAGAAAACCCTTTTGGGGAGATGCCCCTGACCTGTTCCTATTTCTCTTTTTTATCCCTACTTCTCCCTCCACCTCTGTCCTCTCTGCCATGCCAGCAGTGCAGCTGCAGACGTGCCACAGAAGTGGCTCTAAATATCCATTTTCCTGCCCAAAGCACCAGCACCTTCTCTCCACTCTTACTTCTTACTCTGCCCTTCATAAATTGGCTAATCCCAAGCGTTTGGAGCCAGCTCCCTGCTCACGTTAGCAGGTACATGGGCTGCGGAGGAGGCTGCCAAGCTCATCCAACATGGAATTGCTATTCCAATTGCTGCGTGGTTGTCCGTGCGCTCAGACGCACGAGCTTTTCCCAACACATCGTTTATTCTACCGCGGGTCGGACACTGAACGTCCATCGTGTCCCACCGACGGCAAAGCGCGGGGCCGCAAGGTATTTAACTTTCCATCAGACATAAATTAACTTTATTAAATCGGGGCTGTGAAAACACCGGTGGTTTTCTAACAAAACGCAACGTTCATTCCCCAGACTCCACCCTCTAAGCCCCGCGTTTCTCCTTGCCTCTGCGCGCAGCGGTTTTGGCTGCACAAACACATCGCTCTGCCCCGGGGCGCTGAGGTAAGAGCCCACCTCCTCCTTGCAGCTAAATTCCCACTGACAGGCAGACTTTGTGCTGCCTCCTCCGGCCCAAAGCACGCACGTGCGTTTGTGTTTTGCGACTTTGAAGAGCACATAACAGGGCTTATTTTATTAACAGCCAGCAGACCCTTCAAAGCAAAAATGCGGTGGAGAAATTAATCATTCTGCGCCTCCAAAGTGAAATTTATGATGGCTGCGAAATGGTGAGAAATGAACTGAAGGCTAAATGTTTGGATCAAAAATAAAACCGGGACTTCAATGACTTTGCCATCACAGTGTCTGTGACGGTAAAAATGAATTGCAGGGCTGTCTAATTTTCTTCATTTAAAGTTAAAATAATGGGTTTGTCTTAAGTGTCTCAATGGCCTGGGGAAAGTACTTCCCTTTAGTAGAAAAGGTTTTGTCCGATAATACTTTCCCAGATTACTAAAAAGTTTTCTTTCCCACTCTCCCTATTTTTTTTTTCTTTTTGTCTAAAATCTAAATGAATTTCCTCCAAGGAAATGCCTACTTTTGTGCTTAACGGGGCAAAGAGGGCCATTGTCCAGGGAAAACGGCTCCGGTGGGAATGCGAACGCAGGGACAGGGCATTAGCATTTGCTGAGCTGAGTTACAAGTGGGATGGAGTTTCACCTAAGGGATTACATTTATAGACTTTCAGTGGCTTTCAGGGGAAAATTTTCCACAGTTCCTCCTAGCGAGCAATTCGCAGGCAGTAAAATGTGGCCGACTCGAGATGCAGATTGAAGGCTGAGCTTGAATAGCTCTAGCTGCTCTGACCAAGGTTTTGGGGAAGAGCACAAAACGCTGTACAGCTCCTTGACCCTGTAGCTGCTCAGACATGGAGCAGTTGGCATCTCCATGCAGAGGGCAGGAGCTTTCACCATCCCCGTCCTTTTGGGACTCGTGTGGGCTCGTCCCTGAGCACATGCTGCCAGAAGCCACGGTGCTGTCGTACCCACGGAGTGTCAGTCCCACCACCTCTGCCAGAGCTGCTCGTGGTGGGGAATGAAGCTGTGCTGAAAATCCATGTGTGGTTTTCTGGACAGTTTGGGTGACAGGAGGGTGGTGGATCAGGTGCAGCATCTCCTCCTCCTCATTCACGACTGCTCCAAAGCAGAGTGTGGGGTGAAATGGGGAGAGTTTAGTTCATCTGGGACATGTGAGCAACAACCCCACGTGCCCTGCTTGAGGCCAAACTCCACAAATGCTGAGGACCACGGCCCAAGCTGGGGTCCTGCAGAATGCAGGATGCCCCTTCCTCTGTGCTCCAAGGACACCGTGTGCAGGAGATTGGGGTTTAACCCTTCTCCGTGATCACACTGTCTGCATTTCGAGTGCAGAGCAGGTGCCGGGGAAGCTCCTACACAATCCTGCCGCATCCCTGCCGCCAGCTCCTGCCCTGGCTGCGGATTCCTTGCTCTGGGACGGCGCTTTCCCAGCTGTGCGACCACACAGTCTGCGCGACCCGTGGATTGTGGGAGCTCCCTGCATCAGGGAACAAAACACTGTCAGGGCACATGAAAAACAGGCCCTTAAGACTCTTATCAGTCCCAGAGCAGTCTGGGAGCAGATGGCGATAGAAAAATAATATTTAACTTTCAAAACTCATAATAGATGCAGAAAGTTGGAACTGGTCCCTCCAACTCTTTCTAGGTTCATAACTCTATTTCTACTGATGGATACATCATATTTTTCCTCAGACTGTACAGCACCAAGATTCATACCAGGCAAAACAGCTTTGTCTTTCTGCTAAGTCATTTGTGCACAAGATAGGCCCTTCTCCAAGGGCTGAGAAGACTCAGCTTCTCATAACAAACGCTTGTCTAATGTACTAATGTGTCTTGGAACACTTCTATTTTCCGTCTTCTGCTTGGCTTTATTTTCAAAAGCACAAAATCTTCGACTAGAAATAAATGACAGCTTCGCAGTGCCGGGATAAAGTGCCAGGGCAAAAAAAAAAAAACGCTACAGTGATATGAAAGGGAAATTCAAACGTCAACATCAAGTCCTTAGACACCTTTCAAAGAGCTTCCTGTTTTTCCAGTCCTTTAGGGCCCAGCAGCGAGTTCACGCAGAGATTGCTTGGAGCTTGATCACCCGAGCAGGCCAGCTCGCCACGGGGACCCCGCGGTTGTGGGCAGCTCACGAGTGCTCCGAGCAGCAGGATTTGTAACGGAGAGGGAGCCAGGAACAGCCTCTTGCTTCGAGTCAGTCGATCGCGTGTTGTTAAAAGAGCAGAGTCTTCGAACAAGGTGGGTGTTGATGGCCTCACCAGCATCACCCTGGCCATTTTGGGGACACTTGCAGCGCCCAGGGCTGCTCCCTGTCCCCGCTCAGGCTCTCGGGGCCATTCCCTGCTCTGTGGACGCCCGCACGCACGGCTGCTCCGGGGCCGTGGGCCTGTCAGCCCAAAGGGAGATGAAGCGATTGCTCAGGAATTTCTTTATCGCCATTCTGGGTAAATACAGATTAGGGAGAAAATGTTTTTTTCGTGCAGCTGCGAGCTGCTCCTGCAAACGCCAGCCAGCTTGGAGAGGGCTGCTGCGAAATGCGAGGACGTGGACTCATCGTGCACCCCGGGCAAAGCGAGCACTGCGAGTCCAGCTGTACCTGGGACAAATTCCCTTATCCCTGGCAGGGTCCTGTGGACCAGCAAGACACAGAGCCAGTGTGGCTGCATGTAGGGGTGTCCCAGCTGGAGCTCCCCCCAACGGGGACGAGGTCCTTGCAGGACTGTAGCTGCCTCACAGGGGAGCATCTCCGCTCAAACTGTGCTGGAAGTGTCATGTATTTGAAGTGCTGGTTGTGATCACTCCTATTTTTTGTTAATTCTGTGCACTAGGCGTTGAGTTATGATAGGAAAAACCAAACTTGTCCACATTATGTTTCTGTAATCTTCAGGCATCTCTAGCACATGACAGAAAGATGATAGAAACCTGAGCAGCCCCACAGAAACCTGAATACATCATGAGGGCCTTTCTTGCAACACCCTGACCAAAGCAGGAAAATAATGTCACAGAATCTCAATGTCATCGTCCCTTCCTTCGGTGCCTGCAACACAAGCTTGGGCCAAACTGGGTTTCTTATGAAGCTGATGTTGATTCCCTCTGCACTTCTGAGTGCAACTTTCTATATATTACAGTGGCTGCCTTTTGCCTTGCAAGCAGGCCTTCAGAAACATACAGATCAGAGCAAAATAAAGTCATATTCATCGCTGGTAATGAAAAATTACTCCATTCCCCAAAGAGAGGAGACTAAAATTTTCCATCGTTTGAGGTGTGGGCATTCCACAGAGCAGGTCTTGTTACCTGCTTGGATGGCGACCAGCTGATGTCTCATCGCTGTTTACTCTATAAATATTGATTTCCCAACGGGAACAACTGATGTGCAGTACAGCCGGAGCTAAAGCAATGCTCTGGGGAAAGAAAAAAAAAAGGAACACACACAGGCTCCTCACTTCTGCAGCATTCCTGAGACAAGGCTGTATTTTTACCATCTGCAAACCCAGCTATATCTGCTGCGCCGAGCTATAACTGGAATCCTGACTCCCTCATTATGACCTCTGTTAGATAAACGAGCCAACTTCTCTGGAGTGTAATTTAAATTCTACCCGGTTCCGTGGCTTTCCCAAGGAAAAGTATAACGCCGCAGTGCATGACACTGGGTGGAAATCCAACCCGCTTCTGCGCGAGGCAGTTACAAGAGGTGGAATCTGCTGTGCACATGATGGTCCTTCCTAAAAGAGGGACCCCTGGGCAAACCTCCTCCCTGGTTTCAGCCTCCTTCTCCTTCCTGCAACCAGTTTGGAAGCACTGAGCTTTCTCCTCACATCTTTCTCCACTGGGTTCTGATTTGTTCCTGCCCTGGGTGGTCGAGCTGTGCGGAATCTCCTTGCCTAGTGTTGTGCCCGGCTGCTCCTTCTCTATCCGCTACCTCCAGCGTTGCCGAGATGTCCCCAAAGTGTCTCTCCATCCACGTCTGGGCTCTCAATCTGTCACAGCTTTGTGCTCACCCGGTGGCAAGAGCTTCGGTGCCCCCAGAGCAGGGCAGGGCTCCGATGAGACATGGAAGCGTCACAGTGAAGCCCCAGCCCTCCGCGCGCTGGGTGAGGGTTGCATCAATCTGCAACAGAAACTCGGTGTAGGTGTAAATCCACATCATGTTCACGTTATTTCCCAAGCTGGAAGGTGTCAGAAAGGCTCTCATGCTGTGGCACCTCTCCAAGCTGCCCAGGGCATCTCAGGGCTACCTTGCCCTTCTTGTCCACCCACCAAGAGTGTCCCCAGCCTTGGCCTCACCACCGTGAGGAGCACAACGGGCACTGCCTCCCTTATCCCTCTTCAGGGGAGGTTTCTCTCCTGCCAGGATGTCCTAACGTGGCATAAATTAATGTGCTCCTTTTGTAGCGTATTTAGGGATATCGGTTCCACACCCTCCACCTTCAAAGGGAGATACCTGGAAGCAGGGGAATACTGCAGACGTCAGGCTTTGCTGTTCCGGGGAGGGCTGTTAACAACAGAAATGTTTATCTGCTCCGCGGTATCTGTTAACAGGATTCAATTAGGCTGCCAGAAATGATAAGCATTTAGAGGGACATCAGCCGTCACTCCTCGCCACCAAACAAGATCGCTGTAATCTCGGGCGGCCGTAAATCACGGGGATGGTGTTTGCGGAGCTGTAACTCACTGCCAGGGCCTAAGTCAACTTCCCTCCGGGCCCTGTTGTACCTGCTCGGCCAAAGTAACTGTCTTATGCCACCGGTATGCAAGAAAGGAGCATTTTGGCACGCACAATTATGCCTGTTTTCCCTGCAAGCACCGTGCAAAAAGAAAGCTTGATCTAACAGATCAAAGGTTGCAAGCAGGAGCTTGGTTGCAAATCAAGTTTTCCATTTCTGGGGAAAAAAATAAACACTTGCTTTCAAACCAAATCAGGGCAAAAAAAAAATATATCTTCATTTTCCCACCAAAAGGTATTCGTTGCAGATGTTCTAGGTATATCTGCCTGTCCCTGATCACTTTGGCATTTTACACTCTGCCACCGAGGCCTTTTGCACCTCTGTTTCCACCCAGCTTTTGGCAGCGTTTCCCACAGGGCACCCAAATAACCAGCAGCTCCGAAGGACGCAGAGTAACATCAGGCTCACACAGACTAAATGCAATCAGTCAAACTGGAGCTGCAGCCTGGAATGACCCAACAAGGGATTTATTTTTCTTTTCCTCCGTGTTCAGGATAGGAAAGGGGGGAAGGTCAGCAAAACTGTCACCTTCCATCGGATACATCCGTCCTGCAGTAACAACCGTTTCCTTCATAACTGCCTGCCAGCAGGAAGCTTTTGCCCAGCTGTAGAAGAAAACGGGCTGCTAACATCAACATGCAACTCTGCTGCTCCAACATTTAATATTATTATTGTTGTCTGCATCATCGCAGAGTCCCACAAGCTCCACCGTGAGCCGAGATGGCACCTCAGGAGATGTTGGAGCAAAGGAAACCGAGGCAGTTGCCCTGGCAGGAGGGGCAAGGTGGGGAATGGCTTCTCCCTGCATGGGCAGGAGCCTGGGGGAAGGATGTAATGAATGTCATATCTCCTCCCCATCCTCCCAGGGGGGTCATGCACCCCGCTTGTATAGGACAGATTGTCCAACGCTTTTCAAAGTGAAGCTGGAGTTATCTTTGGGACACCTCACCTGGACCTAAGTACCAAGATTAGAGGGTTTTGCTGTTTTCTGCATGGCAGAGCTTGGCCTCCATGAAGAAGAGGGCACTGACACCCTCACCCAGGGCTTCCGTGTCCCCGCATGCCACAAGCCCTGTCTCCTCTGCCTCCCCAAAGCCAGTGCATCCACCCACCTTCCTGCTCACCTCAGCCGTTCCCAAGGGACATCCCCAGCTCACTGCATAGAAGAGCTGGTTGCTCGTACAGGATCGGCTCCCTCACCTCTACA
Source organism: Crypturellus tataupa (assembly GCA_034781795.1). Classification (NCBI taxonomy): domain Eukaryota; kingdom Metazoa; phylum Chordata; class Aves; order Tinamiformes; family Tinamidae; genus Crypturellus; species Crypturellus tataupa. The sequence continues at coordinate 4,177,184 of JAWLRI010000086.1, forward strand.
CAAGGGTCAAGGCACCTTCCCACGAGCCACTGAAGAGTCATTGCGGACAGGCACATCGCAAAGACCACGTTTATCCGCTGCCATCGTTGCTTTTCTCATTTCTCTGTGGATAAACGTGGATAAAGTCATCAGTCTTGATAATAACAGCCTAGGAGCTAAGAGCAACGTGATCAGGTCAGAGTTCGGCTCCCAGGCACCAAAATGATGCTCCAGTTTGCGCTGCCCACTTCAAAGGGTTTGTCCTGGTCTTTCTTTGGGAAGTTGGATGTTTTCCAGGTGCTCTCGGGGACACTTTGCTTATGGAGCCAGGTGCCCACGTTATCCCTGCTCGCTTGTGCAGAAAGGGCTGGTTCTGCTGCCACGGCTGCAGGGAAAACAGGCGAGTGTAAAACCCCAGCGCAGCGAGACAGACAGCCCGGTTTGTTCAGTCCTGATTTGGGTGAGTTTAGTGTGTAATTTGGGAAGACTGAGACGAACAACGCATCTTCACGGGGTCTCTTAAGAGCAGCAAGTGATTTCCTTCCTCACACACTTAATTCAATGCAAAAAAAAAAAAAAAAGAACAAAACACAAGAGAAAAAAATATATATGTGTATATATCATCTGCCTCCAGCCCACAGGAGCTCCAGCCAAAGGGCCCTTCCAAGAAGACACAAGAAGCCAAAGGACACAGCAATTTCCAACCTGTCTCCCTGGTTCCCCGTGCAGCTACCTGCACTCGGCAGGATCTGGGCTCAGAGCAGCCCCAGGCAGCTGCCAGCAGCCCCACAGCAGCTTTCACACAACCTTTCTGGGTCATCATCTTTCAACCCCGCTTCTAATGAACTGATGAGTCAGGCTTAATTAAGGAGTACACCTTAATCTGCGTGCGAGGGAGCTCTGTGTCATCTTTGCTTTGCCACCGCCCGTGGTGCATGGTGCCTCCAGGCCCAGCCAATCATGTTGTTCTCTTATTTGGTAAACAGAAATAAAAATAATTTGCTTGGAAGTAGCCGGCAGATTAAGAACCTCCAGCTGTAACTTTGATGAGTAATTCAGCCTCCCCTAACCCAGTTGGGCCAAATTTGGATAATTTTACATCTTCCTTCAGGTTCTTGGTGAGGAGGATTAAGAGAAGATCATTTTTCAGAGGGAGCTGTGGTTTTGTCTGGGGTTTATTTTGAAGCTGCTCAGGCAACAGACTATAAAGGTTGTACAGATCATGTTAGATGAACTGTTGCACTGAAAGGAGATGAGCAAAGGAGCTAATCTAAAAGTTTGCTCAGCTGATACCAAGAGACTTCTCTGCAAAGGTGAAGGTCCAGTCCAGAAAAGCACTGCATTCGCTTCCATGCTTGCAAAAATACACCTCTAAATTAAATATTTTAAAAATCAAGGATGAGAATCCAGCCTGATTTCAGCATGAAATCGTGAAAAAGCTTTTGTATTAGAAGCAAAAAAAAAACCACCAAAATTGAAACGCTGAACTCTATTTCACAAGTCTTCCAGATTCTTTGTTTCTCTTCCAAGCTGATTTACTGCATTACGGCAGATTTAATTGAACAAACGGGGACAGCTCTTTGGGCAGAACGGATCTATCAGCCCAAATGCCCGGTCTGGTGCTGTGTATTTTCAGAATTAGTTTGGAGCAACTTGCCGTGGGCCAGCGTGAGTAGATCCCGGGTGCAGTTAAATGCAGCTAATCCACAGCCTGACGTCAGGGAACTTTTCATCACGCTCTGCTCTGGATCAGAGAAAGAGTCTCTATAGCGTTCAGGAAAAGATGCCCTTCTGCCTTTTCCATAGGCGAGCTCGCATTGAGATGGGGCTCTAAGGATACTATTTTACGTGCGGAGTTTGTCTGTTATAACAAAAGGGAGAGGAGACTGGGGGAAGAGCGGAGGCGCGAACAAAGGGAACAAAAGCACCATTCTGCCCGCGGTGAATGTGATGTTCTTGGACACATTCGCCTGGATAAAGGAGATCAAATAGGAGCCTCCAGAGCTGCGCGATGATAAGAGGGGAAAAAATATTACAATGCCATTCTGCAGGCTGGAATGCGCAGGGATTATCCGGCACTTCGTCCAGAGCAGCTCTCCAGGGCCAGAGCAGAACTCATAACCCTGCACGGAGGCTCCTGGCTTTTCCGCAAGGCTCCAAGAGCAACTGAGAGCTCCCTGGTAGCCCCTGCCCTGCGCAGGGGTGCTAAAGTCTTGTCCAGTTAATGCCTTTTTAGCACAGAGTGAGGCTGGATCTATGGATGTCCATGTCCTGCTCTGCAACTGGTTCACTATTCGGCCTTGGGCAAGTTGTCTAGTTGCACATCAGGTCTTAACTGCACACACTGCCCTCTTTCATCAGCTCCGAGGCCGAGGGTTTGCACCAAACCCCACGGACAAGGCAGCTTTGGAAGCTGGATGACGTTCAACACGTTTTCTAAAAGCCATTCTGGAGGCAGGGGCAATTTGCAGAGCTCATCCCAAGGCGCCTCCTCCCCGCCGGCAGAGCCGCTCAGGGCATCCAGATGGACAGCAGCCCAATAAAAGCAACATCCGCGTGTGCATGGAGCCTGCAATCCAGCTCCTTGCAGGAGGGGCCGTGTTGAACAGCAAAGAAAGATCCATCAAAGCGAGACCGCAGCATCTGCTGGGCGAGCTGCAGCGCCGGTGTCCTGCGCCGGGTGCTGTGTTTGCTCCGAGAGAGGGAATTTCTCTGGCATAGCACAATCTGGGAGTGAACTGCGGAGAATTGGGCTATTTAAGTTCTTTCCAGAATGTATTTTAGTGGTGCGACACCTCTCTCCAGTTCTGTTTTGCAGTGGTCGAACACAGGCTGGTGGCAGGACTTATCCGGAGCCTCTTTTCCAGGGAGGTGCACAGGGCCACGGTCAGTCCCGGGAGCAAAGGGCAGCAAGGGGGAAACAGTGAGTGAGCAGAAAGTGCAGCCAGACGGACTTTAGTCCATTCAAATGGGCTAATAGCATCCTTGGGATCTCCTATTGCAAAAAAAGTCTCCCATTTGTGCCCAGTTGTGTGTCCCTAACACGTACAGAGCTTATCAAGGAGAGCACATTTGGCCTGTGGTAGCTTCTTCCATGTGGGATTTTTGCCAGGGTGAGAAATACGGAGTAAAACACTGCCCGCTGAACCAGTGCTGCTGTTCTCCTGAAAGCTCTGACTGTTCCTCTGGACTTAATGTAAATAAATAATGGGGAAAGAATAATAGGGAGCTAATAAAGCCGTTATCTGGGAAGATTGCAGCCTAATCTCAAGCACAATGCAGATAATGAGCGTTGAATCACGCCTGGAGCACCCTAAGTAAGCGGTGGTGGTTTTGATAAAGGGTAGGAATGGCTCTTTGGTCTCAACCTGCTGCTGGTTTATAGATCTCTGGGGTGATGTGCCGGTCTCAGGACCAAAACTAAGCCCCACATGGGCCAAAAAAGGCCCAAATGGGCCGGGAAAAGCAGTGTCATGGAGCTGGTTGGAGCAACAGCAACCCAGGGTCTGTGGAAAGAGCAGCCTTCCCATATGGAGCTCCAGCAAGAAATGCAACGGGTGGGGAGGAAAAGGGGACCCTCCATCATTTCAAAACCCTTTTCAGCCTCTGCCAGACCCGCTGGTAAGTGGCCGCAGCGATGTGTCACCTGCGTCACCAGAGGGGATCAGTTGTCCCTGTCGTCCACATAAATAATTCATTGCTGCGAGCCGACGCGGTACCCGGACGGGCCAGGAACGTGCCAGGAGGCGGGGTTGCCCAACACACGGATTCGCAGCAACCCCCAGAAACAACCAGCGATCCCCAAAGAAAGCCAAACACCCCCGGACAAGTTGAGGATACACAAAGGAACTGCTAGTCTGAGTCTGGCCCCACATCAATGAACTGCGACTTGAAAGCTGAGGAAAACAGCTGCAGAAAAACACGGCCGACCCGCTTTAAAGTGGGATTGCTGAGAGGAGAGAGGCACTCGGCTCCCACTGGAAGCTGAACACCTAACTCCCCTAAATCTCCCTGGAAAATCCCAGCCTTGGCCCGGAGAGAGCCCTGCAGAAGGGCCGGATTTGTATAAGCCACGGAAAGTAAAAATACTTCTGAGAAAAAAAGAAATCGCCAGCAATTTGAAAGTAATAAAAGGCTACCTTGAGGAGAGCTTGGGGGGCTGGGGAGGGAGGGAGGGAAGCCAGGGAGCGGGTGCTGGGTCTGACAAGCGTTTGGTGCACGGAGATGCCCAGGTTGTGGCGAGTGGCTCCGCGCTGGGTGGCTGCAAGGATCTGCGAAATGCTGAGGAAAAACATCCGTAACCGTCACATGGAGCTGGTGACCATCCCCAGAAGAGCTCTATCCCTGGATCCGGATCTGTCCTGCAACAAAGGGCAGGGAGGGGGAGATAACTCCATGGTGAAACTGCTCGTAAATCACAGCGCGCTCCGCTCCCTGGGCTGGTGCAATCGCTGGGAACGCCGGTATCCCGGTTTCCGCAGCGCTTGCTGCCTGACTCCGTCGGGGACTCTATAATGGGAAGAAAAACGGAGCGGAGCTGCCTGGGAGAGGGGTAGCTGTCTCTGAGCAGCGGGGAGGCTGTTATAGCCCGAGGCTTTCTTGCCATGGGATGATTTAAGCACCTCTCCGGCACCCTGCCCATCTTTCGGGGGAGCGCCATCGCGGAGACTCCTCGGGATGATAATTGTGGTGTATTCACAGAATCAAAGGTTTCCACCTGGAGCAGTGCCAGGGAGCTTTGGGAAAAATAATGGATCCGATACAAAGGTTGTTTTTCTTTTCTTTTTCTTTTTTTTTAAAAAACAGCCCATTAACTCGCCTCAGGGCTAAGCTCTCATTCCCACCGCCCGGGCTGGGGTATCATGGATTTGTTCCCATCATTTCAGCCCGAGTGGGGAAGTTCTTCCTGCTCCTGCTTCTGCTTCCCAGGTTTGCACGGGATGGAGATTGCAGTGGTTTTGCTGAGAGCGGGTCCAGGGGCGGGTGCTGATCACAGCCCCAGAGAGCAGCAGGTCCATCCTGGGTGACTTATTTTTGCTGTGGCCTCGAGATGTCTCCTGGCTGTCCCAAGGCGGGATGAGGGCTCAATGGAGCTGGTGGCCAGGTCTGGCAGGTCCTTCTCCCAATATTGCCAGTGCTGGATGCAGGCAGGCGGCAGCTCTGAGTGCACTGCAGTGCTTCTGGCCTCTGAATCTGAGCCCATCCGCAGCTCCTCAGGTGTCAAAATGTGAGACAGACCAGGCTTGCCGCAAGAGCTGGGATCCCTGAGACCAACCGATGCCCCAGATAGTTTTCTGGAGGGACTGAGCTGGATCAGAGGAGGTGGAAGAAGCCAGGAGTCAGCTCTTAGTCATGCCGCCTCCACGGAAAATATAAGAATAGGGTTAGTAATGCAGCCATGACTAAGGAGGTTGCAACCAGGAAGGTACCTGGTTATGTTGGTGTCACGGTGATTTGTGTCACCCGTGATTTGGGACTGGTCACCTCTGGAGGGGCTATGGGCACAGGTAGGACCTGGCTCAGGTTCTGTGTCCAGCTGGCCTGGGTAAGATGCTCAGAAATGCTCTTCTTTCCCATCACAAATGGCACTGGAGTTGATTAAGCCACAGTAGGAGAGAGCTCCTGAATGGAGCAACAGGCCACTAAGGCAGAGCATGTGAATCTGGGAGAATCCTTGCAGCAGAGATCCAGCAGGAATCCGCCAGGGAAAGCTCTGGAGTAAAGTGTGCTCAGCCAAGAGGTGATCTCAGTGCTCTGATATTGTCCCTGAGAGCCTGGAAGGATGGAGGAGGAGGCTGGAGCCTCCTGCCCTCTCTCTGTCCCAAGCAAACCACATTCCCTGGCATCTCTTGGCAGGGAAGGTTTCTGCCACCTCCCCAACTACCCGGGTCACTGCCAAGTTTGCTCAGCTCTAAATAGTGTCATCAAGTTTTGTGCTAGATTCATCCCAAATCCTGCTTGTGGGAAAGAAATCCACGGGCAGGACCCACCAAGCTGGTGCTTTGGAGGATGCTGGGATGAAGGTCCTGTTACCCAGACATCACCAGCAAGAGGAATTTCCCCGGCTGCTGGTCGCTGACTCCTCAAATTCCAGCCCTTGAGCTCAGAGGAACGAAACGTCTTAGCTCTGCACTTAGCGGAGACGGGAGGTACAAACTGGAAATGGTCTGCAGTCAGGCGCCGTGAAAATTTAATGATGCAGGACAAAAATCACTGCGACCAAAATAGAGAGCAAGACAGAGACGGTCTTGTGATTTAAAGCACTCGGCCAGGGCTCGGGGTATTTGGGAGCAGCTCCCTGGTCTACCACAAGCTCCATGTGTGACCTTGGGTGAGTCACTAAGGACAAACATTTCCAAGAATTGGCTTAGGCAACGAGTCCTAATTTTGCAAAAGTAACATAGGTGCTTAAAAACTGAGTCAGATCAATAATTAGGAGGTTTGGGGCCAGATTTTTGGGGAAGACTAAGACGTTTTACACAGAGGTAGGTCTCTGATGTTCCTAGTTCCCTCGGGACAAGCTCCTCTTCCTAATGGGGTGGTGAGTCGGCCTGGGATCCGCTGGTGACCTGAGGGCTGCCTGTTTTATGCTCCATTAAGAGGATGGAGAATCCGAATGAGCCTAAAACGACTTGGCACTTCCTTACTCTGTCCCTGCTGCAGCTCTGGAGCAGGGGACACTGGCAATGGCATCACATTAAGTCCCCAGCGGTCACCACGAGACAGGTTTCTAACCCACTCCCCAAGCAACACAGCCAGCATCTGGCCGGGCCACTTCCACTCGACATTCCCACTTCTTTTAAAGCCCTAATCTGGGGTTTTAAATGGGATTTAAGTGATGCCCTAGATTTTTGCTGGCCCCTCTGCAAAGGCAATAAATTCAACCCCTGCTAGATACGAGCAAATAAAAGCAGCTTTCCTGGAGGCTGCACGGGTACTCATCCCTGCTAACCCCGTTCTCCGACAGCCAGAGCCACAGCTGATGGAAATCTGCAGCTCGAGACAGAGGCATGGATTTCCACCCTCTCGCACCCCTTATTTTCCTCCAAGTTGCTTCATCTCTTCCCTGGTTGCCACCGTTCACCCTTCTACATCCTATTCCCCCTCCTTTCAGAAGGTAAATGTCCCTGGGCATGAGGATAGTGCAGCATTGCGCTTGCATGGGGTGAGAATTTGCCCTGTGCACCTTGAAACAGAGATTTTCCTTTCTTATCTGGTGGCAATCCAGCGCAAAAAGAAGAATGTAACCTCCAAAAACAGGGGGAGATGAAGACATGGGCAAAGCTGCTAATCAATACGGCCGATTTTCTAGCAGGGGGTTAAGGAGTCCGCAGCTTTTCCCACTGGCCTCTCCTCGAAGCCGTATCCAGCAGGATGGATGGAGAAGCAAGCGCGAGGCGGCTCTGAGGACTGCGAGTGGAAGAAGGCAACCGCAAGAGCCACAGAGAGGCTCGGGGTGAAAGACCCAGGCCGAAGCCCAGGGATTACTGATGGTTTCCTACAGCCAAGGCGCCTGCGAGTGCTTTGTATCGCGCTGACACTTGCCTGAGTCATCTGGCCGCACAGGGCAAGGCTGTTTGTGCAGGGGAAGAGCCGGAGCGGAGCGTGTGCAGGGGGGTCTGGCCGGGCTGGGGCTCCCTCAGCACCTCCCAACGTGTCCCCGTGTTGGGTCAGCTGGGACGGGGCAGCTCTGCTGGGAGGCCTCAATTAGAGGCTGTAGCTCGTCTGCAAGATTCGCAGGCTGCTCTCTAGCTGTTTCCAGGATCTGACCCGTTTCTGAACAGAAGCTGGAAGAAAAAAGTCTCCTGTTTGTGCTACATATCCCTCCCTCCGCCGAGGAATGCCCCTATGGATGCCATAAAGCATCCCCGTGCTTATCTTTGCACCTGCGATTATTGAAGAGGATGGGAACTTGCACGTGGAGTTAAGCAGGACTTTGCGGAATCAGCGTCCGCCCAGGCTCTGCCGAGGCCCCCGGCTCGCAGGGCCACGCTGAGTCCGGCCTTGGGGAGCGTCCTGGTTTCCCTCGGAGGCTACGAACCCTCCGCTCTCCTCCAAGCTGCCCCTGCGGGTCCTGGGGCTGGCGCATCCCTGCTGGAGATAAGGCTGGCGCGGGGTGCGGTTTGCTCAGATTCTGAGCCGCAAAAGGGGCTCTAAGTGCTCAAAAAAAAGCATTTATCAACGCTCCTCCTATCAAAGAGGGAGCGAAAGCATAACGCTGTCTCCTGCCTTGGAGCAAAACCCAGCCCTGGCTGCAGTCGATGGAAATCTCCTTGGCGGAGCAGGATGATGGTAGCTGCACGCGGGGCGGTTTTGTTTGCTTGGCACAAACCCTCCACTTAGACGAAAACAACAATTAAATAAAAGCTGCAGCCTGTTTTGTGCCTGCTGAGCAAATCATTGGGGCAACCTGAAGATCTATAACCTGAAGAAGAGATTTTTTTTTTTTTTCTAGAACTTGCTTTATGATTTTTGATAATGGGCTGCTTTCTATATTTAGGTCCCTTTAGCTGAATCAAGAGTGTCCTTTATAATTGCGCCAGAGCAAACACATAAAAATTATCCCCCGGGGATAATACAGTATTGATCTTGCAGGGATGGAGCTCAGGGAACATTTTAGGATCGAGCAAGCAGCTAACTCTGAACAATACCAAATACCTCCTGGCGGATTTAGAGCTGGAGACTCATTTTCTTTCCCGCAACTCCGAGAAAGCCCTGACTTAGTTCTGCACCCGATCAATAAAAAGCCGATCGAATATCTCCTGTTGCAAACACCTGGGACTATTCTCCTCTTCCCATGACCCTGGGCACCCGTCTGCCTTCACGTGGCGACTATTGCATGTGCCCTACTTAGTCTGAGAGTCTCTGGGTAGCCGGTTATTGGGTTTTCCTGCGTGAATGAGCTTAATTTAATAGGCGGCTGTTGGAAAAACAAGCAGGAAAGCGACACAATGGGACTTGATAAGCAGCCTCCAAACAAGCTCCGAGGAGCAATTACGAGAAAGCGGCTGAGCTGTTTCCACGAGGAAGACGCCGCTTCCAGGTGGCAGCCCAAGTGATGCAGCTGCTTTCCGGAGCCCTCGGGTCACCCTGTGGCTCAGGGGCCTCCAAGGAGGAGAGGAGAAGGGGACTTTTTGGAGAAGGAAAAGAGGCAAATGCAAGGACGCAAGACAAGGACACAGTGCAAACCAGGGACCATCCAGCCCAGCATCCTCCCTGTCGTGGCAGCAAGCGTAGGAGATTGGTGAAAGATGCCTGAAGTATATTGAGATTTCCCAGAAAACTTCCCAAGCCCGTAGCCACCTGCAGCTCCAAGGCTTCCTGAGCCAGACATGATGTCCTTGAATTTCTTAGTTCTCAATAGACTTTTCTTCCCCAAATGCATCCTGCTCCTTTTGGAACCCACAGAAGCACCTGGCACCCACCCCAGCATCCCGCAGCAGTGAATCTCACAGATTTCAGATGTGCAGAGAACTTGTTCCTTGTGTTTTAAAGCTGAGAGCTTCATGTCATCCAGCTGTAAGGTGGGAACCACTAACAGTCTTTCCCTGCCCGCCTTCTCCAGGGCAGTCCTGGTTCACCAGGCTGAGGGTAACTCCTCACCCATCCCTTCTCCACCTTTTCACCTACTACCTAGGTGAAAACTGCTCCACAGCTTTCACCATTAGGTCCCTTTGTGGAAACAGGGACCAGAACTGCTCGTGCCCTTCAAAATATGAGCAAAGCAGGGGTTTCTACAGTGCTGTTTTCTCATTATCTCCCACCCATCTGCTTGCTTTCCTGGCTGCTGCTGAGCACTGAGTAACAGATTTCCTGTTACAACCCTAAGATCTTGCTCCTGAGCAGTGCAGAGCCCATCGCTGTGTGCATGAAGTCAAGATCGTTTCCTCTGATGCTCATCACTAGGATTTCCCTCTAGAGCATCTCCTGTGACTCCTTCTCACAGGGTTTTCTGAGGTCCTGCTGCCGTTAGCCACTGCTGGCCTTCCTCCTCCTCCTCAGTGTTGCTAGCAAATTCCACCACCTCCCTATCCATCCCCACATCCAGATGGTCACCGGGATGCAGCACAGCAGCGCAGACCTCTCCACAGATCTCCACCTCTCTCTGATGCAGAGAGTGACCATCAATATCTGTCCACTGCCTTTTCTGAGTTTAAGCCACTATGTTTTTCCTCATGGCTCTTTGCTTTGCTCAACAGTACTTAGTGAAGGATTTTGTCCGACTCTTTCGGAAAGCCGTATATATTATATCCATTAGATCTCCATCATCTACCAGCTTGCTGGCTCCTTCAAAGCACTGTGATAGATTTGTGAGTCAGTACTTTCCTCTGTAAAAGCTGTGCTGGCTCTTCCCCAAGCGTTTGGAGACATTCCTATCTATACATCCCACCTATTTTCATAGCACAGCATCAGGCTGACCGATCTGCAGTCCCAGTTACCTGCCCTTGAGATCTTTCTCCCCAAAAGGTCTCTGGAGACCCAAAAAGGTCTCCAGAATTGCCACCCCGCATTGCTGCAAGAGCAAGATGCAGAGTACGTCGTCGTTTGCACCTTAGGTTCCTGAGGTCCTCCTGTCCCAGCTCCAGATGGTTGTGGTGACTTGTTAACGTTCCTTTTGTCACTGTGATCCGGGAACCCTTCTGCTGCTTCAGATGCTTCAGCCTGAGCTGTATCCGCCAACGTCTCCCTCTGCAAAGGAGACTTGCAGCGTTGGAAGCCTCTCAAGCTCCATCACGATCCATATGGGACAACCAATGTGTGAGATGCCTTTGCTGTGGCCTGAGAAGACACGGAGGCGGGTTCCAGGGTGCCTCAAGCAGTCTGTGTGTTCACATGCTTCTGACAAATGGAGAATCTTTGGGAAGACGGGAATAATTATAGAAAGGCTGTTGATGGTTTGGGGAGGAGTTTTTTTCAGGTTGTGGATTCCACTAGGACAGTTTCCAGGAAGGTGCTGGATGGATTCCCTGCTCCAGGATTCATCATTGTTGGTCCTTGTTTGCTGGAGGTTCATCTCTGTGGGGTGAAGCCAGCCCAATAACAGTGATGGAAACTGGGTTGATCTGGAATTTAGAACCAACAAAACTGAACTCTTTTCTTTTTTTTTTTTTCTGACAGTTTAAGCTTATCCTGTGGAGCTCATTGCTACAAGCATGGTGAGAAGAAAGAGATAATCCACGTTTACGCAAATGTGGATTTTTTGAGAGAAATGCATAGCTTCAAAATAAAATAGCATGGCAACATCTTAATGGATTTCCTTAGCGGGCAGGTGGCTCCTGTGACTCTCCTGAATTTCCTTCCAGGGAGGGTAGAGAACCCTTGCTTGGAAGCTACAGTCCGGGGAACCCTCATGCAATTTAGACGGGCACACAGAGCCAGCATCAGGCCACACGGGTGCTTGCAGCACTTGCAAAATATTTATTTTGTATCTCTCGTGCAGAAAGCCGCACAGAAATCCAGATGGAAGGTGTATAACCTATTTCAGACAGTCATTCTCACATTACATTTTGTTCCAGGCTTTGGTACCAGCTCCTCTAAGGATGCTCCTGATTTGCTTTCCCATCGCTGGCCCTTCCGTGCATCCCTGTATCCACCTGGGCTGGGCGCCTACGTCAAACAGGCACTGCAGCCCCCTTTGCCTTGCAGACCTTCCCATTCTGCTGCCGCTGAGAAAAAAATCATACGAGGTACAAATAGCTTGACCTCTAATCCAGGAAAGAATGTTTGCTTGGGCCCGAGTGTTACACGCGATTAATTTGATCTTGAGTTTTGATTTGCACCAAGAGGAATAACTAGTCCTTGTGCCTGGACCGAGTGGAAGTCCGTATAGGCCTTATCTTCTGCAGGGAGGTTATTTCGGAGCATGTGGAATTCCAGACATATGTCAGCAGTTCAGACCCCTACGCTAATGTACGTGAGACGGGAACCCCTGGACAAGTGATTTATGAAACCCAAGATGACAAGCAGAAAATGGTGGAGCTTGGGAGAGCTTTGCCGGGCATTTTAAAAGCAGCCGGGACACTGATCTGGCTCGTCCACGGTCACCCGTGTCACCAACCTGATGAAACTTCACCCTCATCCATCATCCCATGGTGCCCGTTGGGAGGGAATATCAGCCCCAGGGTCTTTGGTTACTTTTTTTTGTATGGTTACAGGTTCCCCCTTCGTGTCTAGCGTTTCGTATTAAAAAACAACCAACCGGAGCTCTGTGGCAAGGCCCCCAAAGCCACCATGGGGCTTCAGGACAGTCTGTGGCAGCAGTATCGCTGCAGGGGCCTGGAAGGGCAACGGGTGCTGCAAGAAGGGCAGTGGGTGCTGCGAGACGGGGCTCCGGGGACACTGCTTCTGCTGTGTGGCAGTTGCATGGGACAGTGTCCTCCGCGCCACCGCGCTCCCCTACATGGGACGCTGCTCCCGCTGCACGGGACCCTGTTCCCTGGGGACTGGGCTCCGCTCGCGATGCCCAGGGAATCGCTCTCCTCGCACCCGTGCAGGGCGCACGGCTCCTGCTGCGTGTGCTCCTGCTGCCCCGGCACGGGGCTCGGTTCCCGGTGCACGGACACTGCTGCCGCTAAGGAACTGCCCTCCTCGCGCGGGAGAGCTGCTCCCCGCGCCCGGGGCTCCGTTCTCCACCTGGGGCTCCGCTCTCACCACCCGGGGCTCCGTTCTCCACCCGGGGCTCTGTTCTCCACCCGGGGCTCCGCTCTCACCACCCGGGGCTCCGTTCTCGCCGCCCGGGGCTCCTTTCTCCCCACCCGGGGCTCCGTTCCCAGCGC